>KB673201.1:9397154-9414159 GCA_000349145.1 Anopheles dirus | reverse complement strand
TGCTGCTTCTTCGCGGTTGATTCTTGGCTTGATTCCGCGGAAATTTACTCCGCCTTTTCCCTTCGCACGCCTTCGTTTTGTTTATATTGATATATTTTATATATATATGTGTGTGTTTGTATATATATAGAGAATACTAAAAGATATTATTACTGTGCTTCTTTTTTCTGCTATATCTTTCGTCCCCACACGCCATTTCGTCTCACCCTGCCTATATAGGAATCTGGCAGCCCTACCACACACAAACTCTCTCGCTTATACTAACCAACAAAACAAAACTCCTCCGCTGTTCGCGCGACTGCTTGATGTGATGTTTGTATGCTCGTTTTTGTTGCCGTTGCAGGTTTCTGATGCCCCAAACCCGGTTTAAGTAGCAGCAAAAATCATCCTAACCTAGGTTCACAATCTTCTAAACCATGCACACACGGGCGTAGGGGCGTTTTCTTCTTCTCTATTGTAAGGTATAGTGATTCCTTATAAGAAAAAACAGATCGAACGTAGTTTCGTTTTTTGTACACAATCCTCCACTAATGCACTTCCGATACAGAGAAAGTGCATTATCGGTTTTTAAGTATCTCTTAAGAAGGGCGCGATCTTGTTTTGCTCTGTGAAAAATGCACAGCTCGCACTCAAACGCGCGGACACACACGCACACACTGTGTCGCGATTCCATACTGTCCAACAGTAGAGACCGCATCAAACGGGAAAGTGTGTGCGTATTGTGATGTTCTGTGATGATCAGGGACTAATAAAACGTTCGATTTGTTGCTCCACCTAGCAGTGTTCTTCTTTTTGTTGGTATTTCAGCATTTTGTTCTACTCACAACGCAGCATTATCTCTCTCTCTCGTATGTACAATCAATGCAGCTTGCGTTGTCCGCAACATGTCATATGTTTAATTCCTTCTATTTCTTGTGCTGTTTTGCTATCTTTCTGTGTCCAACACTCAGTAGCGTTGAACCCGTTCCCCGCCGCTTCAGCTAGTTACTCGAATTGGACTGGTTGGTTGTGCGCGGTCGGTTGTAAGAGTGATGTGGTTTGTTATCTTCGGATAAAGCAGGTAAAATTGGTATGCTATTGTGGTGGTCCACTGTGCGGTAGACTTGGCGGAGCACCCTACGAGGATGTCGCGTGTGATGTGATGTTGTGTTGTGTTGTAATTGAGGAGGATGGTTGTTGTTCGGGGTAGCGTTCCACCGGTCGGCAGTAAGGATAACAGAGAAATACAAAATCAAAGCTTTAGTATCAAATCTGAAGGTGGTGGATCGGGTGGTGGAGCTGCAGCGTTATCCGGTCAGCCATCTACGGCTACTGTTCCTGCTCCATACTACTTACAGGTAGCGTAGGGTAAGCTGATTGGTGTAGGATATGCGGAGGTAGCTTCGGACCATCCTCAGCCTTTTCCTCTTCTCGTCGCTTCAGGCAAGCCGCTTTTGGATTTAGATTACGCTCTGTAAAACGGAACAACACATGCATTTATTACTGAAATCTTTTCTTTGCATCTCCTCCTTTTCGGACATGTCTACGTACCTCGCACTTGTTGTTCGAGAGTCATTATCACTTCAACAGCCATATTCAGTATGCCCAGCTTCGTCTGCGGTTTGTCTGATTTCAGGTGAGACATGCACATGCGACCCAGTTCCTTCAGTGCCTCGTTAATATCCCGAATGCGTATTCTGCAGGAAATCAGATAAATGATAATTAGTCTTTTTGCTTCAGTAAACTGTCAAATGAAGCGTTAAAACAGTGTATACTAATCCGGACTGCATGCTTCTGGGCGAAATTCAAGTAAATCAGCCAGAAAGAATGCAATCCGCACAACGAGACACGTTTGCTGACGCGGATTGTGTACTTCAACAGCCATTAAATGAACCATAAAGTACGCAATCCGCCGAATGTATCGCTTTATTTGCTTTAAGAAAGCTTTCACACTGCTTTTCTTCTCATCCACAGCGAGGTTTCTTACCTCTCGCGAGCGTTATTAGCTTGTCTTCGCTCCCTCTCCTTCCGATCCTTCGCCAGCGGATCCAAATCGTCGTCATCGTCGTCGTCGTCAGCGCTGGAACAACTGCGCGAGGTTTTACTACTGGTAGAAACGTTAACGTGCACGGTACCAAAGAGCAATTCGCAAAAACACGCAGCAAGAAACGCAGTCGAGAAAATAATAATCGCACGCACGGCAAAAACAAAAACGAAAATGAAAAGAAACAGAGAACAGAACACAACAGTGTTATGAATTGAAACTAAAAATGATATAAATAAAAGCTGGCCATAAGCTGTGGTGGTATGTAGGGTGAATTAGTGATGCGACTTTCGATAGTGAAAACTCAAAACTAATTCATCATGAGCCACACGCACACACACCCTCTTCGCAACTACAAACAATGGGCAGGGAACCATAAGAACAACTTACTACTTGCGCTGCCGTTTGGCACCTTTCGCCGACCCTTGCACGGAGCTGCTGGGTTTGGTATCGGAATCTGGCGGTTCTTTACGTTTCTCTGAGGATAAATGATAAACTGTTTTTTTAGATGACAACGTTGATAGTAAATCACCTATGAGTATTTTTGTGTGGCATTTGGGCAGTCGGCGGGCAGCCGGCGTTATTGAGCAGCGCGAAACTTACTGTTGTTCACGGACACGGGACCGCTGCCGGGCAGTCGTTCCGTTTTCACGGGGACGGTGGAAAGTTCGGCCGGCGCGTCATGCTGCAGCTGGGAGGCGGAGGGTGGAATGATCGGCGCGCTGCCGGTCGAGTACGGGGACACGGTGGCGGCAGGATCAATTGCAGAGAGCGACACGCCGCCGACCTGCGGCTCACAGTGGTTTCGCAGTATGTTGATGGCATCGTCCAGCCGTTCCTCCATGCGCGATCCCTGCAGGGACTGAGGGTGTGTGTGCGGGAAGAGAAAGAGAAGGGGGAATGGTAAGAAACACTAGATTAGCCATACAGAAGGAGGCATATGTCGTCGCGCATGACACGATCGTCTGCCCGCTTGACGGGGTAAAATGATAACGGAAGCATCAACACTGAGAACCGAAAACAATCCAAACAACAACCGAAAAATAAAACAAGCATTATCAAACTGAGGATTGTCATACGGCAACTGGTAATAGTTCAACAATAGTTTACGATCGCGCGCTCCACACAGCCAAACGCGCGCGCGATCTGATCAATTACGGAGGCGATAAATGTAGTTTCGATAAACAAAAAGGTGCATTAATTCGTCAACGAAATGAAAGATAAGAGCCGGATGTAGCATGGCAAGAATTAGCTGACTGGATACACTCTTCTACTGCTCCACCGCGTGTGTCATGCTAGTGCGGCGGTGGGTTCCGACAATTTGCTTGAGCTTCCTATCGCATTCCACCATACAAAGCGTCATGCCGCCGATTGCTCCAACGTGTGCCGCCGCCATCGTCCTACTTACCGTGCCGTTGTCATCTCTTAGGAGCGACACAAAGTCATCGTCTAGCATCTCGGGGGTATTGGCCTATCGGGAAAGAGATACGAAATAAACACGAAAAAACATGCATCAACAAAAAATTGCTCGAAATAACACGCATTCAAAAACATAAATACACGAAATGATAGTGCGAAGGGTGAAGAATCAAAACAACGGTTTAAGACGAAATGAGGAGCGCGTGTTTTCTTGTTGTTTTGGTCTTTTGAAAACGCTGGGTCGTTCCGAAATACACGCATTATATTAGTGTGCTTTCGCAAAATAATAATTTGAAGAAAAAAATCGTGATTCGAAATGAAAAAATAACAAAATTGTCCACGATGTGCAGTACAGGTGCGAATGTAGCTAATCATTACGGCAAATGGAAATATAAAATCAACAATCTCTGTTACTCAAAGTGCATTTGTGTTTTTAGCTGATAAAAGTTCAATATAATAATTACTTCATAGATACAAATCATAAAAAAGCTTTTTAAATACAATCATGATCGTCTAGATCGTGGTATAATAAAAGAAATCAATACAAATCTCCGGCGCATGCGAATGTAATGCAAATTAACACAAAAATACCATTCTTAATTGAGCTCTCTTTTTCACTCAGTTGTTGCGAAAATTAAGGGCGTAGTAAAGTAAACATTCAACTCAGCGAGTGATGTTTGAGAATCATTCAGATTAAGCTTTTAGTAGGGCAGATTGCAATAAATTCGAGGCAAATTTGCTCAGTCAGCCCGAAAGTATGCAATCCGCACAACAACGCTACATATTGACACATTGCTACTTATTTATTTGCTTGTTATCGATAAACTTTCCCTCCTGAGTTGCATTTACAGTGTTCTGATGGAATATTATTGGAGAAAAAAACATTGCTTTCGAGAATACTTTTCAAATGCCAAAGTACAAGAGAAAGAAACAGCGAAAAAACCGACAGAATAAGAGCGCACAGCATACGTTAAAAACCCATTCTTTGGTGACCAATATTTACCATATGTGGTAGACCTCGGTGTACCAGGTCCGCGGCATAGGAACCATTCGATAGGCTGTTCAGCACGGCTGGACCGCCACCGCCGCCGCCGCCGCCACCACCACCGCCGTTGCTGTTGATCACCGGGTTGATCTGCTGCCAGGTAGCGGCGCCAGCAGCGGCCGCACTCGCCGCGGAGGCAACGGAAGCGGGACCACCGCCCGGTGCCCCACTCGCACCACCAACCGGCCCCACCACCGCCCCCCCGGCGGCATGAATACTTTGCTGTGACGTTTGCTGGGACTGCTGCTGTTGCTGCTGCTGCTGCTGCTGCTGTTGAACTTGTTGCTGCTGTGCCGCCGCCTGCTGCTGGGACGTTAGTGGTGGAGGTGAGTTCACTGGTGTGTTGGGATTGGAACCGTAACTGCTTATGCTCTGATCGGTAGGGTACATCTAGAAGTGGAGGTGGTGAGGTAGGAGATGAATTAGATACAAGACCGTGCCGCCGTGTAGAGGGATTATGTTTTTGTGTCTGCGCACCACCGGTAAGCTATTACAACACCGCACCGGGTTCTCGTTTTTCGTTTCTGCTCATACATCCTCCGGCCACACATGCGCCGTCGCATGATCTCTCGATTAAAATGTGCATGTTGCTCATGTATTCTTGAAGTTTTTCCTCTATCACAACTTAAACCGAACAATACAGAAACTAGTTTTTGTCGCTAGCTGGTCCGTGTGTGACAAAAACGCACGAGATCATGCGATCTTTGTTGGGCGGTGGTAGAAGCATGAACAAGAATGCTGCGAGACTTCGGCCGCACACGCTCACGGCGATCTTCGAGATGGTGATACTAACCGTCTGTAGGGCCTTGCCGACCAGGGTGTCGTTTTGTACAATTGGACTATGCGCGTGCTGATTGTGATGACCGGCAGCGATTGCGTTGTAGATTGCGGGTGAGTTCTGGCCCTGCGTACCAATAGCCGGTATCTGTGCGTTATTGCCCCGGAACGTGCTCATCGGTGGAAGTGCTTGCGTTTGGTTCTGCGCGGCGACCGGTTCCGGTGTGCGGTGAGCGTGCGGTGTTTGTCGTGAGATCGGTGCGGCATGAAGAGGAATGCATGGAAGAGATAGAGAGAAAACCATCGTGCGTTAAGTACAGTCGTGCCTTGCGACCTCCTCCCGATGCCCGAGCCGGACCTACCTGTGCCAGATGGCTACCGTCCATGTGCGGTACACCAACGGGTGACATCGCGTACTGGTCATGGTTGTGTTGCGGACCTCCGGCGCCGCCGCCACCGCCAAGATGGGCCCCGTGGGCTACGTTGTGATAGCCGCCGGTGCCGGAATGTGGCGCGTACGCTCCGCTCGCCGACGGTGGATACCACGAACCGCCGGGCGAATCGTAGTACGGTTCCGGCTGGTACAGCGCACCGCCCGCCTTCGGTGACGTATACCGCTGCCCGCCCGTCACCGGGCTCTCGTGGGTGTACTCCTCCGGGGCGTACTATGGGATAAACAAATAAGACAAAAACGGATGAGATGAGAAAGGATAGGACATGGCATTAGAATTAATAAAGCCTAATGGATTGTGCCGGATCGGCGAACAACGGGGCAACAACAGGAACGGGAAGAAAACGTGGCAAATAGATTGTCGCACCGCGCAGAAATCAAACTTTCGGTGATTTATGCATCGGCCCAGGCGACGCTTTAAAGGGACCGGGCCGCGGTCGTTGACGGCGTTCAAGTTCAAAGTCCTGCAAATTCCCTTTCTGTCCGGGCGCTGCCGCGGGTGATGCTTGATTAATGAATAGCTCCGCGCTGATCCCACACTTTTACCAGAGAGATTAGACATGGCGAAGCCACGAGCCGAGGTGGCGGTAATGTCATCCGCGTTCTAAGTTCTGAAAAATCTATTTTTTCACCCTTTCGTGACGTTCAAAATGTGCGCGCCACACCCCTTATCTCGCCTAATCGGTGGGGGATTGTGGATTCTTCGGCTTCTTTTCTATTTCGATCATGCTCCCAAACGTTTAGGGGGGTTTATCGCCCCGTCCAGAGGTCACTCTAGGCACTTCAGTCGGCGAAGGTGGGAAAAGTTCCACCGAGCGCCAAGATTTGCTATCCGAAAGCTGCATTTAAAAGCGAGGGCAACTGAAAATAGCACCTCGAAGATTCGTGGGCCGAACGGAGTCGCGCCGTCTCGTCCCCATGAATGACACGCGGACTGGAGGAGGCCAAAAAAAGGCGAAGAAACTGCGCAATAGATTCGTGGTAACATAGCTTCTTGAGATGCGTGAATGAGAGATCGGCGGTTGTGGTGGTGGTGATAAAAATTCAGCATATCACAAAACCGGTATTGCTTTCCAGCGTGCGTCGGTCGCTTCTTCGCGACGGCCTAACAAGGAATGCTAACATATTAAGCTGAAGAAGCGCTGTTGCCTGGAGCTGGTGGTACGAAAGCCTCGCTGCGTTGTGTGTGATCACCACGGCGTGTAATGGCATCATCGTCGAAGATGCCGCCTAAAGCGGGGCTATACTAAAGGAGCGAGATCTACTACCAGGGAACAGCATCATCATCACAACAACGCTGCGTCCTCGTGAGCTAGTTATGTGGGGTTTCTTCTTAGCTGTTTGCGCTTGTTTGTCGCACAACACTTCCGCACCAGAACTCGCTAGACGAGAATTTGTCTCCAGTTCTCGGAACTCCCCCGCCGTCACCACGTCCAGCACGCGCGCGCTGGACACTGCCACGCCTGACCGAATTATAGGTTTTTATCACTACTTTACGAAAGCGCTGGGTGACCGAACGAGGGTGCTACGGTGCTAGGCAGCTTCGGAAGAGGCAGGCCCAGCCCATCTCGGTCCTCGTCATCATCCTCCTCCCCCACCCCAGCACAGCCCTTGACTCAGTAACCCAAGAAGTTCTCCTCCATATTGATACTGATACACTCAAACACGCTGCGGAGATTAGCATACTCTACAATGTTTGCATGCACAATCGTCGTCCCCGCGGCAACTCCCGAACCCCAGGGACGCTTGACGACACACACCACCGAGAGTGGGTTTCTGTGCCGAGCACCGCCCGGGGGAGAGAATCTGGAGATGCTCATTATCATATTTGACAAATTTTCGATATTAATCATGATCATCAACAGCTCAACCGGAATCACTTTTCACGAAAAACATCACCGGCGGGAAGCTACAGCGGCAAGCGGTGGCAAGCGCGACTGAAACGGACGGAGACGCTTTCTCATGGACCGGGGAGCAAACGGGGCCCGGGAGCAGGGATAGGCAGTAAAAGCTAAAAGGCCAACGGTGGTGGTCCGTATGCCTTCAAGCTCGACGCAGCAACAGGGCTGCGCTTCTCTCGCTTCTCGTGTACGGTACCGGCTACCACCACACCAAAGCTGGAGAGCTGGTTCTCTTCGAGCTGGACGAATCTGCAAACAAGATCCAGAGCTTTAGCGGGCACCGCTGCAGACATGATGGCAGCAGCAGCCGAAAACTATCGCCACAACCACGAGCGACGATGGCGGCCCCACAAACTGACCCACCATCAGCGACGGCAGCAGCAGCAACAGAGGCAACAACGATGACAAATGGTAGAAGCGAAAAGAAGGAGCAATCCGGAATCGACGGCCGTTTATCATGTTCCGCGGAGGGTGGGATGCGTGAGAGACAGAGTGTTGCGTTACTAAATCACTCGTCTTATAAACGGAGGCAATTTTAAACCATCCTCCGTCCTCGCCGAACCCGGCATCATCATATCGCTGGTGTAATATAGCGTCGCGAGGGTGGATTTAGGCTGTTTCGCAGCTAATGCTGTGTGTTGGGACGCTGCTCTTATCGATCTACTGCGGGGCGAAGCTACTTCTGGTGGTATAAATGACAACCTAATTGTACCATCAAAACAACGAGCCAGTTGTATGTGCGGGCCAAAGGATTGTGTTCGCTCCGTGTGTGAGCAGAGGCATATGGTAAATTATCAACAGTTTCTTGTATGCTTTTGACATTTAAAAGCTCCCAGGTCAAAAGAAGTCTCGGGGTGTATTTATGGTGTCTTCTGCAGCAAATTCCAAACAATCTCCGCCTGCTGCTGCTGCTGTCTCCGCTTCATCCGATCGAACTTGAAGTCATATATCGATTTCAAATTATGTTCACCAGACCCCCCCTCGAGACTCGATGCTTTATGTTTCTTCCACCACGGGAACTATATTGCTGTGCGTGTGTGCCTGTGTGGGGTGTTGTGTGTCTGTGGTGAAAATATGTTGTTTTGATTGTTTTTCCTTTTCGAACCCGACTCAGCTTTTGAATGTTGGAGAGCTGTTGTTGAAGCAAAGTAACTGCTAAAAAGATTACTATCTCCAGTCGTCACCACCCCATCATCAACTTCATCACCGCATATGCCTACGGATCGTCGCGATTTTCATCTCAACTCGTCCCGGGAGGGAGAGAGAGCGGCGAGGCCGCGGATTGAGATAAAAATCCGATCAAATAGTAATGAACGAACGGGCCATAAACGAACGGCTTGATGAAGACGAGTATCGTTCCGCAGCCCATGGCTAGTGGGATTGGATATCAGCGAATCTTTCTCCGCCATCCGTCGACTTCGACTCCAGCTCATCAAAGATTCAAACATTACTCCAATCAGGAGGCGACCACCACAGGCAGAGAAACGCACTGATCGCCCTCCTGTGTTAGTGCCCTCGGCAGCAGCACTCGTTACTAGGACGCAGTGTCGCAGTGTCTTTACACTCCCCGCCGATGTCCTGGGCGCCGTTGAGGGTTTGCCGCCTTGGTGGCGATTTGGAAAACCCAATACAACCGTAACGGCGAAACCAGAAGGCATCATTTCCCGCTTGTTATGGTATTAGTTCATTTATAATTCAATAGCGAATATCTAGCACCCTGTGTAACGCTTCCCGCTTCCACCCGCACGGGAAACGGGAGCGACCCCGAAATTTCCCAAACGACCTCCCACCCATTTCCCGGGGACTTTTTTGAAGCGGGGATTCCGGTTATTATACGCCTGCTTTGTGGAAAGCGCGCCACCGAACGGTCACAACCCTCGCAACCCACAACCCGGCCTCTGGCAGCCACCTCCGTTGCGCGCCCCGCCTGCTGCAGTAATGGGACGGAACGGGCAGCTAGCGACTCCGGGCGTTATACAGTGTCGTCCATCCGCTTTTCTCTCCGTGCGGCACGCCATAGCATAGACGCAGGAGGGACACCAGTGTCCCTTTTTAAGGAGATGTTTTCTTTTTACGTTACGCCTGCTTTTTCCGTCCATTCCAGGGGACGCGCACCATTGCTTCCGCATTGTCCGGGCAAACGCCGGGTCTCGTCCTACGACGGCCCTGCCAGTGCATACGTGGTTCCTCTTCTAGCTGTTGCACAACGACGCACAACACTTTGCTCACGGGTTGGGCTGTACGTTTGCATCCTCTCTCCCTCTCGGAACACAATCCATCTTTCCGGTGTGTCTCTCGGGCACACACGATGACAAAGAACTGGCCCCCTCTTACTACCAACCAACCATCATCAGAAATCGAATCTATACACCCTCGGCAGTACTGGTTTGCTATTGATATTCACAAAACCCTTACAAACGCACGACCCGAGATCCTTATTTGTGTGTGCTCTCCCGAGAAGAAAGGTGGTCGCAACACAACACTCTCCAGTAGGAGCACAACACGCGGGTTGGGTATGAAGTCCGGGCTAGTCCCGAACGCTGAAGGATAATATCTCAAGTGATAGCAGTTTTAAAAGCGATCCATGAGAGGAGCCTGCCGATGTGTGTATGTGTCCCAGAGACTCCAGCAGAACCAGCTATTTGTACGTGTGTGTTGGTGGACTCCTAACTCCTAACTCCCTGGCAGAACTGGATATAGGATAGAAAAATTGCGCTGAATCGAATCGAAACACCCAGCAGCAGCACCACCAACGAAAGAAAATCCATAAATTTTGGCGGTTTATGATTCATTTACATATTAATAATTTATGTCCCGTGTTGTTCCCTCTCGCTTCTGTGTTCCGCTCGTGAGTGCACCGGAGACAGGCTATGCTGCTGCCACGCTCATTGCACGCTACCGAATATGCTTTATATTCCTCCATACGCGCCCGTGCTGTTGGTGTGTGGTGTAGCGGGCCAGAGTACCTGTGGCTTCTGTTCTGTGCTGGTTGAAGGGACGCCAACCAAGGAGGATCTAATTCCTCTCGCGCGCGCGAATGTGCCTAATCGACAGCTCCGCCGTCTCGGCTGCCGAGGGTGAAGTTATTCTTCTTAAGCGGCTCGAAAGAACGCAGAAAAAAAATGTGTATTATATTGCGCTTATTAGCATAATAAACTCGAAACGCGTCGTACGCGATCGATTCGGACAAACCCATGTGGTGGTGGTGGTGGTGGTGGTGGTGGTTCGGATCGAGCGTAAGGATAGAGGCACCCCATCACGACCAAAACAGCGCATGGTGCTGCTGCGATATACGGCGATGGTATAGTCGAAAAACCGACGACCCTGAACTAATCGAGCATATTATACGTGTTTGTTTCGCTTCTCTTGCGGCACCGCTTGGAGAGAACGACAAATTCTCGACGCCGAGGTCTTGGACTGCTGCTGACGAGAAGCAACACACGATAGGGTGACAAATTGACAGCTTTTCTCGAAGGTACACTATCGATAGACACACACACACACACGGCCCACCTGTATAAGGGTTTCTGTTTGATAGCGTAACCGAAGAGAAGCTGTGGAGCGGAATACGACAAATTTGGATCTTCTTTACGCCCAAAAATGACAACAAATCGTAGCGGTGGCTTAGATTGGAGAACGAACCGCAGACGAAGAAGACCGATCGCACCGGAGAGTTTATTTTTCGCCAGTCTGTGTAAATAAAAATTCATCTCAATTCGTCGTGCTCTTCTTTTCTCAGTTCTCAGTTGGTATAGCGTGGTTTTCATTCTGTTCTTCAAACAAAACACGGCCCGGCGAATCTGATAATACGTGAGAAGCGAGCTCCCGAAGAATCGACCGAGATGCAAGTTGTTTCAGTAAACAAGCCGAATTCTTAGAAATAGACGGTTTTCAAGGATGAAAAGAGTTCTTTTTCTAATCAGAGTTCATGAAGACGGTTCAATGTTTATGGGATATCAAGTACAATTTCAATCGTAAAAGAAACGAGCAATAAGTATAATCAAACCAAAATAAAAGACACAAACATAAACGCCATATCGGCACCAAAATCGCTATAAATTAATTATATTCGTTCCCATCGAAATCTCGTTCAGTCACAGCGAGATACGATCACAAAAGCCACATACACACAGAGCCGGCGCCGTTCCCGGGGATCAATTTCCCAACCGTCGTCCCCGTAGGGAAATTCAATTATCCGCTCCTAATAAATAACGCATCATCGAAGGTGACGTGACGAATATTGCCACCGGATTAAACTGTGCACGGCCGGGACCCTCGGAAACACGACAACAGCAACCAAATCTCCCCGACACCCAGCCCATCCACAAACATTCCCATCGCGCAGTGACCCTCTTCTTCCCGTTCTCGGGCTCTTTAAATCTCGACCCAACGAAACGTACCGAAAACCCGGCGACGTGTTTTCCCAAACCGAACTCCAGTTTGTCAACTACAAACAAGTATCCGTTTCCGAAGGATTTGGGGTGCTGCGCTACGGGCGAAGTGCCGACCGTAACTGCCTGCTCTAGATTAAGGGTTGAACAACCCTCCTGCTGGAAAGGAACGCAATCATCGGTGCCGTTTTTACCGTTTCATTAAACCAATTCCCAGTATAACTCCTCGTGGCAGAGCAGAAGTGGTCTGTGGGGAAGCGCACTTACTTCAGACGAAGTGAACCAAACACAGGCAAACAACAGCGGGGAAAAAAAAACACCACTAAAACGCAAAACCTTTATTGAGAGTGTGTGAATCTCGCGCGCGCGAGCGAGACGCAAGAGGCAGCATGATAATGCGAACGTTAAGATAATTATCCAAAATTATTTTAAAGTTGCTTCCCTTTCCGCAGCAACCAGCAGACCCCAAACAGGCCGACGGTTCCCTCTGATGGCCGGTGGTCGCAGTGAGAAGCGGTGTGTTGAAGAAAATGAATTTGTTCTCGCTCCGCCTGTGCGCGCCTAATTTCGTGTGCGTGCATTTCTTCCTTCCCACTGCGGGCACGCGGGTTGGTGGGCAAATGAATTAAAGTTCGTTACCTTGCCGTGGGTTGTACGCCCGAACAACAACGAACAACAAACCATAACCTCAAGGAAGCTGAGAACGATTCTTACCCGTTTACACGGCCAGTTCTCGATCGCTCGATCTGACGAAAGGAAAGATTAAATTACGATCGCTGTACGTACACACACGGTACAGCGCACCGTTTTCCCGATAAGATCAATAACCTTTCGGCATGACGGAGAGGAGAGCGAACAAATGCTCCTATCTTCGAGCGGGCTGAGCTGGTGATCACACGTCATGGAGTTCGCATCCAACACGTGATCATGTGATCCACAAGATTAGAGATCTTCAAAAATTAAGCTCTGAAAACAGATCGATTAATCTGTATCTCAGAATCCTTAGAGAAACGAACATCTCAGAAGATTCATAAATCTCAAAATTTTCAATATTTTAGAAAATCAAGCTTAATCATCTGTCGATTTTTCTTTAATTTCTGAATTATTGAATTATTCAGTTTTGAGAATCTTAAGATTCATTAACAAGATACACGATTTTTAAACATGATCACACAATACACCGTCGCGTTCCAAGAATCTTGAAATCTGGTCCAACATGGCTGCATCCTCACGAGTTGTGTCTGCAGTTTTCAAAGCCATTTGCCATCAAAGGAAAGCCATTTCAAGCGCGCAAGATACGTTCGATGAAACTGACAACTGCGCGCAAACAACAAGTATCCAAGGACGAATTCTAACAAGCTCGTCCCACAGCAATGGTTTTACAGTCGGGTGCATCCGATCACTCGCAGCAATAGCTCGCAGCGAAAGCGGCAGCGATCTGACACAACCAACACAGTGCAAGTGTAGTAGGTCATCAACCGACAGGGTTCGAGGCACGAAAAGCGGCCTTTTTTCGTTCCTGCACAGACGAAACCAACCTATCCGAAGAAAAGCTATACCACCGCACCGAGGGCAAGTGCGCACAATTATGAACGATTAAGCAATTTGCTAAAAACACACGCACAAAAACTCCCCCGAAAGAAATGAACCGCACATAAGGCCGGCTTCGGCCGTTCTGCAGCCATCAGCAGCAGCCAATGCTATCGACTGGCGTCTTAGGAGAAGCGAGCCATTGCTCTCCTCGCTGCGCGTCGACTTCATACACTTTCTTCGTGCTCACTCAAAAGACCGAAATCTTTGAACCAGCAAACTTTGCTTTCTTCTTAGCTGATCCTAACCGAACCTTCTTCTTGTAATCGTACTCCCGGGGATATGGAATTTCTATCGCCGTTTCTTGCCAAATTCGGCAATTTTTTGGCTTCACCGCCGGGCTGGGCGAAGTGGATAACGAAACGCCTCCGTGGTGCTCGTTTTTTTATTGTTTTGCGTGTTCCCTTGTCAGAGTGTCGCGTGTGTAGACGACGTCCACTTCTGCCGCTACACGTGTGGGATGCACAACATCTCGCCGGCTCGCTGCTGCCATGTTGTGTTATGGTAGAGAATTCAATAATAAGATAACTACCACCATCATCATCACCATCATCATCGGGACGTTTCGACCAGACGCGCGTGTAAAGCCGACTCCTGTGTCCAAACACTCCATACACCGGTGTGTGGAGTAGGAGGAGACTGGCGAGAATTTGTCCAGTGACAAAGATTCTTTTCCCACCACGGCGGCACAACAGCGGAGGTCCTTCTAATAAGAGTCACATTGCTGGCGGAGCGGAACAGAAAGCCGCCAAACATTCGCGACGAAAGGAGGTGAAGCGAGGCGGTTCTCCCCTGTTTTGGGAGGAAATTTTCCAGAAAATAACTTCAACCACCATCACCCAAACGGACTCCTGTGCGTGTGCACCACCGCTTGCGCCGCTAATTCCAGCGGGTAAATTTATCTTTTGCAGCAAAAATTCTGTGTTGCTCTCTCCCACCCCGAGGCACGGGTTAAGATAGGCTTTTTGCCTTCGAAATGCTTCTGTGTCCGGTTGTGTGTCGTGGTGGCGGCTCTTGTGCAGCCTGTGGGTGGATTACAAGACAACTTATCATAGCGAACACCGAACACACCGGTTGTCCGGTCGCCGCGGGGCCGATGGAGGCGCATTTTAGAGGTTCCCCGTTTCTCTTGTGTCAGACAGAAAGACGACGACGACGACGACGACGACGACGACGTCGAACAACTACAATTAACAACCTCGGGTCGAAATGCAAAAAAGCCCCAGCACAGCCCAGTCAGTCTGGAACCCCGACTGGAGGCTCGGTTGGAAGTTTGAAATGAGAGGGGGGGGGGGCGGGGGTGGAAAGTCTTACACACAACAGCGAGCAAAAAGCAACTCCAAACCATGTCTCGCTTGCTGGTAGTAGCAGGAGGGTTAACTTTATTGGCTATGCCGGCCGACGTACTTGAGATCCGACCTACAGCCACCCAGATCCTGCCGCCGTCTTCAATCGCACCGAAGAGCCCTATCCGGCTGCCGGGCGAAACCGAAATAAAAAAAGCGTTCCTCCAAAATCAGCTAAACAAGCGGGCGCGAGGCGGTCGCGGAGCGCATGGTATCAAACGGTTATGTCGCCCCTCTCACGCCACGCGCTGTGTCCGGTTCTCGGAACGATCGTTTTCGCAGTGGGTTAATGTACAGTGGCCGCCACAAAAACCCCAATTGCTTGACATGAAGTCGATTTTTGTTATGTCAATATTTCAATCTTGTAAATTGTAAATCTAAGTAAATTGATTTTAGCTCAAAATTTTGTCAAAAATATTTTAACGGAGTTTATCAATTTTCAATCAAATTTTATTCTCTCTCCCTCATAAATTTTCATAAAGACAGGAATTCAAAATTGTATGAACTCAGATGATTGGCCAAGACAAAATTTAGCGGATGTTGACTAGCTAGCTTCACTTCACATGTTCCATTATTACGATGGAATTCGATGTTCTGGGTGATCCCCGATTTATCAGGTTCTAGTACAACCCAATTATGATACAATTTGTGAAAATTCAAACTAATTTCATGTTACATTTTTAAGGTGCAAATGTAATTATAATTTATTAATAAAACGTCTTGCTGCTTGCTTGCCTGCTTGCTTGCGACACGTGTTCTCTATTGTTCGGCCCGATTGACAGATGTCAACTCTTCGCACGGTGTTCCCAGACATGATCACGGTGGTCCGCCAACATTTCATTTATCAGTTACAATGAAAAATTACATGAGAAAGTACTGCTGAAATATTTCAATGTTTCAGGAGATTTTTGCAAATTTGCAATTCTTTAGCATAAATATTGATGAAGATCATTGGAATTAAAAATGTGAACAAATAACAAGTTCATCATGATCAAACACAAAAATAGTACAACCTTGGATTGAATCTTCAATTTTGTTCTCCATATCTAGCTTGAGACGCTTAAGAAGTCAAGTCTTTTTAAAAGCCATCATTCACATTAATTTTCCCATCGACTATCAACCGATGTTTGCCTGTCGGTCACTGTCCCAGCGGCCAGAGTATGACGGACCGCTGCATATGCTTGCTATCGCCCTCTTCAGACGCTTTTTGTTGGCTAAATCTAATTATTGAAACGTTACATTTCCATTCCAAAAATGGATAACTCTCGTAGGAGATTCCGCGGCCTCCGTCACCAGCTCCCTGCATCCCTCCCCATTCGCCACCGCCACCGAGCATACCGAACACGAGCCTGTTTTATCCACACTTCGCCATTTCCATTTCACCCCACCGCTAGGGTGGTCGAACATAGGGGGGAGTCTCGAAGTTGCGGACGTCTGGCAAGAAAGAGTTTCTGGCTGGCCGGAGTGGGGTGTTGCCGCTATGCTCCCCGTCGAAACCTTTAGTTTCCCGCGCGCTGCAAAGTCTTCACGCCGATAATTGTGGTGGGTAAAGTATGCGCACCAAACACACAAAAAAAAAGAAGAAATAAACATACACAAACGGAGCATAAGAAGCGGAGGTAGCAACGCTAGGAGCAACGGGAAGGCTAATGCTAAACTATCCACCAAAACGGTTGGGCAGCATAAAAAGCATGTGTGTGTTTGTGTGTGCTAGCGCGCGCTTTACTATGCCGAGACGTGCGCGACCCCCGCGATCCTCCTCACGATGGCAGCAACATGTCTCCCCAACCACCCCCCCGGGGGGGCCCTGATGACCTGCGGTGCCCGTTATGCTTCTTATGCTAGTTCAATAGTCGAGAAGAGAGAAAAAAAAGGTGAAACGACACAGTTTCAAGCGGGAGAAAATGTGACCGGCTCGCACAATAGTCAGGATATCTTTGCCAGACCTGTGACTACTGTGCCACTTGAGCATTGGGTTGCCCGCCAACGTCCCGCGCGACCAACCGCGCCGCGCGGGACAAGATAAAACACTTTCATTTGCAAACGGCACACACACGCTCGT
>KB673201.1:9353674-9386434 GCA_000349145.1 Anopheles dirus | reverse complement strand
GAGAAAGTGTTGGGCCCGGTTGGCCGAGGCGTTGCTCGCGCTATAATATCGTCCAGATCTTTATCGAAGCGATCGTTTAGGTTGGGAATATGTTATTTTACGATTTCCGCTTAATCCGTTTGGGTGGGCTCCGTTTATTCCGTCCGTGTTTATCGTTCCAGCTACACATCTCATCGTTTTGGTAACGGCAATTTAATAATAAGTGCGATTTTCCTTCGATGGCAGGAAGCAAAACACGACCTTCATCAAAAAGGACTTTAATTCTGTTTTTGGATATATTCTCATGCCTTCCCTGAGATGATTGTACTTCAAAAAGGTGAACGACGCTTGAAAAGTAATAAAAAATAGGAAGGACAGTTTCCTATCCGTTATCTGTCACTCTCAGTGTCCTTGGAAGCGTCCCTTTAACAGCGTCGTGCGACCTATTTTATTCAAGAAGAGATTGCATGTACTTTTTTATGCAATTATGATAGTTCTAGTCGTACCCAGCGGGTTGGAACCTCCTCTTTTCTTAAATTTTAAAAAGATTCCAGTTATGCTTCTGCGCGACGCATCTTCCTTCGCACACAGAAAGTGTCCTCGTCACACGAAAAAAGATAAATAAATATGAGAAAATTTGATCCTCTCACCGATCGAGTCTCGGCGAACGATCCACCGGAAGTAATAAAGGCTAAGCGGAGAAAAGACTAGACAGCGCCGCCGTCTCATCCGCATCATCATCGTCATCATCCACAGGAAAGGATCATGTGTCGTGTGCTCGAGCACACACTGGGTCTGGGGTCGGGACAGGAAGTTTGAGCATGCCCGCCCCTTGCCCGGAGGGATCCGCGTGCGTGAATAAAAAGCTTCTTGTTGCTGGCGGTTGCAAACGGAACGTCTCGCACACCAAGCGAGAACAAGACTCGGTGCGGTATCGGTTTGGTTAGTCGATTACACATGATGCCGAGAGACGGAGAATGCAAACAGGTTCTGTTCCGGTTCGGTCCGTGTTGCTCTTTTGGGAAAGGGACGCACTTACTCCCCACATTTCTTCGGCCTTCCTCCCGATAGCTCAAGGCGAACGGAAGACGGACACGGGAAGCGATCCACACATATCCATCCAGGAAGGAACCGCGCATAACGAGCAACACAGACAACTCACCCGAGTGAGCCTGCAGAACGCGCGCGCGCGCTGCTCCAAAAAGCAAATCCGATTTAAATACCTGAATCGACAACATCCTTCGCGCTTGCCTCCTTCGGAGATGCCTCCAAGGTTTAGTTTTTATCAGAAGAAAACGCTTTCGAAGGGCAACGGCACACACACACACTTACACGCGCAGCGGGCCCTCGTAGAGGTTTTTTGTTGCCTTTTCTCGGGAAGGATCAGCAACAGAAGGACGGAGCCCGGACTCGAGCTGAACCTGAAGGATGGATGGATGGATGGACCAAAAACTTAAAAACCCAAAAGCCAGCCACCAAGCCAGAATCGGTAAAAGAAAAAGAGAGAAAAAAAATAAGCCCAACAGGCGCGTCTCCGTCGTCTATGGCGGGGGGGAGGACCACCGAATGGTGTCAGCGAGACTACGGCGACAGCTGGCGTCGTGTCTCGGATGAGGCAAGAAGATGAAGAAGAGCCGAAAGAGAAGATCATCATCACGGCGTGCGCTGCTGCTGCTTCCCTTAATCAAGTTCCATAGTCCTCTCCGTTGGACAGGCCAAGCAGCAAACCACCACCACCACCGAAAAACCCAACCGTAAGCGCAAAGGCGAAGGGCGGATGATGATGGGCCAACCGACCGACCGACCGAGGGACCGGCTCCGGACTTCTTCGATTCCCTTTCCAGTGGTTGCTCCTTTTTGGAGTGTCCTTTTTGCTGCTGCCGCTTGTTTTTTTTTCCTTCGATGAGGTTATAATTATTTCTCTTCTGCTTTCGTGCGCACGGCAGCAGCAGCACGCAGGAAAATATGATTGAAAAATACGACAAAAAGTGAAGCGAAACTTAAAAATCGTTCCTCTTCCCGTGTGCCGCCGCCATCGCCGCATTCGATCATTTTTGCTGCGGTGAACGCGATGGCGGAGACCTGTTCCACCACGAATCCAAAAACCAAGTTGAACGACACGCCGGTATGGCTCTAGCGAGATGTCGAACTCATTGTTATTCAGTGTGTGCGTCCTGTTTTCGGAGCGATTCGGTGACGATCGTTTGGGACTATGTCCTATTTTATACCTCATTAGTTTTTTTGTATAACAAAACACCTTCCTATGCTAATTTTACTTCCAAATTCACCTATTAGTAACAATTAGGAACGGAAAAGTTCATCCTTGTTACCTTTTTCAAGCAGATTAACAAAGCACAATTTGCACGGAGAAGAAAAAAACGCCGAAAACCGATCCTTTCCCATTTGTCCTTGTGCTTCCCTCGATCAAAATCCCTACGGCACAAATGGCGAGGCGCGCATTTTCCCTTCGCCTCTCGCTGTGTAGTAGAAGCATAATTTGCTGCATTTTATGCATGCATTTTGCATTCTCCTACTCCTTTTCGCTTTCCGCTTTCCTGCCTTAGACGATCTTTTTTCTGCTCCTCTGTTTTGTTTCGTTCATGTACAAGGACAGACTGGAGGAAGGCCAAAAACATCTAACCAGTTTGTGCAGTTCTTTATGCAGTTCACGTTTTTTTTGTGTTCCACCCAGCAAACCAAAGCGGGTGTGCGTGTAAGACGGCTTTTGTCGTAGATGTGTTGTTTTTTTCTTTCGTTCTCCTGTACTTCTTCTATCAGTTTCATTTTCCGCACATTCAATTCAAAAGCGTGCCCACCGAAGATAGCTTTCCCCGATTGTGGAATCTCGTTCGTCTCGGTATAAGGAAGGACACACACGCGCGAGGGGACGATTTTTGTTTGTCTTTTGTTTGAAATCCTTCACGGCATGTGTCGCTCGGTGCGCTCGTCGGAAGGACAGCAATTGTGCGGAACACGCACGCGAGGAACTAGCCCAGCCGGTGCTTTCGAGTGATTTAAAAACAAAATCTGGACAAATCTTGGCAGCAGCCGTCAGTCGTGGCTCGTGGCAGACTGTTTTTTTTTTGTTTGTGCGCCAAAAAAAGGTTTTCCAAGACAATACGGATGCTCTGTCTGGCTGAAGCCATGCATGGAGCGAAAAGGACGATCAAACCTTTGCTACAGGTGTCCTCTATGGACTATGAGACGATTTTTTAAATGGATAAAGCTAAATTAGGGATATTTTTAATTCGTTAAATTTGAAAAGCTTTTAATATTTGTTCAATAAAATAATTAAGGATGTACAAAACTTAAAAAAATATAAACAAGTCTCAAGAGTCAACACTACTTGATCACGCTATTTCAAATTTAAAAGATAATGCTTCCTTCTATACACATAAAATGCGCAGAGATAACGAAACCTCGTGGATACTATCTCAAGTTCAACGTCCTGCAGTAACCTCTCGTCGCAGTTTGCGTGCCACTAAAGCAGAAGAAAACCAGAGCAACATGTAGCGAAACTGGCTCGTCCCGAAAGCTTCGAAACGATACGCAAAACAGAGCATATTGCAACGAAGAAAGAAAAAAAAACGAACCAATTCAGCATCCTTCAGAAATAAATGATTTTCCATCATCTGTTTTCCTTTTTTATCATACACCTTGTTCACCTTAACGACGAACTGTCAACGTGGCCTCGGTGTCTGTCTGCGTGTGTGTGTGTGTGACTTTAATTGTTTTCCTTATAACATTTTCTTCTGCTTCTTGCTCGGCTGCAACCAGAGCCGCATCACCTGTCGAATGCAGCAGTGCGCTTATGAGAGAGAGAGAGTGAGGAGGACGATGATGTCCTCCGCAGAGAGGCCTACACTTAACCTACAAAGTAAGCACAGGCAGCATCCCCGGACCGGCACCCCTCCCGGCGCTCCTGCCCCGGGCTTTCTCCCCGTCCGTCCGGATTCGCACCGCGCAAGGATGCGTACGCTTTGTTTGCATATAATCAGGTAGTTTCCAAATCCTTGAGCGAAGAACTTACCACGCCATTGTCCATGCCGCCATATGGTGATTGGTAGCCTGCCTTTTCTGCAAAGAAACATACGAGAAAACAGAAAGAGAGAGAAAGCGGTTAGTGAGGTAGGAAAAAAGAGGGCAGCTCAAATAACGATGAAGATTTTTCATGTTTTACTTATAACGATTTTTTCCAGCTTTTTCTGCTTTGTTTCACCGTGCGCCGTGTCTTGCGACGCGAAACACCTTTCGCGAACCACCACCATTTATCAAAGGAGTAAAATTGGACAAGAAGGAAAGGATAAATAAACATGTACCCTCTCCCACCCGCTTCCCCCGTTCACCCGATCGCCTCCGCGCGTCCTCCTTTCCATGGGGACAACCAGGCGCACATCGCTGGCCACGCGCGCGCACGCGCAAGTGTGCGAAGTGTGCACGCGACCTGAAAGGTGCAGACGGGCCCTTTTACCCTGTCACAAAGCGGAGCACGCCGGCACACACACGCGTGTGCCACCGGCCGCCTTCCGCACAGCCCAGCCCGAATAGACTTGATTGACCGGCCAGGCGACGAACGCACGCAGCGTGTGCTCTCCATTACTGCCGTACGAACAGGCGGCAGATAATAATACAGACGACGGCGATGACGACGCCGACCGTCCAAAAGGACGGGAGCACGGTAACGATGATAACACACGCGCGTGCCCGCACGCGGAAAGAAAAATTACGATCGAAAACACCGAAAACGGCTCGCTTTGCTTGCTCAAGCGACGAACCCTTCTTATTGCCTCACTCGATCGCGCACACAGAAGCATAAAATTATGTGCTTCCTTCTGCGCGATCGAGGACATCTCGTACGCGCGTTAAGGGGTGCGCTGCTAAGGGGAAGAAGCAGGGCGATTTAAAAAATCAAATTCGACCGAACGCGACACAAAAATAGAAGCCCAATCAACGGGGGGATCGATCGACATCAAGCCACATTAAATGAAACCAACAAAAAAACACAACGAACAGCGATCAACGTACGGGTCCTTCGGAGCGGGTCGACTTATCCCCCTTCTCCTCCTCCTCCTGCACACAGCCCCCCTTCAAGACTTGAGGTGGAGCCAACAAAAAAGCGACCGATTCGAAACATCTGGCCTCGCACACATTCAAACCGACCGATCCTCAGCACACATTCAGCAGCCGCCACCCGGACAGGATCTACCGGTAGAAGTGGGACCCCCGAAATGCATCCCCCTGCCCGTCGCGTCCCCGTCACCCGCATATGATGCAGCAACGCTTCTGTTTTTTGCAGCCTTTTCCTTCCTTTGCACTTTTTTTTCGCAGCGCAACCATAAATATGTTAATAATTGCATCCCGTACCACCTGTACGAAAAGTTTGCGCGCCGTGTGCTTTGCGCATCATCGCGATCGGTCCCTGGAAGGAGGGGGGACTGGTTCTGCGCTCTACCATTAACCTTTTCTCCGGTTTTTCCTTCTCGCTTCTTCTGCTGGTGGTGGGGAAAATTTGTAAAAAGCGACTAAAATAATGCGCACCACAAAAAAAAAACTATATATGATCAACTCACAGCAGATATTGTCGATTCGTTCGATTCACGCACACATAGAGAGAGCGAAGCAAAGGTTTTTAGTTACCACGAAAGACCCTTTTTAGTTTATAACCCTTTGCAGGTTCGTACTCCACGTCTCAAATGGATCCTTCCTTCTTCACAACTACAGATGCACGCACACACACACACACACATGACGATCGGTGCCGATGAACCCGTCGACAAAAAAGCCCAAAAAACGAAGAGACAACAACACGAAGCGGCGCGCTTTTTGAGCCTCGGGCAAAAGAAGCCTCTCCTTATGCTCCTCGCGTCTGGACTCGCTGCTCCTTTGCCTGGAAGGACGGCGGCAAACCAAATGATAACTGAGGAAGCGCAGCCGAATCGGACGCCCTCTTTTCTCTGCTTGGCTCCCTCTACATGAGGGGGGAAGACCAACGTTCTCTTTTTCGACCCTCTTCTCTTATCATCGAAACTGCGATCGTAAACGCGTGCGAATTGGTTTGCCTCGTAATGCAGGTCGCGAATCGGCGCGCGCGCCCGTTTCAAAACTCGTATCAAACTACGCTCTGCTGCAGTTTTGTGACCGTGGCGGCTTTTGGCGGCACGCGTACACCCTACCACCACAACAAAGATGTGCGGGGCGAAAAATCGAAACACACCAACCTGTTGATTAAGATCTTCCCGAAAATGGACATTATTTTAATGCACCGCCGTCGTCGTCATGCGCTTTGGGGCTCGCGGGATTGATTTCGGTGGGCTCGCTCCATTCATTTAAACGCTCCCCCCCTCCTAACGCTGGAAGACGCCAACCCAGGGCGCAAAGGAAGAACCCGAAACGGGTTCCCGCTGCTTGCTTGCGGAGCTTTTACGGGGAGCAGATGGTCTCGGAAAGTTTATTGACCGGGCGAACCCTGGCTGTAAGGATACACACGTACGGACGGGTTTTGGGTGTTTGGTTTGGACTGATTTGAACCTTGTGGCGAGATTTGGCTTCTTGCTGGAGCCTTGATACGTTCGTAACGCTTCACTGCGTATCAAACTGTGTGGGATGAATGTCTCGGCATATGTTTGATGTTTTGTGAAACAGGAAATTTTCCAGTTTTAAATCCAAATGTTTTGACTATGTTATGAAAGAGCTTATAACGATTTTTCGATCGGAGACCTCTACAACCTTTTCAACAATCGTTAAATAGCCAAAAAACTCTGATAGAAATGCTTACATTTTTGCTCTAATTCGCTTTGCATTCTCTAATTGTGAGCTCAGCTAATCTCATCCCAAGTACCATATTAGACAACAATAAAAAAAAACGATGGAAAAATTTAAATGTTGCAAAATTAACAATTTGTTGTTTTTACTATGTTTTTCTGATTTTGTATTCAAAATATTATTTTTTTTTAACATACCAGATGGATTTTTTAAAAATTTGATCTAAATTAGTTTCACTTTCATGTGTTTTTATCAAGTTTTATGTGAAATATAAACGTTTAAAATAATTAACAAAATGTTTTCTTCACTCAGCGAACATGGGAACATTAAAATAAAATTAATAATCAACCACTGCTGCCTGAAAGTCATGTGTATCGGTTTAAACAGTCTCTTCTAACACAACCCCACTAAATGCCACTAGTTGCGCTTCGGGGGAGAGAAAAAATGAAATCCACCAACGAGAAACACGTATCCCAGGGACCTACACAACAAATATGACCGAATATTGACGCCCGGTGTTGCTGATGAATGTGCCCCGGTGTGTGTGTGTTGGACGCGTTCCGCATTTACCGTCACTTCAAGGGGGGCACCACAACGCAGCACCGTGCCGCCGCGTTTTAGGGAAGAAAAATGTAGCGAGAAACGTGAACGGAATAGGGAGCAGGAAAAAAAAATACACAAGCACCCCTAGCGTTTTATTACACCATCGCGAACGAACCTCTCACCCTCAACAGACCGCCGATCGAAAAGGGATGCAAACGCACCACCACCACCACCACCACCACTACCTTTACTACTGCGAGGCGCACAGGAAACCCAATTGGTGGCGAGGTGTGTGGGAGCAGGAACTGGGTACTCTCTCCGATAAATGCCAGTAGTGCGGGGGATGGATCAATTTATACACCTACAGCAAACATTCAGTTTCCGTCGTCGTCGTCGTCCTCGGCAACTCCGCACGCCGCCTTCGACACGGGCTTTGGAACCGTGCAGAAGGAGAGCGCAACGGAGCATATTACGCGAGCGAGCGCGCGCCCGCGCGCTTATGCCGCCAGGAGTTGGCCTGTCAATCTTGCCTTCTATCTCTCAATCACTCGACCGTGTCTCTTTGCATGTTGTCGGCCCGACGACTCCCGTGGCCATATAGCACTGGCTGCACCGCTCACCACTGGTTGCGCCACGCCGGAGAGGTCAGGCGGCAAAGGCAAGCAAGGCAGGAGCGCGGCTTCAAAACATTCAAAACAAATATTGATAAACCCCCGCCGGGCGCCCTGAGTGGGGGAGCAATATAAACAAAAACTGTTGCTCCGACCAACAACAAAAAAAACTGGCCTTTACATGTGGAGCAGCAAGCAAAAGCAAGCAACCGACCGCTCGCTCATCCTCGCTTCACAGGTTCGTGTGTGTGTGTGTATTCGACATGCTACCTAAACTCGACCAGCATGGAATTGACACTACGAGCAAGCATAGACACATACACACGTGGAGATCCGTAGCGAGCAGGCAACAGTATACAGCTGAAGAGTGGAAAAAACACGTTTTGCATAGATATCCGGACGAAGAACCCGCATAGAGGCACGCACACACACACCAGAGCCCTCCACAAGGCAGAAAGTCAACGGACAAATTTCTGAATTAGTCTGAAACGCCAGGATGAGGGAAAGGAAAAGTCAACTTGCTTGCCGCATGCCTCAGGCCATCGCCCCAAACAGAGCCACCGTGGGGTGTTATAATGGCTCGTCAAACGCCACCAGCCGCAGGACTAACCGACCGAAATTTGCCAACAAATTGCCGGGGTGTAGTAGTATCGTGCTATGAAGATTCCCCCTTCCCAGGCAAGTGGTTTGTTGTCACAGGATAAACAAAACACACCGAACCTCTCAAGCGTGCTGCGTTGCTCCTCTTCCGTTGTGTCTGAATTTGTAGAGCATTTCATATTTCTTTGAAGTCACCATTACAGGGATCTTCAATCTCTTCCATGTGGAATCCGGGGAAAATTTGTAATAAGACGAGGGATATAGTCAAGACATGAGACATACATTTTTCAACATTTTTGTCATGATTGAAGTCATTAAATCCTTGCCTTGAGTCCTCTTTTTTAGTAAAGAGTGCCTTAATGTTTGACTCTATGTATTCACTGTTGTACACAAAAACGGAATGCAACGAAAATGTTTGGAGAGTGCCCAATGTGTTGCCCCCGAGCATAAACATTTTACGTATCGTTATATCTCTCGATGACTCCTAATGACTCTGATGGAGCATGTGCGTCTCCAATGCCAAAATTATCATGAGAGGTCCAAAATGTCTGACTCTAAATTGTCGAAAGAGTGGCATAACATGATACTAATATTCTAAAGAGAACTTCAATGTTTTACCTTCAAATCATACATTTTCCAAAAAAAAAACTTCAAATTGAAAAGAAAACTATAAAGATAAACAAATAAATAACCAAAAACTTCAAACTACCATTGCTAACGATCTTGATCATTTATATCTTCTAATGCCCATTTTTGTTACGTCATAAATGATACGCTTCCATGAAACCTTCAATTAGGGTACTAGCCGCATAGCCGCATTAAAGCCATCAGTACACAGGCTCAAGCTATATGTCAACGCCGAAGGCAATTATTAAAATCGCCACTCAAAACGCGCCCAATTTACGACCGAATGTCGTATCCCCCCAAAGACACCGACACACGCGTAGAACATCCCGTGTCTCATTGCCGATATAATTATTCCCTTTGGCAGCAGTCGCGGCCGTATCAGTGGCATAGCCGAAAAGTTGACGCGCAAACGCGCACGCACCCAACGATGAGGAAAACATAAATCCAAGAACGACTCCTTAACCTGCCAACAAGGACGACAATTTCAAGCAAGACGGGGATGATTATTCTGCTGGCTCATCCTCCTACTTGAGCGGTTCGAACCAATGCCTCCGGGGATGGGAAGAATGCACCGGATGCAGCGGAAGGAATGAAAAAAAAAAGAAAAACTTCCAAATCACGCACCCCGGTGTGGCCGGCAAGGATCTGTCGGACGGATCGAGAAGCGGACTTCCTCTCCAACCTGATCTTGCGCCACCGTCTCCGCGAGTTATCTCCAACTCACTCTGTTCAGCTCCTCCATTACTCGCACGCAATCGTAAAACAAGGTGAAAATGAGACGCCCCGCCGTCTTTCCGTGATGGGCCCGGTGCATCGGGCGACACGCGAACGCGCTAGGCCGAACACGGCACAGTAAAAGAGAGAAAAAGCCGGCAGTCTCTTTCTCGCTTTTAATTTCCATCGAAAATCCCATCATGCGCGTGACCTATCCTAATCCTCCGCTAGCTGAGCGAACCCCGGGACCAACATAAAACGCCGCGTTTCTTCGAGCCCTATTCCTACCCTCTCCAGCGGAACACCGACGAACGCTAGACACGACCGCTTGTGGTGTTGAAGTGTACACTGAACGCGCGCGCGCACGCTCGGACTCTCCCGAAATGCACTCGAAGCTGTTGAAGACCACTTTGCGCGAGCCGATAGAAGTACCAGTAGGTCGCTAAACCCCCGGGGAGGGTGGATTGCGTCGGGATTTAAGTCAGCCAAGCGCAACAACAGCAGTAGCCGATCCGATCCGGAGCACCCCGCCGGCAAATGCGTTTACGTGCATGCAAACGCACACACACACACGCACACAAATTAGGAAAAACGGCACGATCACTTCCTCCCTGCTACATCCGGCGTTGTAAAAGGCGGTACCGCATAGGGGGAGGATTTTCGAATCCATTTTACAGGTCCCTCCTGGTGCTCCTGTTCACAATGGACACACCATTTAAGGGTGGACCCTCTACTAGATTCAAATCGATGAGTCAGTGGGCGCGCTAAATGATTCACTCATGTAACAGCGCACATTTCGAGCGAGACACTTGCTCACACTCACACCGCTCCGGCCAGTGAGTTGAACATGTTTCAGACGATTTTTGTTTTCTTTCATGACACATTTCTTACCGGCGCGACACAGGGGGAACGAAAATTCCGGTGAACTTTCTCGACGCACTTCGCGAACGCAGCGGCCACAACATCTGTCCGTTTTGGTTGTCGGTGCGCGCATCTAAAGAAGCATATGCATCACGTCTCCATTCCCCCCGGCGCTTTCCCCCACCGGTGTCCTGTCGAGGGAGGTTCCAACGCGATCGCAACCGAAACGAGGTCGTTGGTACTAAGACTTGCTCTCACTTGCACTAACCCTTGGGTACCCGCATTTCGCGGTTTCTTTTCGTATGGGTTTTTTTTTCCACTGCTGCCACGATCATGTATCCTTCTTCTCTTCTGCTGCTGCTGGTGGTGGTGGTGGTTGGGGTTGGTTTTGATCGTACCACCATCGGCGGATCGGCTCTTACTAAGTTGCACGGCTTCAGAGTTTGATGTGTAAGGCCATAGAAGGCAAAAGCGCAACATGCACCACCCGTGCGGTGGACCGGGAATTCGTCATCGTGTGTCCGCGGGGCGCGCATTTACAGCGGATTGAATTACACAGACCGCGCGCGCGGTGGTAAGCAATATAACATGAGCCGAATAACATGAGTGCAACATTTTTGACGATTTTTTCGCATTTCGCTTTGGAAAGTTTTTAAAACCTCGAGCAGATCTTTGGGAAGATCGCGATGTGTTTCTCAACTCTAACTGATAAGGACATTTTTTGTGCCATATCTGAGATATTGGGGGTCGTTTGACACTCCGAAGACTAGGTTTCGCATTTATGATCAAAACTGGCTGACATTTTTTAAATTATTTAGATACCACTCCAGATCTCTTCAAGTGAAAATATGGTTGGGCTCTGTAAACAGTCTATACGCATACAGCGAAAAAGCGCTGCATTAGTTGCGACAAGCGCTACGAACGTTCCCGCAGCGTTCGTTGACGGAAAAAGAACTCAAATCCTTAATTTTCATTGTAAAAACCTGAGGATTGTAGTCAGTTTTGAACTACTGGTCATTACTGAAAGCGAAAGATCGAGACATCGAGACTTAGCCGTAGAGGTTTTTTTTGTGAAGAAGATTTTCTTGTTTATAACTCTCAGATGAAATGATAAACACCAAAATAGTATTCATTTTGGATGCAAAGTTTGATGTTCATTATGTGCATAGATCAGCGTCCAAAAACATTTAAAAAAAAGCCATAATCATTCCTGATCAAGTCGAAGAAACACGAAGAATCAAAGCTGAACAATTAAAAGGGTCAAACGACACCTGAAAAGCCAGTAAGGGCTGAATGAGAAATTAAAACGAACAACGTGATGGTTGCCCCCTCGCCGAACGCCGGAACGATCGTGACCCATCATCTTTCCCGATTAAAAGAAGCAAAGCCTGCTGCCCGTGGAGAGGAGCGCGCCACATGTTCAGCATGTCGTTTCTTAGTCATCTTCCCTCCAACAGGCGTCCGCTGCCACAGCCGAAACAGCCACGACATTAATCACTGATTATGTAACCGTGTGCAAGCTGCTGCTGCTGCTGCTGCTGTCGATGGTGGTGGGCTGCAGAAATTAAATCGCCGTTGGCGCGCGTATGCGAATGTGAATGTGCGAGCCTTTTGAAAGTAATCGAACCGTCTTCTCACCGTCGTCAGCGGCAAGGCGTTGCGATTGCAGATTGTTATCGATCGTCCGGTCCCCGGAAAGAGGGGGTTGATAAGGGACCGCGGCGGAAGACAAGGTGGTCTGATGAACCCCGTTCTACCCGCGTGCTAAATGGTGATTACGAATCGAGAGGCGCGTTATCGCGCCAACACACACAGGATATTACATTTTCCTACGCCTAATCCTACGATTGACGCAATACTCGCAGAAAGGAACGAAGATAAGGGCGAGTAAGTATAGGAAAAGATATAAATGTTGATTAAAATATTTATCGAATTAAATCATCGCCCATTTTGAAAGGAATTAAATAAAAGAAATCAAATTGAAGCAAAAACAAGTCATCTCTCATGCTTGGGCTTCACTGTTTCAGCTGATAACGAGTCAAACACGGTTCAGAGGTAGTTGTTGCATGTCCCAGCAAAAAAGGAACACAACCATCTACAAATTATCAACCGTATGGGTGGGATCGTCACCATATCGCCCAGTGCCCGCACTTCCAGCGAGTCCAGACATTGTGCGAACCGTCGAGTGAGTTGCTGATTTGATTATTAGAATCATAAACCAATACCACACACACCCAGGAGCCAAACAAGGGACCAGACTACCGCTTATCACCCCCGTTGGCGTTCGTTTTTTCTTTCCCGTTTCGTTTTCACCAGTTAGCAGTCAATTTCCGCGAGCGACATATGTTCCCGATGATGCTTCCCACCACCCTTGCGGTGCAGCAATAAAATAGACGCAAAACCCTTCAAAAACTCACAACTCAGTATTATCTCCGCGCGCACTCTCCAATGTCCCTCCACCACCCGGACGTGGAACCGGTGGAACCTTCAATTAACGCACCCACAGACACATACGCAACCCGGGGACCAGCAATAACCGCCGCGACGGATGATAATAGAAATAAGAACAAAACTTCCATTATCTTGTGATTGACGTGTATGGGCAATGGTTCATTTATTCGTGGCGTTCATTTTTTGGACTCCCGGGCCTTTGCAGGGGCTCAGCTTTATTAGCTCCCCCGTGTGCGCTGCTGCTGACGAACTGACTGCTCCCCCCTTGAACAGGAGGTGGTGGTGGTGTTGGTGGTACTGGTACGAACATTATTATTTGCGGTTCGCAGCAAAGTCACCCGGGTCCATAAAAACCAGTCGATGATGATAGTTCTCTGCGTCTGCCGGCGTCACCGCGAACTCATGTTGCGGTCAGAACATGAGTACCTGACGCGGTGTGGCCTATTTTCATTTCGACGTGTAGTTTTAAATGAGCTTTTTCGATCCCTTTCGACATGAAGGACTTGCAAGGATCGCTCCTAATAGCTGCCTACCATATATCCTATCGCGTCAGATAAGGAGTGCATCCTGGAATTGTGTTTCTCCACAGTTCGAAGATCAAATTAGTCAGTAATCGAATGCAATCAAATAAAGGGGGTTGACCCTTCGCCTGAATTATAATCGAATTTTTAACGCTGCACGATACATAGAATGTCTTCCGGGAAGTAGAATAAAACTACGGACACACACGCACGGTTGGCGTTTCTTTTCTCTCCATTTTTTTGTTATTTTTGGCTAGTTTATTTCCGATTTCCAACCCCGTCGACGAAGGTAAACTCCTGAAGCAAATGACCAATAGAAGCAAGCAACAAGGAAAAATCGTTTCGAAAAGGGTACGCGCTGCCAAACGTGTTAGGGAGCTGGGGAACCCGAAATATCTCCCCCCCCCCCCTGGACGAACGACGCCGCAACGATCGTTGCCGCATGCAATGGAGTAGAGCACCGAAAAATCCACCTCACACACAGAGCGGGAGCGCCCGTGCCCGGAAGTACGGACCACCGACACGGAGAGCCGCGTTCGTTGCGCATTACCAGCCCCCTCCCCCTCCACCACCCCTCCCATCCCATAATTTACGAAGGATACTCGTGCAGGAGGAGGACGATGCGAAGCAATAACAAAAGTTAAAAATTAATGAAACGAAAATTGTGAACCAAACACACGGGCACGGCTCTCACGGGGAACGAACGGACCTACTAAGCACGGGTTGCATACGCGCTCGAAGGACACCGAACCCACAAACCCACACACACACACACATACATGAGCTCAGGACGTGGAAGAGCAAAGGATCGAATTGGAACCAGAAAGGAATAATAACAACAGGGAACCCCGTTCGTTTTGCCGTTCCAAGTGACTGACTCTGCAGCTTTTATGGCACACAGCCACACACGCACACTCTGGCAGGGTTCGCTGTGCCGCGACGGTCGATCCTGGAAGTCCTGGAAGCTGCACGGCGCATAGTGGGAGCAAACGAATCGGCACGGAACGAACGAATCGTCAGTAACAGACGTTCCCGGTCACCAACACCGTCTCTCCCAGCCGGGCCCCAGCCAGTTCTAGCCAGTTCGCATCATCGTCCTTCCTCGGTGGACCGAAACTCATCCGTCCGCACACGGGACGACATCACCAACACCCAGAAAGCGAGCCTGCGCTGCAAAGCGAGAGAGCCGTAACCCTCACACACACTCGCAAACAAGCGCGTCTGCTGCACCCTTAGGAAGAGGATGCACCGTCCTCTACTCTATGCGGTGTATGCTGGCACCAGCCACGCCACCAGCGACCACACACGCCACCGTTGCGCTGGGGCCAGAGCATAAAAATCCAAACGCAAAAGGCGTATATATCCTGCTCTCGCCAACCCAAATCGTTGTGTCGTCCTCGGTGAGCCGTAACCTACATATAAACGCTATGCCCGCGCGAACGCGCGAAGGGGACTTGCCGCATTCGAAAGCCGCCAACTTTACCGTTGCGCGCACCGGAAAAGCAGGTTCACGCGCAAAGGACGATAGTTTCCCTTCGAGTTTAAGCCGCCTGTGGTCGGTGGCGGTGGAATATACGTATGAGGGTGAGAAGCTGCGTTGTGTGCGTGTATGTGTGTGTGCGCTCGTGTGCAGAGGTCCGGAACCTGATGTCTACCCCTGTTGGCTCGGTGGACCGGGTTTAACGCACGACGCACGATCGAATAGAGGCGAAAATGGCGTATCCAATCCATCTCCACAGCAAGAGCCGAGACGATGCGAAATGATGCGAATGGAAACAGTTTCAAGTTGCAACTTATGCAGACAGACACACACGAGTGAATTCAATTGCAAAAAAAAATCGGAAGAGATCATTCGGCAAGCGATCACCGGAAAGAAATTAAAGCACACAGCAACCGCTCGCTCGCTGTGTGTCGTCCTCGAAAATCCAGCCAATTTCCTGCTTCTTCGCCGTTTAACCTCACATTCTGTTCCGCTGCTGCTGCTGCGAAAGTTTCCCCGCAACTAGGATGAATTACGCGAAATAACGGGTAATAATTATGCAGTAAAGCGAACGAAAAGCCTAGTGCATCGCACAGGAGGAAGTGAGAATCGAGAGCAAAAGGGCAACTTTTTTTTCATTTTTACATCCGTATGCTTCTCTCGGTCACATCCCCACCATTTGTCAGCGAAAAGAGTTTATCTGAAAATGTAAAAGGACACCACGGAAAGGCGCCCCAAATAAAAGGCTGCTTCGGCTTGAAACCATGCAAGGAATAGCTGATAATTACACGACGTAACGACGAACGATCCGAACTTTTGTTGCGGTGCGAGGAGGATATGGTTGATTATATACCGTACGCGGACGGGACACATTTCCGGATGCAGTTTGATTGCACACCACGGAAACTGGGTGAAGTGTGTGTGTACTTGTGTTAACAACCGCTTTCTTCGTGAAATTAACAAATAGTGAGTGAAAAGAAGCAGGGAAAGCACACGAAAATCGCAACAAATCAGCAAGCAGACAAACTTGATGCCGGCAAAGAAATGGTCAGTTAGCACAATTTGAAGAAAACTTCATTACTTAATAACTTAATAATAACGAAATAAAAAATATTTCGTAAAGATGAATTAAACTTTGAATGTATTTTTTATCATTTTTGGCATCTTTTTAGACGATTTTATTTTCAACTACAGTACAAACAGCCAGCAAAAAAGGCATCTAGCCAGCAAGCGAAAGATAAATGAAATGTTCGTCAGTTTTGAGAATATTTTTCAGATTGTTAATTCTGCTTTGCTTAATATCATTTCAGTGTTTCTTCTTAAACCTTGTTCACATAAATATTCCAGATTTTTTTTTCAATTTTTTTCGGATTTAGCAAATATTTTCATATTTTCAGTAAGTTAGACCAAAACTGATGCAATATATGAAGCAAAACTAAGAAAACTAAACAGAGCGGTCATATATAAAAATATGAAAAATATTTGCACACTTTTAGAAATTTTGATTGTTTTAACAAATTGGGATTAAATTTCTGTGAAACATGTCCCAAAATGAAAATTGTATTATCAGTTTGAATTGAGACAATATTCCAACTGAAAATCGAAGGTAAGATTGATGAAAACTGTAAGTAAAATGGTTGAGCTCAACATTTTGTTTTAAAAATTCGATATGAAGTAATAACTATTCGAGAATATTTCTTAACTAATTTCGATTATTTTACAATTCTATAATGGAATTGTACAGAAAACACTACATACACAGTTCTTCCTTATTCCACAGAAAACAACATCTTCCCCCACCGGGCTAATTACAATGTTAAAATTACACAGCACTACAAATTTGCCTCCCACATGAATTGTTTATAACGATGTTGTGCTGCCACCTCCACCTCCTCCCTGCGAGCAAAAGTATGCAAATAATAATTCGAAACTTCAAATCGAGAAAACAATCAAAACTGAGTACCGCCAGCCAGGAAGCCAGGTGAAGGAGGAATCCACCGGCGTGTCAATGCATCGTACGCTCCCACCCCAGGGACGCTAATGCGTGACAACAAAGTTAATTATCGTCGCAGTATATGGAGTCGCGAGTCAGACGGGCGGACGGGCGGCCAAAACCGGGCGGTTTTGAAACCGACAGTCAACACAACAAAGTCCGATGCAAATGACCTCAAACGATGCTGGTGTGCGCTGTTGCCGAGCGACGCGCACACGAACACGGCGAAAGATAAACAGCTCCCCCATCGTCCCGAACGGGCCCCGCTGGTGGAGGCTGAGCATATCCTTTTTCTAACTCCCACATACATCGCAAATACCGAACGCCGTGCGTAGCCGTTGGAGCATCCATAAAATGCATCCACAAAACGTGCATCATGCTCGCGAGTGGGAAGAGAGCATGTGGGCCGCGAAATAGCAGCTGGTTTCCCACAGGAGGCGCACACGGGCCCGTATGAAGTGGTACGTGTGTGGGCCCTGGTTAGGATGACGTTGGGCGAGCACTGGGAAGAAGGACGGACGGCGAAACCTGCCCAACTGACTGACTGACTCAGTTCGCGCGAATTCGAGCACCGAAACTCTGCAAAAGTCATTCGTGTTTCAAGCGCATTGACGACGACGATGATGATGACGAGGCGGTGCAATCGGGCGAGTCCGCTTCGCAGCCTTCTCCACCGGCAGGAGAGAGTTAGAACCAGTTCCAGCGAACATTCCCACACAACAAAGCAGCATCATACGAAAGCTATTTAAATGAGCGCGAGAAGAGCCTGATTGTGCTGTTTTGCCCCAAAACGCACTGCTCCCATCCCAGTGCGCTTTCGGGTTTTAAACTAAAGGATGCACACAGGATCCACACGCGTTTGCATTCGACAGCGGACTCAATTACCATTTTTCGGCTGGATCGACGATTTTCCACCCGGTCCGGTTCCGCCGGGGGGTAATTTATTCATAAGCAAGCTAATTATGATGCAGGCAAGGCGTGCAACCCTTGCGCTAGAGCTAGCTCCTAGCTAGAGCTGCAGAATGTGATTCTATTTTCGATTGATTTTTTGTTGCTGCCCTACGGGAAGAGTGCGTGTGTGTGCGGGAGTTTGAAGTGCAGATTCTTCACGAACGAAGCGAACGTTCCCCTAATGCTGAGTGGGTTTTAACTTAAATTGTGCTACATAATTGCACCAAATGCACCCTCTACTCTGCTGTCGAACAGTGCAATATCTCGATCTTGAAATAGAGCTCCAAAAACGCCATTCATTAAAAACCTCCCCCGGCTCGACAATAATAGCTCAATCGATCGGCGAATTAAGCGATACATTTAATGCGCGCTCGCTCGCGTACGGATACGCGGCTACCGTTGGCCCACTAATCGAGCGGGGTTGGAATTTTCCGCGAAGTCTAGTCTATATATTTGCACCCCTCCCTTGAGGGGCGGATCGGGGGCGTAAGGGGGTTGAAGAATTTATCTAATTCTGCATCAGCATCGCCACCAGCGCCAACGGGGGTTTCGTTTGAAGCCATCAAAGAGAGCCTACAAATCGGCGCACACAAGGCCACGCGGCGGTGGTGTCCGCGAACCCACCCCGAGCCCAGACAGGCCCCGTCACGCGTCAAACGTCAAACCCCGCGAGAGAAGATAAAACTGCACCACCCCTGCGGCAGGCCTAATATACCTGGATCGGTTGTGGTGGTGGTGGTGGTGGAATTCTTCTCGCATCATGCTCGACCTTCATCAACATTGCGCACCCACCCTCTCTCTCTCTCTCTCTCTCTTTCTTCTGCTGGTGTGGGTGGCTGCTGCAGTTATGCTCGCGCGTGCTTGCGGCGGTTATATGCCTGAGCCCTGTCCTTATCGTTGCTGTTAATGTTGCTACCGAACAGAAAAGCGCCGCTGGGCAGGTAAAAATTCACAAAACTGGCCGCACAGAAGGGAAAAACCCGCTCTCCCGGCAGCGGACAATTACAAATTAACAAAAAACCACACAACCCTCTAATAAGCCGGACAACAACAACAGCAGAGCCGGCAGGAAACTCCAATGCACTCCCAATGTGCCGTGTGTTCGGGGGTGGTTATGATTTAAGCGGTGGTGCCTTTTCTCTCACTCTCCCATCGCCGCAAACGGGCTCAATTCACAGCGGGAAATGATTTCTTTTCCAACCGGACCGAACCGAGCGCTGGCCGGGGCCGACTCCGACCTCGCAAGGACAACCGGGGCGGCTCGACGTGGCCGGCTAGGGCTAGCCGCGCACACCGCGATTGCTATCGAGACGTCAACCGAGCACGCGCGCTCGCGCTCGCGTTCGAGAGAAGCCAACCGCACTGATTACTGGCTCCAAAACGGTTCGCAAACTCCACAACTAAACGGCGTCGACCCACTTCTGCTCCCGAAGGGGGAGGGCGCAAAAACCGAAAAAAAAAAACAAAACAAATCCAATCCTACACGATTCGAAGAAATCGCTCTTTCGCAACAACCGTGATTAGTGATTGCGGCGGGGAAAAGGACGCAGGAGAGAGAGAGAGGGAAAGGAAGGGGTTCGATAAAGTTGTATCATACACAACAATTGTGCCACCTACGAGTCCGGGCCGGGTGTGGATGTTGCAATCGATCGAGAATTCGAACCTGAACGCAACATATCCTGGCCTGCCTGCCGGGCTGTCTGCGTTGCTGCTGTTACGTTACGACAAAATGAGTTAAATAGTTGTTTTTTTTTCGGGTTCGAGCACACACACTGATCGCTTTTTATCACGGTCTAAATGAGGGAAAGTGACTATTAGAAGTTGTCCGAAAACTTCTTCATCGCACGCTTCTATGATATCAGAAGAGGGAACGACAGTTCAAAAGACAACAGCCAATGGAACAAAACAATCGAAAAAGAATCCTTTTTTCGATATTATTAAAAACTGTCCATCCAATCTAGTTGTGAGTCTTCAACACTAAAACAACAAATTCGTCACAACACTGAAACTATTCACATTGAATTAAAACTTCAAATTTCTATTTAGTTTTTTGAGAAATTTTAAGAAGTGTCAGGCTTGGTTCCAGTGATTTAGAATTTTATTTATTTTTAAACATTTCATTTCAATTCTAGTAATTACGAAACACACGTTGAAGATCACAAGTAGAGCAATTAAGTCCATTTTTCTAATTAAATTTCATTTTTTCATCAGTTATAAAGAGATCTCTATGAGTTTCAAAAAGGTTTCAGCACAACAACAAATTGTCTGACGAGTTTTGGAGAATTTTACGAAGAGTTTATTAACATTTTTGTCGCCAGAAGAAGATCGCATCTTAGCAGAGATCTTGCGAGAGAAAGAAAGAACAATTGGAGAAGTACATACTGAAGAATATAAATTTTGAACAGTTTACAAACATGTCAATAGCGTCTAATCGGGTCCGAATGACCCTGTCTGGACTCCTTCAAGAGTGGCAAAGATGAATTACAAGTAGTGTTAGAACTTTCACATTACACCAATATATTTACGTATATTTTTCTCATGTTTTTGTTTTCTTCCAAAACTCGCACGGGGTGACGGAAGTGTACGGAATGTTAAATCAGGAGAAACGGTGCGTGAGGCAGCCGCCGCCCGCTACGGCGCACCATTCTGGCGTTGATGTATAATCTCATATTTTTCCCATAATGCCCACCCTCCTGCCAACGCAAAAGAACGGGTGGAAAAAACGATGGAGGGAAAACGAACGACCGAAAAGGTTATTGCTTCTCACATAGTTTTTCCTCCCCCGGTTCAGCCCAATACAGTGCGTGTGTGTGTGGGACACTATGCGCCTTCATCATCGGCGAAAGCATAACACACAACATAACGACACCGATAGAGGGCGCATGAATCTGGCGCGCGCGGAGCTGTTCCTCCTGTGGGAAGTTATTCGGCGAGGGATTAACAGTTCCCTCGCTGTTCCGGAGCAAGAATCGTGAGAGCAGTGAAAGTGAGCAAGTACCCATACTTGCCCCGGCCGATATTGCTGCTGCTGTCCTTGTTTGGTGGACGATCTTTTCCGGAGCACAATTTCCATATCATTCCCCTTTTCTCCCCTGTGATGGTGTGGATTTTTTGTTGTCGTAATCTATTGCGACCTAGGCTTTTCCCAGCGAGAATCGTTCCTCCGTAGCGCGTCCGAACCTTGGCTTCTTAATGTTTACGATCATGCGAACAGCATCTCTGCTCTCTTTCTCGCTTAAGATCACATCGCCCGTCGTCGGCTCATGGACACTTTTCTCACAGTAAAATGCTCCGAGATTCACCACTCCTTCAAACCCCAAGCGCCTCTGTAGAGGTGAGCGCCTCCAACACCTTCTTCTCTTGCAACGCACCGTTTCCAACACAACGGCGCGCAGTAGCAGGCCGGTGGAAGTCGTCTTCCCTTAAAAACGACGTCGAAGAATTATGCCCCGTCATAAAACCGAGCGAGACGACCGCAGCCAGCATTGGAAGCAGCCGGAGAGAAGAGAGAAAAAAGAACGAAAACGAACGACGATATAAAATCATAAATAGTAATTCAAAATCATCTTCATTTCTTCCCCCACACACAAGAGAGCAGAACACACCGCTTGTTATTGCACCACTATTACTAATTTTCTTCCTCTCCGGCCGAAACGGTGCGTACGTGTGTCTTGCCTCGCCATACACCCGGACGCGCACATTAGTTTTTCACACTTTCAAGCGACGCTTCAAAATCACACACTTTACGACGAAGGGAGACGATCGTCTCTCTCTCTATCTCTCGCGAGGATCCACCCTGGTCATGATCGTAATGACGACAGCATACATCAACGCCCAAACGACGATGGCGACCCCGAGAGCGGGAGGGCCCGGCAAGGCATAAATCAAAAGGCAAAATAATGCTGAACGCAATTTGTTAGCGCGCCGCGAAGTGCGCGCACGCTATACACGCAGTCTAATTCAATTTCATGGCTTGTCTTGTGATTCGGTGCGATAGTTCGGCGCGTGGGGAGCAGCCCGGGAGTAAGCGGCAGTAAAATGGGATAATTATCACGCGTCCAATTGGGCCGCGCTCCTCTTCACACACCATTTGAGAGCGGAAATTAAACAACACAGTGTCAGATTGGAATTGATTTTAAATCAAACTGTGTTTCACTTCGGTGGATTTTTCGCCCCATGAGATTTCTCAAGGTCCATGCAGAGTGATCTTGTGAAAGTGAACGTGAAATTTTCGTTTACATTTTCACATTTTAAATTTTCATGGGAATATATTTAAAAAATAACTTTTGTACAACAAAAGATGAGGGATAAGATGTTCCAAATGTTTGAAACATCCTATCGCTCAAATTCTCGCCGTGAAAATGTAATGACTTAAGGTCCATTTAGGGATCGAGTGAAAATGAACGTGAAAATTTCGTTATTCATTTTTCACATTTCACATTTTCAAAAATATCTATTGAAATATAAACTTTTGTACTAAAAAAAGGATGTGGGATAAGATGTTCCAAATGAGTGAAACATAGTTTGAAAAGGGGAACAAATTTCTCCTATCGCTCAAATTCTCACCGTGAAAATGTCATGACTTAAGGCTCATTTAGTCATCGATTAAAAGTAAACTTTAAAATTTCCTTTTTTATCATATTTCTCGGAACACTCATCGCAATATGGAGTATCATACGTTAAAAGATGGAGAATGCTATTCTGCAAACGTTTTAATTGAAAGCTAAAAGTTTCCAATTTTTACGATTTTTCACGGTGAAATTTAAATTGAAATTTTGATAAAATTGAGTATTCTCAACAAAACTTGGATGTAAAAACTCTTTAGGAATTTCCCTCTAATTCTTTCAATGTGCAAAACTCCGATAGTCGAAAGAATATGTTGTAAAATATCAACTAGAATCAAATGATGCTTTTCGCTCGATCACCAAACAGGGGCTTAATCGAAAAACCACAATTTCACATCCCACATTCAATCGATCACCGAACAACACATCACAGCCTCCACAGTTGTTTCCATTAATATGTTTCCATGAAAAATGGACCACATCGTAAAGCAGTACCTCGAAGTCCGAAGTGGCGCGGACGAGAGGAGTTTGCTTTGGACAGCATTAGACGGGCGCACATAAATTTTCTCAAAACCGACACCGACAACCGAGAAGAGTGCCATTACTTTGCGTAAACCTGTCACCACACAGACCCCTTCCTCCCGTTCCCAGGCCAGATCCCAGGCCAATGGGACAGAATATGTGGTTAATCCCTTCCTTCTGGACCTGCTGCGTACTAAAACGTAAGCTTGAGTAGCCTTCGCCTCTGGCCGGAATGTGCGCCACGCGATAAAAATGGCCACTATTGCGCCGGGCGTATTAGTTGGCGTCGAAAAATCCAAATCTCTTCCGCTCCGCATGAAATGGTGGCGCACAAACAAACGAAAAAGAGTAAAATAGCAACAAAAAAGGTTCCACGAAATATAAATGTATCACCCGAAAAGCGTTTTTTTTTTCTTCTGGTCTTCTATCTCTCTAGTGCAATATCTTCCACTTTGTACAACGCAACGAGAATGATCGTTTTCTTTTCCACTCGACCCACACGAGGCAAAAGTGTTGAGCGAACGAATCATACAGCGATAAATAATGAGCCAAATGACTTAGGAAGCGCGCGCGCCCGCGCGCGACAGCATTAAGCCGAGGGAGAGGAACACCAGCCCAACAACAAAAAAATGCATAAAGAATGAATATCTTTCCCCCTTTCTCGGTTGCTGCTGGTTCCCGCTGCCCCAAGGGACACCCCAAACAGCCCAGTCTTCGGCGCGGACTAGACATGCTAGCTGCTCTAGCGAAGAAGCGCGCGCGAACACAAACAAAGGAGCATGATTTCCAAAAATACAGTCCAAGAAAAAGCCATAATTTCATTATTTATGTTTTTGATCTCCTCACCACCGCCTCACCGACCCTATCTGTGTGTGTGTGTGCGATGAAGCTAAAAAGAAGCTAGCTCCGCGCGTAGTGGCAAAGAAGAAGACAAACCCGGGCATACAAAGAGAAGCACACAGAGACGATGGCGATCGTTCGGTTCGATCGATGGTACGAGATACAAAGACAAACTCTGGCACTCGGAGGAGTTTTCAAGAGTCAAGGGAATAGGGGATCTGATGGGGTCACTTCTAACCGCGCGCGATCATCCCCCTTCGCATGAAGATGATCGTCTTAACATCTTAGTTTTTTCACTCCCTCTCTCTCTGCCTCTCACACAAACGGCGGTAAAATGTTCTTTCTTGGTCCACCATGCTCCACAGCAATTGGATCAATAATTAAACGCATGGACGACGGCCACATTACTACACCCAGTCATCCCGCTCGCCTTCCACGCTTTGCGATCGTCTTCTCGGGCCAGCCAATTCGACGCTGGAACCAGCTCGCTGGAAGAGACGAGCGCGATCGGAGATTACGAGAGGAAAAAAGCGAAACAATCCATTCACTTTTAATCGCTTCTCCTACTAACCTTCTTGGCGTTCGACTCTTCCAGCGGCGGGCGCGCGCGCGTGGTGCTAATTTCTACGAGCGACATACGCGGAGTGTCGTCTCGCAAGCAGCACACCGAGAAAGTGAAACCTACATCCCGGGCACGCACGCACAGGGGTAAATCTCCGCCACGCGGACTGAGAGAAATATTATAATGACGATCATTCGCTGCACACGCAACCCAAACAACGTGCTCCTCCTCCCGCGTGTGAGCTCCGTCGGCTTCCACGACTACCAGCAACCAGCGGGAGAATTTTCGCTCGGAATCGGAGACCCTATGTGGAGCGCGGCAAGGTGGAAGCAGCAGAGGCCACAGCAAAAAACAACAAACATTAGCACAAACGATCGCGTGAACCGCTGGGTTCCGCCGCTCGATCGCCCGTCGATGCCAAGCGAGGAGAACATGTTTGACAAGAGAGCGTTTTCTTCGCGCGCGCAGCACCAGCGGCACGTTATTTCGCTTTTCCCAGTGAAGGAGGAGTAAAATAAGGCGGAAGCGCACAGAATAAATAGACAGGGGAAAGCTTGCCTCATCGGAAAACATCAACTACCGTGCCTGTGTGGAACATTCGGGGTTTGTTCTTGGGGTTTAACACTTGCGCCGAAGATCGAGTGCACTTCCGAAACACTGTGCACACTTCATCTGAGAAAGAGTGAGATACACCACAATGTAGTTGTGGTTTTGTGGTACCTCGTTTGCCGAGTGTGTCCGCGGACCGGATGTGTCGAATTGACTCATTGACTCACCGGTGAGGAATTCCTGTGCAACATTGAGTCGGTTGAACGTGGCTCGAAACACACGTGCCCTTTGTGTGGCTAACACGGGTAGATAACAATCAGACACCGGGCCATGTTACGCTGCGACATCCTTGAGATTACACCAGGTGTGATGATTAGTGCATGTGGTGCTAGCATTGAAATTTGTCAAAAACCTTATAGATATCTTGAAGAAAGCAATTCCAACATTCATTATTTGACCACCTTTTTCCAAGAACGTCAATACTTGTAAATATTCGCTTGGGAACTAATGCTGGTTCATCAGAAAACATCGGTAACTCTTTACGTTCGCGTACAACAAATAATCGAAAGGCGTCAAGTCATACGATGCAGGGTTCGGCAGGTCCATTCCAGGAAATAGCCTTATCTCGACATTGCGATTGTTTCGGTCGCACCTTCTTGCAATAAGTTTGATGTGAATCCTGTTTGATATTGTTTGCATCTCAGATACGACAGTTTTTTTATAGCAATTCCTTATAAACAGTTTCATGTTAGAAGCAAAACTTCAACGCTGCATCTCAGTGTAAGCCTTGTACGTACATAGGAAGACCTTAAAGAACTTAAATAAATACTTGGACAGTCTATAGGAGTTAGTGAGACCATTCTACAACCTATATGCTACAACTAATAGATGACATCCTTGCGACGGTGCATCCATCCATCGTTCTTCAACACATACGTGATTGTCAAATTCTCAGATTTGTCATTCGTCAGATTTGGTCAGGGTCAATATGTCGGAGGTGTATCAGAGGCTGGTGCCACAAATGTTATATGTAGTTTCTTGGAATACCTCAAACAATGCCCAACACGCAAGAAAGACATCGAAGTTATCCTGATCTCCATAATCCTAAAAATGCCTTCCGAAACAACCGGGCAAGGCTCTGCTGTTAGTAAACGAACTCCTCCACCATGTCACCATGTCCAACACAGAAGCACAACGTTAACCCACACCGACAACCGACCGCAGGCGCAGGAAAAACAATCATTCCGTTCACACGCTGATCCTCCTTCTTATCAATCGATCGATCGATCGACTTCAAGCACGCGATACAATTATAATAATCGCCATCATTTGCTGTAAGGGGGGAGGTGGGGGGATAGTTTTCGTGTTTAATGTTACGGGCGAAAAACGCAACTCCTTGGTACACGTTCACAGTCTAATCGGGAAGATAATTGCCGCCCATGGTTCGAAGGTTAGGTAGGTGGTGCCTTACTTCGGTGCATTCGAAACGGAGCCTGCCACCAGTATTATCCTTCGGACGGTAATAGGAGGGTAGTTTTCTTCTCCGGCCCGATAATAGGTTGCTGCCTTCAAGTCCCCCTCCCTTCCCAACACACACACACATACGTACTCTCCAAAGGCATCATGTCCGCAAGTCATCGGCCTGGTCCACGGGGTGAGTTAGGGCGCGAGTGATAATTGATAGGCCCCCTATCCACTTCGACTCTGGCTGTCGAACACATCCGATGGAAGGGTGCGGTGGGGGACACGCACGTACAACACACACACACACACATACGTGCAAGACCTCGCGCGCTCAAATCAACACGGATCGAATTTGAAATCGATCGAAGTGCGGTGGTTGATTATTATCGTTAACCTAATAGTTGTTGAGCTGATGTGCTAACTGTTTGCGAGTGTAGGAAGAAACGCTCTTGCTATCTCCTGTCCGATTGGACATCCTTATCGATTAGCGAACGATAGCACACACACATACACACAACACAGTTCCCGCCAGTCAGTTCCCTTTGGATCTCCACCGCTGATGTAATGCGCGCCATGCGAAGTGCAAGTGAGGTTATGTTCGGTTCCCCACACAGCTCTATTTAGTCATCAAGCAAACGACCAATAAATAAATCCTACCGCACGATAAGAGGCTTCCTCTAACCTTCCCTTTCGAATGGGGCAACAGCAAAAAAAAACTCGAGAAACAAAACAGCGCCACCGATTTCGAACGGCAACTTCACAGCCGATAAGGCGGCATTAGAGCGGCGCGTTAGGATCAAATGGATCTCGCTGAACGGGGTCTCCGGTCCAGTGTTTATCACAAGTCCGCCAGCAGGGAAACGGCGAACGGAGGATTGGGGAGCTGGAGCATTGTCGACAAAATAAATGGTTGAAATAGAAATGCACAGCGGCAAGCACACGGCTCTCGGCTCTCGGTTGGTGTCCCCGGGGTAGTCGCTGACTTCCCTTCTCTCCAACACCCGATGCAAATTCACTCCGGCAAACACGCTTTTTCCACATGACAGCACAGCAATGAGAAATGATTCACCGACCGGTGCTCCAAGAGAGCCGTGCTAAGACAAATGAAGCAGAACCGAAAACGGTGCCTCCAAACGCCAACTGCAACGCCGAATATGCCCTCCTGTACGCGCCGCCGGGCACATTCTTGGTACGCCGCGCGCGGCATGCAGATTTTCTGCTACCGTGTAAAAGGGCAGGCTGGCCGGGGAAGAATGCCACAATCGTAAGATCGGCGGAGCATTTATCCCGCTGATAAATTCGCGTCCACTTCGGCGATTCGATTTCTCGGATGATCAACACACAAGATCAGCCTCGCGCGGGGTATCGGAGTGGGTAAAAATCGGGTATCTCATCAAGCCAGCGCAGCGATAAATCAAGTACGGTCTGTTGTGTGCAGTTTGGAGGCGATCTGCGCCACACCACCCCACTCCGGATGCCTTTTTATCAGCGTGTTCCAGCTGGTTTTTTGGAGAGACCTCGGGGGCACCCCACGGAACGGGGCTGTAACTGGGACATAATCGGGCTCTCGATTAATCGCTCGGCCGGGCAAGCAAGGGAGACCTTCGGAAACCCTTCTCTGGCCCCGCGGCAGCATTCTCGAGCGGTATTCCAAGGGAGCCAATGAACCATTAATCTGCCGCTCCACCACCACACTACACTGCCTCCCGCTGGCAAGTATTTGCGGTTATCTTTGGCGTCTGGTCTGACTAACTGATAGAGAGATAGGGTCCGCGCGAGCGCGCGCGCGCCCGCCCGCGATTGGGTTGATGTTTCTATTTCTTCGCGTCGATACATCCCACCACCTTCCCGTCCGAGACATATTTGCTTCGTAATTCGATTAGCAGCAGCGCGGTGGCAGCGACTCACCATCGTTGGGTCAATAAAAACAACGAGCCCGGTATAAGATAAGTGAGTTGAGAATACACACACACACGAGCGTACGGGCACGCAAAATAATAGCACCCCATTTGGGACCCAACATTCACCACCGGTTGCCTCCAGTCAGGGGAGCCTTTTTTGAGAAAGAGATTAACGGCGGACGATGGTTGCGAAATGCTGCGCCGCGATCTATGCGTATGTGCGTGTGGTGGTGACAAGTACCCCATTTATAATTGTCCCATAAATATCAAATGCGACCGGGGTAAAACAACGGTCCATTAGAGCAGGCTGGAGCCGAAACTAATGGTTGCATCGAACTAGGCGACAGTTTTATTTCTGTTCTTCGAAAAAAAAAAGCACACACGCCGAATCGTCAACGGGCTCGCGCGGAAAATGAATTATTTGCATATGCGCCGGGGCTGGGGCGCGATATCTTTTGGAGCGAGGGGCCGAGGGTGCCTCGGGAGGCGGGGAGGTGTTGGTAAGAAATTACATATTTCAGCCAAACGAAACAAATCGGGATGCAGACATAAAACACAACGCACAATCTGTAACCAGCCAGCGGCTCTAACGACGTGTTCCTGTGCCTAGTATGAGGTTGTATAATCTCTACTTGTTTGTTGCTATTCCCATGGAGACGAAAGTGCGACTTGAATTATATTATTTCGTTTTCTCTCCCAGCAGCTCCTTATCGCGCCACCCCACACCCCACATGATTCATGCCCCGGCGCAAAACCGGAAAACCGAAGCGACACAAGTCACAAGTCCGGTGATATGTCCGCTCGAATGTGTGCTGTATACGCGCGCCGTTCATTTGTAAACAGATCTTACATCACCGTACGCAATGTATGTAGTGCCCGAAAGGTTCTGGATACATGTCGCCGACATTCCTGGAGTTGATGATAGTTATATAACGCAACACTTCTTTTTTTAATGAAGGTAATTATGTATGTCTGTCCATATTGCTTAGAGTTCTGTTTAGTGTTCTATTACAAACTTGTTTTTTGGACATGTTTGTCCGAAACATTTCAGAGTTTGCTTGCTGAAGGAACCTATTACCTGTCACATTGGTCATTTGAGGGCTTTGAAGGTTTTTTGAAGGCATTATGATACGTTTTTCAGTAATATTTTGAAAAAGTTTTTTACGGGAAAAATAGAAAAAATGATTTCTCCATAAGGATTAATCGTGGAAAAAAAGCAAATAGCATCTAAATTGACAAACTTACATGGAACCTACTTGAATGTCCGTAGTTGAATATTTCTACTTCAAAATACATTCCAAATTTCTACTTCTTCAAGAATGCCTTTAAAACATTGATAGATCCAATAACTTAAACTGAAGACAAAACTCAATCAATTATGCTCCTAATAACCAGCACCCCAAACGACGCCCAAACGACACAAGAAAAGCTACTATTGTTTGACAACAGACAGCGTTTTCCTTGTTCGATTCACATCCCAGTTCCATTTCACGGCAGTCCCCACACCGAGAAAGAGCAGACAAACTGCCGTCTCAACCACGGACTCATCCAAGAAAGCGGCCGCATTTTCTCAAGATAAAAACGATTGCTCTCTTGGCTCTTCGGGCAGCTTTCTTGGTTTCTCTCGCCAAAAAAAAACACTCCTCCGTGTCCTCTCCACATGTGCATACAGCACACAGCATTGCCACGGGGTGGTTTATTTTTTCGGTCAATGCATGCAGCCAGCACCAGAGGAGGAGTCTGCCCGGATTCTATGAACTTCTTCACGGCGCGTTTGCAAGGCAAATGATGGCGGCTGGCGCTGCTGCACGGACCAGGCACACTACCGCTCCGGGACTCGTGGTGGTGGTTTTGCGGTTGACTCGTCGACTCTCACTTTTTGACAGTTTCGATTGCCTTATTCGCAAAGAAGGAGTCTCAACGCCGCAGGGGTAATGCCATTCACATGTTTTATGCACTCTCCCGGGGCCGCGCTTTGGGGATGCTTGCGCTGCGGGTACTATTGAAGCCAGCCAACGCCGAACCAAAAGCCCAGCATTATGCACACGACGACGACATTAAATAAGACATAAATACGGGACACGCTGCAGGTCGGCGCGTGGAGTGGACGGCTCTGGGTGGACAGCCGGGCAGAGGAGACGAGGAAACTCCGTTTTCCGATCGCTGTTGACGGCAAGGACGGACACCCCATTAAGACGCAAAGTTTACACGTCTTGGAGCAACAAAGTAGGCTCCTCTCTGCGAAACGCGGAAACGTCAAGCGTGTGAAAGATTGCTTTTCCATTACATTGCTTCCCACCGTGCCTTGGTGCGCGCTGGAGGATATACCTTCGCTCCACATTCTCGCAGACCATCTGTCCGGAGGAGCTGCGAAACGTGTAAGAACGTCGCTAATCGTTGTGTGTCAAGCAAGAAATTGTATCAGAATGTATGCATCCGAATTGGTCGCATAAAATGTGCAAATGCAAACAAACGCATCGGAACCAAAATATTTATAAAAAGATTCGACATGGAAGCAGTTCAATGCGTGTCCATAGAAGACACACGGCTGTCGGGGTATTGGTGTCAGCGGCTAGTAATCGGTAGTAGTAGCAGCAGTGTTAGTATCACAACACATCATACTAGCTCTCTTTTTCTCTCTCTCTCTCTCTCTCTCTCTCTCTCGCCACGAGATAAATCTCTTGGGATTTGCATTTTCTCGCATTTTGCCTCTCTGTCATCTCCGTCTCGTTTGTGCGACGCACTACTTTATCAACACAGCAGGCCAGGCCGCAGCGCGCACGCACACTACCACAGCGTCCGGACTTTCGTTGTTCGTTTCGTTGGTGGTGTGCTTTTCTAGTGTTTTTCGCGTCTAGTCATCATCGGTAGCGATTGCGACACACAATCAGCTACTGCAACAACAACAACACCCACACACACATACGCGCATAGAGCGTGCATATCCCTTCCTTTTGCGAGATACTGTTGTGTCGCATATTGTGATGCTTCTCCACACACATATGCGGTGGGAAACGCAACAGCGCCCCACAAACCAACAGCAACATTGTCCTCCGCTACACATATGCACACAAACGTAAGTCGCCCACGACAGCAGCAGCAGCTTTTTCTGCCCGGCCATCTCTCAACCCTTGCGGGCCATCCAAAAGACAAAAACAAAGCGTTTTCGATGAGGAAAAACAAAAAATCATCTCACATCGGGAGGGAAAATGATTATTTTTCTTCACAAAAAAACGATTTTCCAATTCTCTCCCTTTCTTTCCCTCTCTCTCTCTCTTCTATCCATACGCACACGGAGCGGAGCTAATCGACTGTAGCATTGCACGCACACACACACGCACCTACGTCTCGCAACCCCTATTTCATTAGATTCACTTACACTTCCACGCACCACCACCACCACCACACAAAAGTACGCACTATTTCGATCGAGAAGCGAGGCGGGATGCCGAAGGAGTGAGCGAGACAACACATACAGGAAGGAAGGAGAGCACACGCGGGAAAGCGTTTTTTACATGTTTCTTGTTGCTCTACATGCGTGCGAAACAGGGAGCGAAGAAAAGCGGGCGAAAACGAGACGCAGCAATAAAGACGGTGGGTTTTTTTTTCGTTTCATTTCGTCGTTGCTGATGCTTCTTCCCGCACTTTACCGAACGGAGGGAGAGCGAGACGGGAAAATATGGCCGTTGCCGATTGGCAGAAAGAGATAGACACCTCGGTCCCTGATCCACCCCGCAACACCACTCACACACACAACGTGGGGAGACATTAAAAACACGCACGCATACCAAGGGAGCGTCGTCGTGCTTGTATTATTTACGCCACCTTTCTTCCTCTTTCGCGATGCTGCACGCACGCACGAACGCACGCACACTTGCGTACCGGCCCACAAATCTTCATTCACGATGAGAGCGAGCGCGTTGGCGATGGACAAGATGATGATGGTGTTGATGACGACGATGATGATGATGACGGTACGAGAGGGAGATGGTTGCAAACACTTACCAGGCGGCTGCTTGTTGGCGATTTTGTTGAAGCAATTCTGAAACACCTCGTACAGATGGAAATGTTCGTCGTCGCTCGTGGCCATTTTCAGATACTACTGGCTAGTGTTTACACGGGAGTCGAGCGAAAATGCACACACTACGTTGATGATGAAGGCGCAGCAGCCAGGCAGCTCGTGAAGAAACACAACACCATACAGCACGCACACACACACACACGAACACTGGCTGCTGCGAAGCACACCAACACCACCACCACC
>KB673201.1:9328912-9353664 GCA_000349145.1 Anopheles dirus | reverse complement strand
CTCTCTCTCTCTTCTATCCATACGCACACGGAGTGGAGCTAATCGACTGTAGCATTGCACGCACACACACACGCACCTACGTCTCGCAACCCCTATTTCATTAGATTCACTTACACTTCCACGCACCACCACCACCACCACCACCACACAAAAGTACGCACTATTTCGATCGAGAAGCGAGGCGGGATGCCGAAGGAGTGAGCGAGACAACACATACAGGAAGGAAGGAGAGCACACGCGGGAAAGCGTTTTTTACATGTTTCTTGTTGCTCTACATGCGTGCGAAACAGGGAGCGAAGAAAAGCGGGCGAAAACGAGACGCAGCAATAAAGACGGTGGGTTTTTTTTTCGTTTCATTTCGTCGTTGCTGATGCTTCTTCCCGCACTTTACCGAACGGAGGGAGAGCGAGACGGGAAAATATGGCCGTTGCCGATTGGCAGAAAGAGATAGACACGCTCGGTCCCTGATCCACCCCGCAACACCACTCACACACACAACGTGGGGAGACATTAAAAACACGCACGCATACCAAGGGAGCGTCGTCGTGCTTGTATTATTTACGCCACCTTTCTTCCTCTTTCGCGATGCTGCACGCACGCACGAACGCACGCACACTTGCGTACCGGCCCACAAATCTTCATTCACGATGAGAGCGAGCGCGTTGGCGATGGACAAGATGATGATGGTGTTGATGACGACGATGATGATGATGACGGTACGAGAGGGAGATGGTTGCAAACACTTACCAGGCGGCTGCTTGTTGGCGATTTTGTTGAAGCAATTCTGAAACACCTCGTACAGATGGAAATGTTCGTCGTCGCTCGTGGCCATTTTCAGATACTACTGGCGAGTGTTTACACGGGAGTCGAGCGAAAATGCACACACTACGTTGATGATGAAGGCGCAGCAGCCAGGCAGCTCGTGAAGAAACACAACACCATACAGCACGCACACACACACACACGAACACTGGCTGCTGCGAAGCACACCAACACCACCACCACCGCCGCGCACACACACACACCCGCCGCGGGGAGGAAAATAATATCAAAAAGTAAAACCCTGCGCACACACGGGCGCGCACGCACAACCACACCAGCAGAAAACGGTACGGATCCGCGCGACTATCGCTTTCTCGCTCGCTCGCGCTCTGCTCGCTTGGATGATGGCGCTGATGACGATGATGATGACGGCGATGATGAAAATATATATATGCACCGCGGAAAAACTGACGCGTTTTTCTCCCTTTTACGGCCCGTCTCTCACTACTGGCTCGGGACACACGCACACCATGCACACACACACACGCACGCGCGCGCGCGTACGATCACGGATCGTGTTCTCTGTGACGGCACGGGGAGGCGCAGGATGTGTGCGAGAAAAAGGCTCTCTACTACACGTCGTCAAGCACGCACGCACACGGTCGAAGGTAAGTTCGCGTGCACAGCAAACAGCGCGACCACACCACACGGACACGACCTGGGAGCGTCCCGATGGTCCTGGAGCCGGAAAACAGTACCGTTCAGTAGGAAACGCGAATTTATGCACGAAAACTCGGGCAGCGCAGCAGCGTGACCTCCTCCTTCGAACGTTTCAGGGCCTCTGAAGAAGAAGAAGAAAATACCAAAACAATAACAAAAACCTGCCAAACCGATCTGTCAAATCGCTCGAGCAGCACGGCTCACCCAGCCTCCAGTGTGCGCCAGTCACCAAAGAGCGAGCGGACACGAAAGAGCGAGATGAAACACGCGATTCGCTGGCGTAAAACGAAGGCCACTCCAATGGGCGAAGGAGATGCAAAAAGAGAGAATCTTAAAATGTGAGTGCCAGAATGTTGTGCACAACGGGCCCATCGCAGCAAAATAGTTTAATTTTATGACAGTTTCACTGATTTCTGATTCGTATGGGCATTTTCGGCATAAACAGTTGCGACAAATATTTCAGTTTTTTTCAACGTTTAAAACAAACGCGATGAACAAGATGAAGCGAGACGATTTCACGTTGTTGATGAGAAGAGCCTGATTTTAAACGATTTCGATTCTCATTTCCCATAGTGCGCCTTCCCTAGGATGAGTTGTATGAAGAGGAAGAAGACCAAAACAATTACAAAAACCTGCCAGACCGGCCTCCATTGTATCGAAGTGAGTGACCGCGTGAGCGACCAAACAACTAGAGGACGCGAAAGAACAAGGTAAAAGATGCGATTCCATGGTGCAAAAAGTAGGGCAACTCAAATGTGCGAAAGGGATGCAGAAAGAGAAAACCGCGATATAGGAGAGCCAGCCCATCGCAAAAAAAAATCTTCAAATTTAAAAGAGTTTACCTCAAATCATTGTTGTATGTTATTTTTAAGCATGAATAATCATGAAAAAACATTGAAAAAACACTACAAAAAATGCGTCAAGAAACTCAGAACGGTCGATTGTTCGCAGTCGGTGGAAGGAAATCAATTTTGAACGTTTTTGTCACACATTTGTCATAAAACACCTTCCGTCCGTTGAAATTTGTTGTGAAGAAGAAGAATAGTATAATAAAAAAACACACAAAAAAACAGTCAAACCGACATGTCAAATTTTAGAATTCTCTCAATTGGCACAACCCATAGTTCACATAAACTTTTTTGTGAACAAGAACAACAACAGCAACAGCACCAGCACAATTGCCTACTGTCAAACTGGGAGTGTCTTCGGATTGCATACATTCGTCACACCGTTTTGAAAACTGCTCGAACGGTGAAACTTTTCACCGGTTTGAAAAAGTTTCAAAAGATCAACGAAACATTTCGACGGTGTTCTTATAAAATCGGAAAATTTCGCTGGGTTCGATTTAAAACGTTTATTTTTCTTACCTAATAACACGTTCAACAGTCGGCATCATCAATGAAACAATCGACTCTAGATATGTCATACACAGCTTGTTGAATGAAGATTGAAATGTACGCAGCCACAGTAAGAACAACCTGGAGGAGAAAAACGAAGCAGAATCAACTTTTGTCTACTCGAACCGTCCCCGATTGGTCCACTTCTACTGACCGTTAAAATGGGTTTGTAGTTCAACTCAAAGCAACCTCCCGCCGTCAATCGGATGCTTTCCACTCCGGTTTGCAATATGAAGCTTTCAATCTAGATGAGGAGAACAATAATGTCGTTAATGATAAGGAACACAATTTACCGGCTCCACTCACCATCACAAAGAGACGTTTGCTTCGCAGTTGAATTTCCAATCCTATCGTGTGGAGTCGATACCGGAACCGATCGCACGTATCCATGGCTTGCGTGTTGACGTGGAATACCAATCCCAACAGAAGCAATCGGATCAGCAAGCGACTGAATATTCCTGAAAAGAACCAATTCTTTACTGCACACGCCTTCACGACCGGGCCATTAGTTAGCGATACAAACTGCCCGCATGGTCAGGATTGTTGTTCAGCAGCCAAAACACCACCCAGTACGAGTTGGATATGATTTGAATGTAGTTCTTGAAGTAGATGATCAGGTACGAGTTCCCGATCGCGTCGTTCAGCTCGGTGGTCGCTTTGAACAGATCGGTGTGCAGCAGCTTCAGCGAGTTTATCTTGCCTGCCAGAAACTCCAAGTAGCGCTCACTTCCCAGACGCTCCGAGTGCTGCAGCAGCTCGACGTGATGCTCCAGCGCGGCGTGAGTCATGCGTAGGTAAAGATTCAGCATGATCGCCGGGTAGACAAGATGCTGCTCCTTGAGATGCAGCACGTAATGTAGCCCGAAGAAGTACAGATAGAACCGTTTCGTTTGCATTTCGTCCGCTCTCAGATAGCAGTACCCCTCGCTGCCCAGGAGATAAAGGAAGGTTCCGACCAGACATATCCAGTACCAGCGTATCGTGCGCTTCAGCAGGCGATGGTCCAACATTCCTTTCGCATCCAGCGTCCGATGCACTTTGTACAGGGCGCTCCAGCAGCTGCAGACATTCTGCACGGTACGGTACAGCTCGACGTACAGCACCACGTCCGCCAAAATGACCGTAAGCAGCTTGATGAAGTCCACCACCGATCCGATCTCTTGGCAGTGGTACAGAATGCAGCGGCGGCGGTAGACGATGAGCGCAAGGTTGCCCGCCACACCGACGAACTGGAGCAGCGTTTGCGCGAGGAACGGGCTCACCGTTCCGTCCTCCAACCGGTACGGCTGAAATCCGAGCCACTGGTGGAACCGTACGTACGCGGAAAGGACGTGCCACTGCTCCAGTGGTTCCATTTGTCGGAGTGTTTGCGAGAACTAAACTGAATCGCCCCGTATCTGGGTTAGGCAAATATGTCGAACGGCATGGCGCGCCGCGAAATCTATATCCCGAGCCCTAGTGGAAAGTAATTATCCGGAATGGGTTGTGCAATTTTCATGATTCGATTTTTCGTCCCCGCGTGGAAAAGCTCCTCGTTGGGTGGGTTTCTTGTGAGCAAAAAACGTGTAAAGTACAATGCTAATTTGCTCTACAAACTTTGCCCCACGCCGATGATGAATTGGTACACGCCATCCGGCACGGTTGATGTATGCGGATTCAATTTTAATTAGAATGAAACTCTCACGGCAGAGCTGATTGTAAATTTTGTTTGCGAAATTTAATTGGATATGTACGGACGCGATTAGTGTTGGACCGATGAGAGATTTTATTATCTCAGCTCTTTAAAGGTATCCTGTTCCTTTTCCCTTTCCTTTTCCTTTTCCTTTTCCTTTTCCTTTTCCTTTTCCTTTTCCTTTTCCTTTTCCTTTTCCTTTTCCTTTTCCTTTTCCTTTTCCTTTTTCCTTTTCCTTTCTTTTTCCTTTTCCTTTTCCTTTTCCTTTTCCTTTTCGTATTACTTTTTCCTTTTCCTTTCTCTTTTCCTTTTCTTTTTCCTTTTCCTTTTCTTTTTAATGTTCTTTTTCAACCTTTTAAAATGAAAAACCACTCATTAGCCATGTCACAATCAGGTCAGCTAGCTTCCTTCGATACTCAAACTATTCGAAAAATCATTAGACATGACAACACCACTGAATGATTAATACCCCGTTTGCATAACTCAATGCTTTGCTCATCAATCAAACATGCCACACACGGGCGTGCAATCCACAGGCACTCCGGGAACGCAAAATTTGCTCCAGAAATTAGGCAACGACCAAGGATGACGGCTGGACGCCCGGTGCATTACGATCGTCGTTTCGGATCCGTGTATCCACTGTTCCAACTGCTCGGGTACGCGCTGGTGCCATTGCACGGGCAAGCCCTAACCTCACTCCACACGCTGACGGCCGTCTTCGTCTCGCTGTACATCACCTTCGAGGTTCTCGTCATCGCGTACTCGCTCATCAAGCCGGAGACCATTTTCTTCCTCAGTGACGCTACCGGCAGCTTTGCCGATGCCATCCAGTTCGAGATTCCGCTGGCGGTTCCGCTCGTGTCGTTCCTGCTGTCGCTGGGCAAACGATCGCTCCAGCGACGCATTGCGCTGCTGATGGATCGCATCGATAAGTTGCTGGAAGCGACGGAAAGCGTGCCCGGTGGGCTGGAGCGCTTCAACCACCGACTCGCCGGTGACATCCTTACCTGTATGCTCGTGTACAACGTGATACCGGCCGTCAGCGAGCTGTTTATCATCTCGCGCATCTTCGCCAACATCGTCTGGTACCGGAACTGGGCGCTGAAGATTTGGTTCTTCGCGCTGATCCGGCTGGGCGATTCGTTCTTTCTGCTGCACGTGCAGTACCTGCAGAACCGGTACCGCTTTCTCAACAGCGAGCTCGAGCAAACGGTGCCGCGGCAGGAGCGTGAGGTGTCGCCGGCCACGATCCACCGGCGGTTGGTGCAGCTGAAGGAGATTCAGAACCTGCTGAAGGAGCTGACAGGTGACGTGAACGATCGGTTCGGCTGGCAGCTGTTCGGCGTGATAACGATGCTGTTCATATGCACCACGATCGATGGGTACTGGATGTACGCCAGTCTTTATCACGACGGGAATCTCTACAAGGTGGAATCGTTTCTGTGCGGCATCTCACCCGTGCTGATGTTTTTCGTGCTGTTCAACAAATGTCAGCGCTGTTTGGATGAGGTGAGTTGATGAATTGCAATAAAAATACATGAGTTCTTCCTATGCCTACATTCACAGGCAGAGCTAACATTCTACCACCTGCATAGTGTGTTGAACCGGACTCTGCCTCTTAAAACAATCCAGCTGGTAAGAAGTTTTTGAGTGTTGGACTATTACTTCATGATTAAGAATGTTTTTCCTCACAGATCGAAAGCTTCTCTAAGCAACTGCACAACGAGAAGATTAATTTCTCGGCCGCTAATTTCTTCGATCTACGCCTATCTGCTCTGACTACGGTGAGTGTCATGAACAGAAGTTTTCTTACCTAAAATTTTAAACATCCTATTGTTTTGTCCGCTCAAAACGCTAGATATTCGCATCGATAACAACGTACTTGGTCATTTACATCAACTTTATTCCGAAAACTGACACATTTGACGACTACAACAAGGAGCATAATCTGGTCAACACATGAAGTATTCGGACAACATACATGGAAAAACATGGCTAAGTTTCACATTTGCTCCTTTCATTGAACTACCTCAAATATTACACTCTTATAACAATAACTATCCGTTATTAGTGAACAACAATCATTGTAATTCTCTCTTATCGCAGAGATTCAGCTTCGCACGCAACTAAGAAAACAAATAAACCAAGAAAATCATGCAACCAAGAAAATAAATAAATGTTTCTCTTTGAGTTTTACCCATGCACGTTTTCCCCAACCCACACGTAAGTCTAAAAATGGTAATAATATAAGTATTTTGAACAAAAATCAATAATTAAAGAAATGTTACTGATCCAAGCAATATCGATATGAAGTAAAGTTTTCTAAGCCATGATTGATCTTACAATGATAACAAGAAAAACTACTAAGAGCATTAATTGAGAAATGTATTTTTCATTTACCACAGCAGTTGATGGTTTAATCTAGTTTAAATATCGAAATCTGCATCACTAGCGATAGCTTGAAGCTCGTAAGCTAGACATTCTAGTAGCTATTGTACAGTAGGTGGCGGTCGCTACCTGTATCTTACATCTCTACATCTTATAATTACAATAAACACCGTGTAACTGATAATGAACTACTATAAACATTTATCATTAGGTAAAATCAGCGATTATCATGGAAAAAGTATTATCTCCGTAGTGTGTTTAGAAGGTTCTTATGAAGAATGTTGGAGAACCCATTTCCTGGAACGAAATAAGGACGTAAAACATGTATTGTTAGGACTTAACTTGTAATTTAAATCAAAACCAAAATGGCAATTAGAAGCAACCGCGCCAACCAATTGAAATCGTATCTTTTTAGTGATTTCCTAGAAAATGATTTCTAGAGGAGGAGCCATCGCAACGACAGCTCCAAACAATGCTTACTAAACGTCTCCTCGGCTAACTTCGACTCAATATCGATTATCCTTACGCTTCCCTGCTCGTACCCACACATCATTACAAACGGTTTAGCACAGTGTTAACAAACAAAACCGCTCAACTCTTAATTAGCAACGGCAACATTCCCAGCGTCGCTCGAAACAACGAGCCACCCCTCGTACGGACGCACGCACGCACGCGTCCCCGATAAACTTCCGGCATCATTAATCTCCGTCATCCGCGGGGCGCGGGCTGCTGATGTTCTCACGTCCATCACAGAGACGAGCCATCGATACTGCTGGGGTCGTGCCAGGAAAGAAATCTCAGCCTTTCGCGGGCCTCAGTTTTTCGTCGCACCGTGCGCGCGATGCTTGTGACGCTGGTGTTTCAGCTGTGTGGGCTGCAGGCGTACGCAGGGCCCCGGTCCCCGTTCGGGTCCTCGCTGGCGCTGCTCTGGTGCGCTGGGAGCTGCATCGCGTACGGGGGTGTGCTCGCGTTCTGTCTCGCCGAGCGCAAGTGGCTGTTCGCCGACGCCCGCACCGGCATCGGCATCAACTTCATCCCCTTCATCAAGAGCTCCGTCACCATCGTGGCCCACTTGGCGGTGCTGCTGGAGGCGCTGCTGGCACGTGGCGTGTACCGCGGGCTCGACGGACGGCTGGCCGCGGTCGACGGGACGCTGCGTGGGCTGGTGGGTGTGGAAAACGTCCGGGCCGGTCGGGCCCGGTTCCGCAACAAGCTGCTCCTGTTCGGGGCGTTCTGCGGTGCGATCGAGCTGGGCATTCTGGCGATGGTTTACGGCAGCCGGGTCCAGCGGGCCGTCTGGTGGCTCACCGTGCCGTCGTTGGTTGTCATTCGCATGAAGCACCTGCACCACGCGTACCACATCGACCGTTTAGCGGCCCGGTTCGGTGTCCTGAGGGAGCAGTTGGAGGCCCTCGTTGGGTCACCAAGCTCCCCGGGGCATCGGCAGACATCGACCGGGGAGAAGAATGCACCTGTCGTCGAAAGGTGGACATTCCGTCCAACGGACGCACTGAAGGGACCATCGAAATCTCTCGACTACGGGGAAACCCAGCGCACGGACCATCTTCGGCGGGTGTTGGTCGTGAAAGGCACGTACCTGACGCTGTGGCACGCGGCGAAGGACCTGAACGGGTGCTGCGTCTACTCGCAGCTGGCCAATCTGCTGCAAAACTTCATCCAGTGTACGTGCGACCTGTACTCGCTGTACTCGCTGCTCTATCTCAATCAGTTCGACGATATTTTCGGTAAGTGGAACATGCCGCGTGCTGACCTAATGCACTTTCGCTAAAAATACTGCCCGCTATTGATTTTTCGCCGCCATCATAAAATTCCCCCAACCGGGGGTTCTACGTGCCAGCGTGAGCAAACAGAACGTACTCGTTTCCATTTTTCCAGGGTACATCCTGAGCGTCGTGGCCACGTTCACCGCGCTCGGTATCGTGCTGGCCGCGTGTGAAAACTGCAAGAGCCAGGTAAGACGCGCGTACGAATGACACAAAAAAACAACGTTCATATTCACTTGCGAAATTGCATGCTGCCGTGTGCTTTGTGCAGGTGGGACAAATGGGACAGTTGCTGCACAAACGGCGCGGTGACGAGGTGGATCTGCTCGCGAAAATGGTTCGTATGCGTCCTGTCGGTCATTGTTTCCGGTGTGGCCTGTGTGAGTGATCACGCCGTGTGCTTTCAGTTCTAATCAGTCGATAAATAAGTAAGCGCCGCAGGTTTCACTGGCAGGGGTTGGAATGGGGATGAACTGAAGTTCTGAGTGGGGAAAAACACATGACAGGGCAACTTTTACCAATGGCGCACGAGGAAGAGAAGGTTGTGTAGAAGGTTGCGAAAATGCACATTTTCTGGTAAATAATTGAACGCCATTCAGGTGGAACAATACTTTTGAATGATTTTTTTCTTCATTCAAGATTGATTTTTGGCCATTACAGTTTTTGTTATGGTAATGTTTGTGATAAATAAGACCTTGTTTGTCAAAAAATGAGTTCATTTAGAAGGCAAACTGACAAGATATGGATATTTTGTATAGAATGATAGAATGTAGAATAAAAATAGCTTTTATTTTAGATTTATAGTATGTTGTATTTAACTTTTCAAAAAAGGTTTATAATTTTTAAAAATGTTTATCAAAATTATTTAAAAAGTTTATCCGTTTGATGGTTTATGCTTACATTTTGAATAGTTTATCTAGCTTCTATTTTGAAAATAAAAATGAACAAACATCTACCTATACCTAACATATTTTTCATCCATCTGAATGGCTGATAATAGTAATGATTATTAACTTTTTGGGTCATTTCAATCCATCAAGCTCTTGCTGTTTTCAAACTTATTGTTTTGTTCCAGACCGAAAACTTCTCCCTGTTGCTGCAGCACACGCCGATGTATTTTTCACTCGGTGGCTTTTTCGATATGGATTTTATGCTGCTAAAGGAGGTACTTCACTTACCTGTGTTGATCAATATATAAACTAGCTAACAAGCCTTCGTTCCATACCAGATGGCGGCCGCTATAACGACGTACATGGTCATCTTCATACAGTTCATGCCCAAAGAGGATCCTGCTGCAGCAGTTGGTCCATCAAACGGCGGAAACTTCACGCTGACTAACAGCACACTCAGCCCGAAGCTTGAATAAAGAGTGAAATCGATGCGGTTACGTTGAACGCGATCTGGAATGTGACAATTTTGCTTAGAAGTGAAATACATTTGGATTCTTCTTGCGACCGATCACCTCCATCATGACGCTATAGTCCATGCGAAACATGCTGAGCGCCGTCACGGCAAAGGGCTGCGAGTACCTCAGTCTGAGCAGAAAGTTCTGCACCATATGCCAACCGCGATCGCACCGCAACTGCCAACCGAGATCGACACGGTGCAGAAGCTCCTGTATGCGCCGGCACTCGATTAGGATGCGCTCGTTTGAGTGTAGGTTTAGCATGAGGCAGATTAATTTCGACGACAGGCAGCATTCCAGATCTGTGTAAATGTATGTGGACGTTTAGATGCTCTGTGTGATTGCACGATGTTTCTGGTACATACACAGTGAGTTGAACACCTCTCCACCAATAAACCCATTCACAATCCAATACGTATCGGTCAGTATGTAGAAGTGGTTGATGAGCTTGATGATGGTGAACGAGTATCCGAACGCATGGTTCAGAAGATCCAGCAGACGCTCGGTCCGTGCGAAAGCATCCATCAGCGTGTGCAAATGACCACAAATCTGACCATCGCTTCGGCGACCGCCATACCGACGCGCACCTTTGCTTAACTCGATCGTCCAGCCAAGTTCGGCGTTCAGTGTAGCCAGACAGAACCCAAGCAGATTGGTGTACAATAAAATCTGCAGCTGCCGCAGGTGGAGCAACGTGAACAGGATCCAGAACGTGACGGTAAAGGTCGTTCCACGGTCTGTCTTACAAACATAGTAAGCGAACGTCAGCTCCCACCAGCTGATGTACGCAAGAAACGAACCAACGGTGACAAGATGGGCACGCTGCTGACGAGCCCATTTGGCACGGGGAATAAGGCGCACGATCTGATCAAGCTCGCGCCAAACATTCCGCAGAATGCTGCCGTGAAGTCCACTCTCCAGGAAGAGCGAGTAGTGCGTGAAAACCATCAGCAGATATTTGGAAAGATCCACAACATAGCCGAGCCAGTTGCCGGTGAAAATCACCTTCTCTTCATTGTGATAGATCCAGTAGAGAAGAGCCGTGATGAGGCTGAAGTTTAGCGTTACGTAGAGCGCCACTTCGAGCCAACCGACCCATTTCCGCCGCAAGTTGAACCAATGCAGTGCCAGAAGCTGGTAGAAAATGATTACTTTCGAAAAGCGGTCCACGATAGCCATCGCTCAACAGGCGTTACAAACTAACCTGGACACATGCTTGATCAAGTGTATTTAATTTGCACAATAGTGGCGTGATAGCGTTTAATACATTATTTACTAACTAATTTGTAGAGCAGTACGAGACATGCTCACGTGTATTAATCATCGTCACCATCTATAACCCTGTTTGTAGTTCCTCCAGTCTTAGCTTCTTCGAAAAGGTAATGAATATTATCATGTATGTGGTCATTCCTGTTCCAAACTGTAAAGATACGATTAAATTAAACTACTGAAAACTGTTTTAATCCAAGGATCACGCAACATACCATTTTCAACAGTGAGTAATTGATCTCAAACAACCCATGGGCCGTCAGCCGTATCCTCTGCTGAGCCATCTGAAGTCCAAAGCGATAGATGATCTTTCGAAACGTTGAATCGTTTTCAATAGGGACTTCCAGTAGTGCCTCCGGCAAGCTGGATGCCTAAAAAGTTCCATTTTCAGTTTCAGTAACTCATTTGCAATAAATAGTATGCGGAAATGCTTTCAAACTTACCACACGGAGACATGATTCGGCCGAGCTGAGTAAAAGCCATAGCAGGAGCGAAGTTGGCAGGAGCATACCGAAAACATAGAAATAGTTGTCAAAAACGCCTTGAACGCTCAGGTAGCACCAGTAGAGATCACACGACAGCTGCACGAAGTTACCGGTGAAGTTACAAATCTGGGACCATCCGAAGGTGCGGTTAATGCAGTCACTGATCTCCCACAGCTTTCCGTAGATCTCTTTCAGCTCCAGTAAACGTTTCACTGATCTTTCGTACGTATTGCGGTGTATGGGCGATTCGTACGGATGCGCGTCTAACTTTCGCATGTACTCACTTAATTCCTTGAGATCGTAGTGTAGCTGCTGCAAATGTGTCTTGAGCACGTCGATGAAGAACATATGAAAGAGATGCTGCAGACGAACGAATGTGTGCAGGACCAGTAACGCCACCCGGTACGCAAAATCCATAGGTGAATCCAGCACTATGTACATCATCTGCGCCTCGATGAACCCACTGTACGCAAGATATCCGTAGAACTTGCATAGGTAGAACCGAATAAAGCGACGCAGAAAGACTTTGCTCACGAGATTTCGAACCTGGTCCAGCTTTACCCAAACACTCCGGTGGATTTTACGCTGTAGGACTGTGATGATGAGTATCACGAAGGTAATCCATATGTTTGAAAAATACTTCAGAATTTCGTTCATACTAAGGACCTGCAGCCCGTTGTGAAACATGTCGCTCCGATACAAGATTGCCATCCAGAACACGGCGATGTAGAAAAGGAGTTGAAGAACGTAAAATTTCAGTAGCGTTGTGCAAGAAGAGGATGGTTTCAACTTTATGTTGTAGCGATCGAACGGGAACGGAATGAACCCAAATAGCTTGAAGATGGTAAAGGCAAGCCATAGAAGCCGACGCTCTGTTGTGATTAGGTTCATTGTTCACGAAGTTATGATGAACAACAACAATTTATTCTTTTAGCTTATACGCTGCAAGTGAAGAACGTGCGTGTCTTGGAGGCATTCGTTATTGTGCAAATTTAATATCTCGCTTCGAACGGAGAAACTTTATCACTCGGAGGACGGGTATAGACGTTATTAACAAAATTGTTGTTGAAGGCAACGACTAGTTTGCTAATATCATAAATAATTCACCAGCCAATTTGTAGAGTACCATGTCACATGACCAAGGCTCTCACTAATCATCGTCGTCTATCGTTAACCCTTCGTCTAGTTTTTCGAACGGTATATCCTTTGAGAAGGTGATGAAAATGATCATGTATGTGATAATTCCAGTCCCGAACTGTAAAGAAAAGTTTGCATTTAGCATCAATAAACTGTTCAAATGTAAAGATCCTGCATCGTACCATTTTCAACAGTGAGTAGTTGATCTCAAACAGCCCATGGGCCGTCAGCCTTATCCTTTGCTGAGCGATCTGTAATCCAAAGCGGTAGATGATCTTCAGAAACTTTGAATCGTTTTCAATAGGGACTTCGAGCAACGCCTCCGGCAAGCTTGCCGCCTATGAAGGGTTTAAACAATGTGTTAGATCTGTTAGAAATTTGTAGAGCTACAAGAACACTCACCATGCGAAGGCACGACTCGGCAGAATAAAGCAGGAGACCTATCAGGAACGATGTAGGTAGGAGAAACATAAAAACAGACTGATAACTACCAATGTTGAAACCTTGGACACTCAGGTAGCACCAGTAGAGATCACACGACAGCTGCACGAAGTTACCGGTGAAGTTACAAATCTGGGACCATCCGAAGGTGCGATTGATACAGTCACTGATCTCCCACAGCTCTCCGTACATATCTTTTAGCTCCAGTAAACGTTTCATCGATCGTTCATACATGTTCCGGTGCGTGGGCGATTCGTTCGGATGTGAGTTTAACTCTCGCATGTACTCACTCAGCTCCATCAAACCGAAATGTAGCTGCTGCAGCTGTATCTTGAGCACGTCGATGAAGAACATATGAAAGAGATGCCGTAGACGAAGGAATGTGTGCAGAACCAGTACCACGGTCCAGTACACGAGATCCGTTGGGGAGTCCAGCACTGTGTACAGCATCTGCGCCTCGATGATCCCACTGATCGCGAGGTACCCGTAGAACTTGCACAGGTAGAGCCGCGAAAAGCGACGCAGAAAAACTCTGCGAGCGAGATTACGAACCTGGTCCAGCTTAACCCAAACACTCCGGTGGGTGCCGCGCTGCAGCACGGTGATGATGAGTATCACAAAGATGGCCCAGATCTGCGAACCATACTTTAGAATGTCGTTCATGCTCAGGATCTGCAGCTAGGTGTAGAAGATGTCCTTCCGGAACTTGATCGCGATCCAGAAAATGATGGCGTAGAAGAGGAGTTGAAGTACGGGAAGATTCAACAGCATTCGGGTTGGAGTGGATGCTTTCAGTTTAAAGTTGTAGCAATCAAACGGAAATGGGATGAACCCGAACAGCTTGAAGATGGTAAAAGCAAGCCATAGAAGCTGACGCGCTGTTGGAATCAGTGGTGTGATTAGGTTCATCGTTCACGATGTTATGATGGGACAGGACAATTCCCGGCGGTAGTTTCAAGGCTTCAAACGAAGAGCGTGCGTGTCTGGGAGACATTCATCATTATGCAGTTTTAATACCTCACTTCCGAATCGGTTATTTAAAATACACATAACACACACCCAATGCCATCAGTTCACGATGGCGTTCGCCGAGTGTCGGATGACGGTTTCGTTTGGAGCTTTTTCGTGTCTACTGGTACTGTTTCATCTGGCTGGATTCTTCAACTTCCCGCTGTGCGTCCACCCCAAGTCGGGCTTGGTTATCGGCGAGCATCGATGGTCCACCTCGCTCTGGTGGGCCCTCCAACTTTGCCTCACGGTCACCAGTGGCATACTGGCCAAGCGCAACTACAACTCCCTCTTCAACGGGTTGCTTCTCACCGACGCGATGAACAACTACTTCAAGTACTTCATCGAGCTGATGACGGCTTTCGTAACGCTCGCGGACTCCTGGTTCGGTGCCGAAACGCATCGCTCGATTTGGGTACGCTATCGCGATCTTGCCACCCGAAACGGAACCTTTCTCGGGCTGGTTGGCCGCGCTGACGTTGCGCGCGTTCTGCTCCGCTACGTGGCCACTTTCCTGACGATCGTGACGGTCTGCGTGATGGTCGAGTACAAGATGTACTACGGTGTGGGGGTCGGAACGCAGTGGCACAACTTTTGGATCCACAACATCTACCCGTACACGGTCAGCCACTTCAGGCACACGTTTCATCTGCTGCACATCGCTCTGATGGCGGCCAACATCCGCGAGCTGAACGCCAAATTGGAGCGATTGCAACAGAGCGCTTTGGGGGTGGAGAACGCCCTTCCCCGGGAAATGGAGGCCATGGTGCAAGAGACGCTCGTGCGAATGGAAGAGTACCGGGCGATCTACAGCGGGCTGTGGCAGATGAACGAGAGCATCAACAACCTTTTCGGGTTTTCGCAAGCACTGAACATTGCGAGCAGTTTCGCTCAGATCGCGTTCGATCTGTACTGGGTGTACACGATGTGGATGTCACAGGAAGAGAACATTGATGGTGAGGCGTATTTGAAATACTGTTTTTTCGAGTTCTTACACTAGCCCTTCTTTGATACAGTGCAAATGTGTTGCCTCATACCGACACCGGTAATTTTGGGATTTTTGTTGCACGCGGCCAAGACCCATCTGCTCGCGATGGAAGCGCTGAAAGGAACGCTACTGGATATGCCGTGTTTGCAGGACGGCAGGATGATTGAGCTGCGACGTCACTTCCTGAGCCAGCTGCTTCTGCACCCGCTGCGACTGACGGCTAGGAAAATATTTGACTTCGACTACACGCTCATCCGGAAGGTTTGTTGATCGGAGGTGGTGTTATAGAGAACGGATTAAATTTGGGTATTCCAATTCATTTTTTCCAGCTCGTTACCGTTAGTCTCACTTACATCATCATATTTGTGGAAATGTCGCATTAAAGTGAAGCGAAATTGGAAATGTTGGAAGTAAAGTGAAGCAAATTTGGAATTAGAATGATTTACAGACCATGTACTTAATCTATTCTAACCAAATGTATTGGTTTTTGAGCGTTCCTTTTCAAAAAAATAAATACTTCGCCAATTAAAAGGAAAAATAAGTCATGTTCAAAGCGTCTCCAAGGGAAAACTCATTTCTAACCGTCAAATAGCAATGGAGTGAAACGGTTCCGTCGGTAAAATCGTAGTTCTATCCCAAAACACATTATCACTTCTCCGTATCTTTATTGTATACCTCTATATGAGTCAAATATGCATATTGTATTGTATTTAACTCCATAATCCCCTAAATAACTGCAGCTACATTGTTTACCTTGACCGAACACTCATTTTTGAAGCTTTAATAGAATGTTAATTGAATTTCTGTTGCTGTTATCAGCATTAGGAGTTGTTTTCTTTTTGGTGGACATAGTTGATCAAGTTTACATTATCAAATGTTGGATTGTCGTTTCATGAAGAAAGTCTACAACAATGTAAGTAGTTTTATCGTATGGAGTTCATATTTTATCTTTCTTTCTCTCTCTCTCTCTCTATTGTGATATAACTGATCCGATTCAATTAGAGAAATAATGGGAAATAAGCTTAGTTTGGAAAATAAGACGATAATTACTTCCCTTCATGTTTATATTTATTGATTTTGAACTACTGAATATGTAATTTATATAAACCATTGTGTTCAAATTCGATGTAAAAATCGAGTCCATTTCAACCACTTCTCACCGACGCTCGGCAGTTCCTCTCATTAATTATGCTCGTTTTCAAAACCGACAACTTAGCGCCACTAGATTGTATCGGTTCCGCAGCATCATAAAGTGCGACCGATGGCCGTTGTTTCCTCTCCTTAAATTCCACTTTCAACGCGTGCGTTTTTGTGATGACAAATTAAACAAACCGCTTTCCACCGCACACCCGCCATTAAACGAATTTGTAATGATGATTGCACACAAAGGAGAGTTGGATGTAGACGAAAAAAAAAACACAGTAAAACGAACAAGACATTCCCAGTTGTAAGACGTGCCCAGCCGTGGCACCAGCATATGGCACTGACGGCATCAAAACAGCAGAAGTAGCAACAACGAAAAAACTGGTCCAAAAAGCGGTGGGCTCCGTAAACTAATCACGGTTCGGCAGATGATCGTAACTATGGGCCTTATACGTAGGGAATTCGGTCTCTCTCTCTCTCTTCTCTCTCTCTAGTTCCGGTGCTTCCGGTACCGGTAGTAAAACCGAATCAAGCCACCAACCAACGTGAAAGTGAAATTATCCAAACGGGTGTCTCACGCCGTGCGCGGCTTTTAATTTGGGCAACCAATCGCTCGCAAGGGGCGAATGCTGCGCGAAAAGTGCGCTCCGGTGTTAGAAAATTAAGAGAAAAATCAACGCCAAACGAGCCCTTCGGATGGGATGATCGAGGCGCGCTGGAAACAAAATTAACTACCGCATTGTGTGATTGACCGTTTGCGTAACGTCGGAGATTGTGTGGTTCGATTTTTGGGCGCGAGACTTGGGAGCTCTTTAAAACTTGGGTCGAAAAACACTTCATGAAAAACAATAAATGTCGGAACGAAGGTGCAGAAGGTTTGGGCTCGCCCGGAGTGCATCGAAATGCTCTTAATCTTGTGCTGGTCGTTGCACAGACATCGTACCGAGACTGCACAACCTCAACGTGTGCCCGATTGCGGATGCATCTGGGGTAGCGATTACTGGCACAAGAAACTCACCCTAACAGCAGCAGTAACCAAAAAAAAACATCCGATTAAAATGCAACCACAATTGAGCGCTGCAGACACCGAGCGACACCGAGCGACACAAACCGCACCGTTTTCCACGTTTTTCCCGGCCGGCTCCCGCCCGGGTGCGCCACAAACTGAGGCATGAGACATGGCATGGTACACGCGTTCTGTGCTGGAAACGTTAATTGCTCCTACTGCTGCTGGTGAGCATATTTTATGATGAAACGAAACATGCACCACCACCACCACCAACAGCAGCAGCGAGGTTTGAGGTTGCTGCAGGCTGGCTGTTGAAGCTCGGGATGCAGTTGCTTCGAGTCTCCGGCCTCTGTCCCGCCTTGACACATACACGCACACGGCGCATGCCACTTGTGCCGGGGCTAATGAGTTGAGAACCAATTTGTAAGCTTGGAAGTTGGACCGAACGGGCGTGGAAAACTTCGCCGGTGCATCGGTGTACGCTCGCGACTGTCGTGCGCTATGCAATAGACATATCTTCACCATTCCCGCGCCGCTCCGTTGTCTTCCAACCAACCCCGATGGAAGACAAAACATTGCACTCGAGAAAACGCGGGCGAAAAAACGGACGCGGTGGGTTTGTCGCTGTCGTCATCGTTCTTGTTTCAACTAACTTCTCCCCGGTCGCTTCCATGCGCCACTCGAGACACGCTGGAGTAGCGCGGGTTGCAGCCCACCCTTCAGGCGCATATGCACTCGCTTATCGCACGAACGCATCGGACGCGAACGATCGCGGGTGGGGTGCGCCCGATGCCATCTTGACAGCCCGGGGAGCTCCAGTGTCGCCTGCGACATCGTGCTCTTTTCAGCGTTTGCCTAATAAGTGGATCAATAACAACGCTCGGGCGTGGTGTCAATCAATTGACACCGGAAACAGTATGTGTGCGGTTTTTGCGAACCGGAAACGTGCACACGGGACGGTTCAATCACGGTGAGGAACAATTGGAACGGATAAGATAACAGTGAGGGATTAGTAAGATTGACGCTACGATGGGTATTGTCGTCCATAAAATGATGTACTTCTATACACCAAAGATGATTCTATAGATACTTTTACTCATACTAACGACTTAAAATAATGAGCCATAGTTTTCTACCGATATCGTTGTTAAACTGTTTTAACGTTGCGAATATTTTGTATGAAGTCATCCATGATGGATGTCATTCGTTATCAGTTAACTGATTCCTCTAACATCAAATGTTTAGAATGATTTGATTTTTCTTTATATCTGTATTTTTCATTGCATTGCTACTCAGTTGTTGACTTATTGATCTATTTTGAGTATTTCTTGTCTACTCTGAGTTGAGCTTTCTTTTGAGTTCCTTTCCTGGCAGATCTTTTACTTAATCAATTCTTCATTTAACACCAGAACTTTTCTTTTTATAGTTTTAATTTTGTTATCAAATCATTTATTTGTTATGTTGCAATCATTTTATTCTTTTTTTAAAAGCATCTTACTAAATTAAATAATCTTTTTATTAAATCACAACTGTCATGATGTGTATGAACAGCTTATACAGATAACTATACAATAATAATATTGTCTAAATCGTCTTCGTTTTCAACCACACTCCGCTTGCCCAAGCTCCTCCGAAAGCACAAGTGCATTGCACAGGTGCCTTGTCATTACACGGCGCTGCTGCAGTAATCCCACAAAGCTCCGTTGCAACAAATCGTGCAATTACAACTAATCGCAATAACATTTCAGCTACAATTACCGCAAAACATTATCCGAAATTCCGTCGCAGCACGGCGGGAGGTGTTTCGGCGAGGGTGTATTGCGTGATGAGCCCGGGCAACCCATTTCTCACTCCCGCGATCGACACCAGCGTTCGAGCGTTCCCATGGTAACGTGCTGTGCGGCATGCGTCAGTGGGGCATGGCTGTCGTTGCGAATTTATGATTCGGCATGCGACGGCTCGATTGGATTGTCTTAATTGTACGCAGGGTTTTGTATGCTGTAAGACTGGAGTTTCGTGTTGTGCCGCTATGCTGTGTATAAAGTTATTACGATAATGTTGCATCGGTACTTCACTGTTTCTAACGTTTTTTTTAAGAAGAGAAACATAAAGCCAATTCAGCAATAAAATGGGATTTTTTGCCATTCGATTCTATAAGGTTGTCGGTTGTCAGAGAGAACGCCATGAATGGTTCTGGTTGTGAATCGGCTTCACTGCACCAGAATGAACGCCGGTTTCTTTCACGCTCCCTCCATGCGCCAAATGAACGCACCCAAATGGCCGTATGTTTTGTTTTGAAGATCAGCTGTTGATCACAGCAAGGGCGAGCGAGAAACACGAACCAGCTTCCGGGCAAACAAAACGGGAGAAAACATTGACGCAACCCGCGGAGAGTCTAGCGTTGCCGTGAGCATCGTGGGGTTGAGTAAAAATGGCGTTGTGAGCGGTCGCAATTCAGATTCTCTCAATGCTCAGCACCACCGATTCGCTCCATCGTTATGGAGTAGTTTAGATGCTCCCCATTCATTCCGAGTACAGTAGAGTCTTGTTTAGCAGGTTGTTGATGAAGTTTGAAAACCGCTAATAAATAAAATGTAGATTTGCATTGTATAACAATTTAAAACTTATTTTTTATTCTATCCTACAACCATTTCACGCACATACTACGTCCCAGATGTAACTATCTTCTCAACAATATCACTATAACGACTAAATGTCAATTTTGGTCACATGCACCTTCATTAAAGAGTTGAATACTCCTATCTCTCACGGAATGTAAAAAAGAATATATTAAAAGTGTATTTAAAGTGTATTTCTAATATAATTGTTTATATAACTTTCTCTTCTCTAAGAGGTTTTATTACTTTATTACATTAAATGTGATTTAGAACATGTTTATCAAGTAGAAACTTTGAGAGTGATATATTATCATTCTCTCCTGATACTAATCAACCCAACAAACTTCGCCACCTCCTGATGACGGTATTATTTACATTGGTTACTCAACTGTGGTTCGTTTTATCAGATAAAGATATTCATCAACTAAACCAAAATAGATTAGCTTTCGCTTTCCTTACATTTTCTACAAGATTTATTTATTGTTCTTCTCTTAAGTTTTCTAGATATACTTTCGAAATACTGTTCAAACTGCGTAAGGCGTTCTTAAAGTTGACACGAATAATTCGCAACTGAAAAAGCGAGAGTTCAATGTACTAAATACGAATTTCTGGGCGCTCCAGAACACATTCTGCATTTCGCACGTACAAACATTTTCTAGCTAATGAGCACTCGTAATCAAACTGAACGTACAGAGTTAAACCCCAAATTTCAAAAAATCCTCTCCAAAATGTTATCCTCCTTTTTCGTTCGCCTCACTTTACCTTTACCCAGCGTTCAAGGATGCGAAGTTGCTCGTTACTAGCAAAAAGGACATACGCAAGCGCCTGCAGTCGCAAAGGCTGCTAGGGGAGAGCGTGCTCGCGTTTCATCTCAGCGCCCGTGCTCTTTGTTCGAGCGAGACTTCAGTAGGCGCTGCTTCCAAACTTCTCTCATCGTCGACCCTCTCAGTTTCTCGCTTACTTTCCGAGTGGATGGACGTACTGCGTCGCGCGTGTGCCACGGTGTTTCAGGCCAAGCTTTGCCGATAGAATAGTGTGCAATAGGTAACTAGCCCCCCGTGCGAACACTGCCCGGTCTCCCAAGTACGGCGCGCTCAACCCGGGCTGTGAGTGGAGCGTATACCGGGGTGGTGTTGTTTCGGTCGCCGCCAACAGATTCGCCTCACTGGTTGCGCCGTCGTTGTCTGGTACGGAGTTCTCGCGTTTTTGCACCTACACGACACAACAATTCCGCCTTGGGAGAAGAAGCAATTGGGAGTAGTGATTCCTCCTCGCGCTGCCGGAGATCCGTTTCTTTGGGTGTGGAAGCTGATGTCGTCTTCTGGTGCGCGTGTTCAGTCTGTGTGTGTGTGTGTGAGTGTTGGTGAAAAACATAATCGGAAAAGATTGCGTCTCGAATTACGCGAACAACACTTTGTGGCCCGTGGCGTGAAGATGTGTGTTTGTTTTCGTGCAGTGAAGTGACACATGACGTCGCGTTCGTGCTCTCCAAGCAGCGCAATCATTTTCTCGTAGTGGCAAGATCTTCCCAAACAAATGAAACGATTAGGAACAACCAGCCACACTGGCCGCCCTGGCTCCCAATCAGAATCTCGCCCATCTCATCTGAGTTGGCTTTGCAACTGTCTGACAGATGTGTCAAAATTAGTATTTTTCAAAACACCCCGGCCCCAACGCCAATGTGTTGGAGAGGGCCTCCAAACACAAACCGGTGACCCTGAGCACACGGAAGCTGTGCTGCTATCGTCGATTCCAACGGGAGCGAGATAGAGAGAGATGCAGAGAGCGAACCGGAACGTGTTCTCTCCTCCGTTTTTTTGTGGGGATGATTTTTCCCTCGGCTTGCTTTTCTCCCTATTTTCGGGGTCTATGTATCCTTGCTCCACGCTGGCGGGGAGGCGGATTTTTCTCTCCCAGCACGCATCGTGCGTTCGCCAAAACCGTGTCCAACGAATTACGTTTTGCAGCACGGACGGTTTATGCGTTTCACCTTGAAGCGCGTGGTGCTGGTAAGAGCGATGGAGAGAAAGAGCCAAAAATTAAATTCCAAAAACTGCCCACTCGAACGCCGCTTATCGAATGCAAACATTGATCGACACAGTAAAAACAGATTTCAAAAATTTCCTTAACGCACACAAAAACATAACGTCGGAATTTCGCAGCAATTTACGTTCCCGTCTTTCATTCTTTAAATATTTCTCTAAAATTAGAATCCTCCCCTTCTGCTGGGCGTGCAGCAGCGTTTCCTCTTTAACAGCCCAACTGTGAGTATTTTCTCCAGCGGTTTGTTGTGCTCCGCTCCGCGTCGACTTCCTGCGTCACAGCGCCCGGGCTTCCGTTCGCTGTTCCTCTCCTGTTGTCCTGGTTCCGGTCGCGTTTTCGCTTCTTCCCTTTTGGCGAGGGGAATTTCGCGACTAGGAGGGTGACTGGAGGGTTTCGGACGGGTGGAACCACGAAAAACACGCTCCACGCTCTCGCTCCGTTTCCCGGAAGCGGAATGCCACGAACCAGAGCGGCAGGGCATCAGAGGCGCCACGTGTGCGCATGTGTTCCGGGACCGGGAAGCTGCTGCTGGCGTTCATTGATTTCATTGAATTTTTGTCACCTCCTCGGCGGGCCCTTTTACGTGCACGAGTGTGCGTTCTTTTACGTGCGTGCGATAAGCACCGCCGGAGAGTAGAGAGGTCTTTGTTTTCTTTTTCGATGATTTATAAAGTGCACTTCCAGTGGGGCGAGGAACTTCACACGAGAACTTCCTATTCGTTGATTGTTCTCGCATTGTTGTCGAATGTGCGACTTTTTTCTTATTTTTTCTATAAGGAAGACCTTGGAATATCTCCATGTCTATCATGCATCAAATCCTTAAAACCTTAAACTGATAGTCTTCAGTCTTATCGGATTACTAAAACCTTTAGGTTACACCATCTTGTACTAATATCACTCAGCGCTCATTCCATCCCAATCAGCTGACGTTTTTGCTGACACGAGCTGTCAAATAATGAGGGCCGATACTGCGGCCGCCTTTGATTGCATTATAATCGAATTTTGATTGTAATCGAACATGGCTGAGCCTCTTGCCGGGCGGAAGACACTCCGTGCATGAAATACAATGACAGCTCTCCCATCTCGCACACTCATCAGCTGATGATTTCGTAACGATTTCCGACCGGCCCGGATGCATACGGTTGAATAGCTTGCATACAGACGCTCAGGAAGTGGACGACCACTCAAACACACACAAATCGAAACTTACACGGCCCAACATCGACGCGGGCTGGAGCAGCCGAAGCAGCGCGTGAAAATATAATTAAAAGTGTCATCGTAAACACTGGATCGCAACAAACCTCCCCGGTAGCCGCGCGAGCGTTTCCGCATTAACGGTTTGTTTGAATGTTTTTTTTTCTTCTTCTTCCTCCCTCTCCATCTGCTCAGTTCCGTTTCCAGTTTAGCAGCCCCTAGCGCGTTTAGCTACATCGCGTCTAAACAGTGTTAGTGTGTCACGCAGAAGTGCGAAAACCCGCTCGCTTGTCGTGCAGTGTCGATCGAAAAGTAGTGTGTGTAAAAAAATATATAAAAACGTGTGGCCGCCCGCAAAGTGGTTCCGTACGCCGGCTTTTGTATATATATTCGTGTATTGTTCGGAAATTTTGAAGGAGAGAGAATCTCGACGAAAAGTGTGTGCGTGTGTATATTGGAAGTGAATTCTATTCTAACCGGCTGCGGATCTTTTCTCGTGGTTGGTGTGATCTATTCTATTGCTAGTGTAAGCTAATGTGTGAATATTGAGTGTGCGTATGTGTGTGTATGTTTGTTTAGCGTACGGAATGTTGTGTGTAGCGTGAGCAAGTTATTGCTTTTACATCACGAGAAGAAGAAGCTCTGAAGATTAGGAAAAGCTGGTGTGAAGGTGATAGCAACGATTTATTTGAAGGTGAGTTTATGGATCAATTTAGATAGTTATAACTTTGTAATATTACTAGATTTATCAGACTTATTTATTTAGATTTATCAGATTTATTTATCAAACAGAATGGAAGAAGTGAAAATGAATATTTAAATTATTTCATTACTTGGTTAAGAATTGCCTTGACCAACACCTAATTTGGTTAAGAATTGCCTTGACATTTAATCGGTTTAAAAATCAGTCCCAAGAACAACTACAATAACACGAAAACAAAAGCACTGGTAACTGGTCAAACAAACCCTGGACAAAGCGGATGTTCTTTAATGAAATTGATAAAATGTATCAAAGTTTTACATTGATGTAAGCTGCTCGTCAAAGCTGCTCGTTTGATGCAATAAGCAGTAGAGATAATTTTTTTTTTTATTTTTATTTATTTATAAGTATGACGGCCTTGGTGGCCGTATTGTCAGTGCCTAAGTGCACTGACCGACGTTTTTGTTCTCAGGGCATTTCCTCCCTGTAATTTGGCCTTATCCCGGGCTTACTCGGTTGTGCTGGATGGTGTGGTTATCCGGGTGGAGTTGTGGTGCGATTCGGGTTTATTGCTACTATTGTTGGTGTT
>KB673201.1:9160570-9328897 GCA_000349145.1 Anopheles dirus | reverse complement strand
ACGACCATTTCGGTTTTCGTAGCCGAAAACTCGATACCTAGGTTATCGGACCACTCTGAAAGGTTATCGAGAGTGCTTTGCAACGATTGTTTAATTTCGGCGGCGTCACTGCTAGCGACTGAAATGACACCGTCGTCAGCTAATTGTCTAAGGCTGCAGTTGGGCGTTAGACAGGAGTCTATGTCATTAACATAAAAATTATACAGCAGGGGGCTCAAGCAGGACCCTTGTGCTAGTCCATGGAAGCTGGTTCGTTTCAGTTGCACGTGACCATTATCAAAGTTCATAGCTTTTTCCGACAAAAGATTGAACAGGAAATTAGAGATAATTGTCTATCATATTTTTGCCAAAAACTTCCTAAATGTAAAGAGAAGCTTCCAATTCTTTTATTGCTCCGTCGATTCTCCAAACATTGGCTACATAAATATTCATGTCATTGATAATCGCTCGCCCTCCCCCAGAAGCCGGCGAACGACTTAACCAACAACTTCGGCTACAAATTGACCGCTTTGACCGATTGATGATTGGCGCCATCCTCGCTACCCCGCTATCAACCCGGCGCTGCGATAGTGGCATTAAAATAACCATAAAAATCGGAGCTAATTTAAAGCGTCACGATATCGTATCATTATTTTCGCAGAGCCCCAATCGCCCTGATGCTGCTACTGCTTTCGACGATTGCCCGCAATGTTGACGTGCTGTGCCTTCCCCGACCGAGGCCGGCTAACCTCAAATTGGCCACCGCTAGCTTTTCGCGAGCCAAAGAAAGGGTGGAACAGATCTGGAGCGTAGCAACATTCGACATCGCATCGAATCAGCCGGCTGCTCGGAACGGGGCCCTGAATGACTCACTTAATCGTAACAATATTTCCACCACCGCGCAAAGCGCGTCGATTTTTCCAATCGACCCATCGGTCCCGAGATTGCCTTTCACTGTTCTGTATCGGGCGGTGGTGCGCCTCTTTTCGCGCGGGGCCATTTGGAATGGCGTCTCGCGAATGACCTGAATCTAATCCTCCGCACAAAAGTAGGAACGTTTCTACTTCTCTATCGAGCCCGTTTTCCTCCAACGCGGCGAAGGGTAGTTTTCGTGTTTCCGTCGTGAAGGGGAAGGTTGTTTTTGGTCTCTCTCGCTCTCTCCTCACTTTAAACCCACCGCCAACGGATTCGATTTCACCTCAAAGTTTAATTCGGTCTAGTTTGGGGTGGTACGATCGGAAAGTGAGCAATGTTTACTCCGGCCGGCCATTGGACGGCGGGACAGATGGTCCGAGAGCGGTGGGTGCGGGTACTTATCAACGGGGGACAACCGCAACTAAAACCCTCCGCAGCCGCGGGTCGCTGCAAGAAAACCGGCACGTTTGATTGAAAGTGAGCACCGTAGACGCCCGAGACGGTACTTTCAGCAAAGAGATATGGCTCACGGTGACGGTGGGATTATTTACTGGCGGGGCATGTAGGTGTACGAGGACGGTGAGACTCCGCGTGGGTGATTACCTGCCCCGTGCTGGACGCTTTTGAAAGGTCTCAGAGACGGGTGAGTTTGGGTTGTTTGTAAGCAACCGGCGGTTTCTTTCAGCACTGGCACGAGTTGTTGAGGCGGATCTGTGAGGTAAAACGGTCGTTTTTGCGTCCTGGAGTTTGCTTCTCAATGGATGGAAGGTAGATGGGTTCGGTTGAATGAAACCTGAATTTAACAAGCGGTCAGTTTGGAAGTGGTTTTGAAATATGTGCGAATTTGAAGCAATATTTGAGATCATACTTAGCTTTTTGGAGATCTTTTCTATAAACACACGCTCTTAATGCTCAGATTTGGTTAGGGTTTATGAGTCATGTAGCACGAATCTCTGATGGACGCTACGTAGGCGAGCTCCTAACCCATGCAAATGCTCACCGACAAATAAGTCATTGACACTGATGTCCAACGATTTGGTATACTCACTACAGGAACTTCAAGGGTCACTTTAACCCTATTGAATGGTTTACTTCATGTGTTTCGGGATTGAGTTTTACATCCACCATCTCTCGAGCAGATCTCTCGAAAGCAACTTCTGTGAAAATAGAATAAAAATGCAGATTTTTACTAAATGTAAGCGAAACATTCCAGTTTTCCAAATATCTTCCAAATATCTTGAACATTCCAATTGAAACGGTATGGAGATGAAATGAAGGTTTGGAATACTATTCGAACATTCCAGACATAAAATTGGACCTCTTATTCACAAGTTGTTTGCCACTGAATCACCAGATTGTACCTGTGGTTGATGATTTGCTTGACTTACATGAAAAATGGGTGATGCAGAGCCGAAAATGTGTGACTTGGAGGCCAAGTGACTCAGCGGCAACAACTGCATTATCAATTGTGATTAAATTCCTCCAAACAAACGAAAAACCTCTACTGTGGTCAAAAGGACCCTCAACGGTCCTCGTCTTAAGATGGCTTGGTATTCTTGAATACTAGCTTACAAACAAGGCACCTACTAGTTGTAACCTCAAATACTAGGATATCACTAATGTTGCATAAAAGTATGTATAAAGTATCTTGACGTAATAGAAACATAACACAATATTTTCGTGTTCACTCTGGTCAATACGACCCGCGTTGGTCTTATTAGTGTTGAACGGTTCTTTCACCTGCGACTGTCTTCCGATCGTCTGCTCCTCAACAAAACTCAACACACACTCTCCGACGCGGGCACTTATGTCCACCAAAAGTTGTTCTTCTTGGCTTTACCGTTCTGAGTGGGTTCTAACAGTGTCTTTCGATCGTTTACGCGTGACATCATCCTGTCCCGGAGTGAGTGTGTCGGTGATTTTTATCGACGCAGGAAGGATAAACAAGCAAAAGGAGAGACAAACAAACGAACCGCGCGGAAGTGCATCACCGTTACCTTCGGCAAGACGCTTTCCAAAGGCAACGCATTTATATTATTAATTTTAATTTTCATATTGCTCGATAAGAAGGAATTCTTCATATAATTTCTTTGGCCACATTTTTGCCTTACTGTACAAGCGTTTACTGGATTCACGCCCAGTGCTTTTGTTGATCCCGCTTCGAAGGGCATCGACTATGAATAGGTACATTACCCATTTGTCCAACCACTGCACCACGGCAAGAACTAGCAACGGACCGGCATTCACCGTCGAAGGGCAGCCGCGTGTGGGCCGCTCGACGTTGGTCGCTGGCGTGGGTGGTAGAACGCTTGCATCACAAATTTATAGTCAAGCGTTTTCAGACCCACCCAACAACTGGCCCTAGATTGTGCGACATTTAACGCGTCGTGTTTCATCGTTCGGCATCATCATCTCTCCCTCCGCCGTTCGTCCGACTTCATAATCGAAAACCCTATCCGAATCATGCGAAGGCCACATAAAGACGGGCCGGCGGATGTCTCTTCACGACCCTTAATGATGGTCATCTGCTGGCAACAGCTGTTGCCGCCCGCTACGCTGTGCTACGCTGCACTCGGGGAACTATTTTTACGTTCCGCTGCACGTCGCTCCCGGTGCATTATGAGTGAAACGTGCCCGTCTGCTTGCATTCGCTCGGCGTTCTTCTTCGGAGCACCGGAGACAAATTTCTTCGCTTCCCCCAGGGCACGCGACCTCTGTAACGCCAGGAGCGTACAATTTGTCACAACACAACATCGTCCCTCCCCGGCGTTAGGTGTCCACGTGTGTGTGCGTCTGTGTGACGAAAGTTAATAGCTTGCCGCAACCCCTGCGTCCGCGTTTTCGGGGGAGGGAGTTGCATTCAAACCGTTTTCCCACCGTGTTAAACGTGCTTCCCTCCGTCGGATTGGAAAACAAATTGACTTCCACTGCGCTGCGTTACTTTGGTCATGGGAAAGGGTCACATAGCTTGGACACACACACACACACACCCACAAGGTTCGGCGTATGTGAGAGGTGGGTGTCATCTGCTTTCTCATCGCACAGCACGATCGCAATCAGCGTTACTCTGATGCTCGTGGCCCATCGCGTCTAAGTGCGGCGTGCACATTGCAGGTCGGGCGAAAGCGCGAAGCGTACAGATTAGTTGCACGTCGTATAAAGCGATCTGCGCCCGTCGGAATAAGGGACCACGGTTTGACAAAGGCCCCGCGTTTCGTAACGGCGACCGAAATCGTGCGAGCGTCTAAGGAACGACGGCTAATGCGGCCCAACTGGGCCCTCGGCCGTCCCGCGGTGCAGCGAGCTGGGATTTTTATGTCTTCGCGCCTTTCTTGCGCGCTCCCCCCCCCCCCCCCCGCACTCAGCGCCAGTGGGAGTTTATGGGCACGCGCTGGCGAGAGAAATGAGCTCGAGTTTGATGAAAGATGAAACCGAATTCGGTTGGATGCTGTTTCCATCGGCTTCTCCCACTGCGTGCGTGCGTGCGTTACCGGTTTGAATTCGGCTCGTAAAGATCGAATGAAACGCCCCGGGAATAGATTGATTGTATCGGGGCTTTAGTGGAGGTTCTTTGGTGCCGCGTCGGAATTTATGAGCGGCTTCTTGAGGTCGTATTTTTTATTTAATTTTATCTGCTAATACTTTTGTTCTCGGTGGGTTTTCATGGAAGAAGCGACGATCGAACGTGTGCTGCACTCAATATATTTGGGATCGGAAGACGTCAGCTTGTCGAAGATAGTAGAAGATTAATTGAGGTTGTGGGATTAGTTTTTCTCAAAAATAAGTCAGCCCTAAACGAAGAAAATTCCAATTTATTTCATAGAACTAGGAAAAATACTTTCTAGTTAAAATCCTATTGTTATGCTTTTTACCTAAACTCCTTGCGATTTAAACATGCTTTAGATCCTACTATCGTTTGAGATACTTAGCCAAAGCACCTATACAAACTGTAGAACAAAATCTCGTTTCAGTTCGATCTATTGACGAGGAGCTAACTTGAAGGCTTTATTAGTTTTTACCAATTTCCTCAGATCTTCAACATATTTTTTTCCTAAAGGCCGGTTTAGTGATCGAGTGAAAGTGAACGTGAAATTTTGGTTTTTCATTGATATTTCACAAATTACCCGTCGTAGCATGCTGTTCTATATACCAAAAGACGGAGAATTTCATTCCCCAATCCGTAGCATACAAATTTCTATATATTAATGGAATTTAATGCCTTTCCTCTTTATTCCCCGCTGATAATGGATAATTAATAATGGAAATTTAATGGTCAGCGGGGAATAAAGAGGAAATGCATTAAATTTCATTAATCTAAAGAAATTTGTATGCTACGGATTGGGGAATGAAATTCCCCATCTTTTGGTATATATAACAGCATGCTACGACGGGTAATTTGTGAAATATCAATGAAAAACCAAAATTTCACGTTCACTTTCACTCGATCACTAAACGGGCCTTAAAATTGAAATTGGTGAGCATTCCAGGCCCAATACGAGCTTTATTAATAGAAGTAGCAAAAAAGCACAGAATAGGGCAAGTGATACTGTTCCTAACAGGGATCAATGGTTCAATTTATAACACAGAACGGTTTACCCCCAATCATTCAAAAACGGCACATGTCAAATGGCGGTAAACACGTACGTGAACTGTCCATAAAAGTGTTCCTCCGTGCATTTGCATCTAAACCGCCTCCTCAACTCCGACCTACTTGACATTTAGACGCGACCGCCGTGCAACCGTTCCACATGCAGTCTTTACCATCCTCGGCGAGGCCTCGCCTACCCAGCGGGCTGCGGATTGTGCAACATGTTGCTACTTTACGGCTCACTCGCGTCGCCGATGACGCGGAGCCGCGACTTTTATGCTGCCCGCATAAATCATGTCATTAAAAACACTGGTACAAACGGGCGAAACGGACTCCAACGGTGGGAGAAAAAAAGGGAAAACAACATGGAAATGAAAATAAAATCAACGCACATTGTATAATGCGTCGGTCCACCGGTACCGCCGATGTAATAGCGTATTAATGCGATTCATTACGTTCATGGCCAATTAAAATGTAAAACAGGGTGCCAGGGCACGGGCACGGGATTCCTAGAGGATTTTTAGGCCATTTTTTGTTGTTGTTGCTGTTGTCGTGATTTGTGGGAGATCGGAAGTACCTTCGCAAACAGCAGGCACGTGTGTGTGTTCCTGCTGTGCACGTGCCAATCACGTGGATTGTGGTGAGCAGGTTGTGTTTGTGCAAAAGATTACCATTGACGGTAAAAATCATCACCGCCAAGATGTCTGCCCTGTCCGAGGGGGTAAAGACCGCGTACTGTGACTTGCGAGTGGAGATTCTAATCCGCCAAGAACACGTGTAACTTGGGCGAAATCTTATTAGAACGATCGGCACCCAATTAGGGGAGATCTGGTGCGGACAGAACCGTCTCTAAATTGTGAGGTTAGGCGGGATGTTTGGAACCATCGCGTGAGTCGTTGTTTGTGCGTTGTGTTTCATTTCCACCGGGAGTTTTGGATTTCTCCCACCTCGTTTGCTGCTGTTCCGCGCACCAGACACGCCGACTGCGAGTGGTACAAACAAATAGCAAATTTTCTCGCATGATTTCTTCACCGCGCTCGGTCCTGTCAGCTCCACCGTGATCCGTTGCGGTACGTAGCCATACTTTGTATGTGCCATTTGTTTTGCTTTATGTTTCACGCTGTTTCGCACTGGGTGGTTGGAGCGTTTGTTTGTTTTTTGCACTGCTCTTCTGGGTGCAAGATGGAGGCAGCGTGGTGCGCAGCGCGGCAGGCAAGATATGTAACAAGGATCTAGCGAAGCGGAAAGCCCTAGCGAAAACCTTTTCTCCCTCGTTGGCTGCCTTTTCTTATCAAGCATACAGCTTCACCGGCGCAGAGCAGAACGTCGTTCGATCGACTCGGCACGATAATGTCTTTCCCCCAGCGCAGTTGAACAATGCGTACACGCTGCGCCCCGTTTGGCCGTCGTGCGAAATGTGAGGTTAATTTCTTCATCACTTTGCATTACGCTCGCACGACGCGCCCTGCTGACGTACGTTGAATTCGCTGGCGGGCTTAGTTGCTGTGCGAAATAATCACTGCTAAAAGCATTGGAAGACGACGCCCGGTTTGAAACAGGAAAGGGGAGTCCTCCCAGCCAATGTACAGCGAGAGCCGCTTTCAGCGCGTCGCCTTTGGCAACAGAAGTTTTCGGGTTCTACATCACCGGCAAGCACGGGAAACCTGTCCCGTCCCATGCCTGCACTGAAATAATAGAAGAAAAACATGCTGAACTAGGCAGGAAACGATGCGAGATTGCGAACGATGGGCCCGATGTAGATAGGGCCTGGAAAAGGGATTGTGTATCTGTGGAGCACTCCCGAAACGGATGCTAATGTCAAAAGCAAATACTCTCCGATGTGTAAATGAAGGATTAATTCGAGGGGACAGGGCGATAGGTTCGAGTTGGAGCCCATGCCGAATGGGAGCGTCTTCTATTATCTTTAGATTTTGGCTGACTACGTGCTGACTGGGACAAACGTAGTGGTTTCAGGTTTGGGCTTTCGGGAGAAAATGAAACATTCTCCAAGCTGTCTACATTCGTTCGATTTCTTCAACTTATGATGTCCGTTGCATTTCTTCCCCGCTTCCGAGAGGGGCCCACGTACGTCCATCAACACGCTCCGATACTATGGTGCAATGATTTCTGCTCAATTACAGCCAATCAACACCATCTCGAGCGTGTCTCTCGGGCCGCCCGTGAGCCCGGCTTTCCCACCCGGGGCCCGTGGCATCCCGAGAACCCTTCCAACGCCGTCGGAATCAACGGACCATAAGGGTTATGCTGTTGTGGCGTTGTTTGCGTTGCGCATATTAATCAGCTGGGGCACAGTGGAGCACGGATTGATGGCCGATGCCTACTGGCTGCCTATCTTTCCCCCTTCTGTTATCGAAATTAATCGTACACAAGTCTCAAACAAACACACAAACGCACGATTTATCGGTTCGACTCGACCGACCCCGAGAGCGATAGTGGGCAGGGCAGCGCACCGAGGCGGTCGGGCAGAACGGCGACGCTCCTGTCCGCATGGGTGAAAACTTTGAAAGAAGTGAAATAATTAGCCAGAACCAGCTCGTCTTCGCCCGGCTCCAACTGGCTTCGTCCAGTTGCGTGGCGTCTTCGGAAGAAGATCGAGCCTCAATTAAGGTGTTGCGTGCTGGGGTGCCTGCGATTCGTTGCGTCGTGTTGCATATGCCGCGATGGAAAACTGATCGCAAACTAATGGAGGCTTATGCAGCATTCGAATGGGTAGCCGCGGTGGACAAACGAAGATGATAGCGCACGGCCAAATCGCCTGTTTTGTGCTCGAGTTCGCAATTTCTAATGTTTGTTCAAGCGAGTAACCGACCGATTGGCGCCGGCAGGGGCTAGATGTTTGCATACATTATAAGGAAATTTTCTATTCGCTGCAGATAATACGATAATGGGTCCGATGGAATGAGGGGCTTTAATGATGATCTGATTGTAGGCTCAATTAATCCGCTGGTCGTGCGGTCGAACAGCTGGCATTCCAGCGAAATGCAGTTTGATGAGCACGTGAGCGGCAGGCTGATTTGGTTTCCCGTAATGGATTCTATTATTGCCAACTAGCAGCAAATCGAGCACAAACAGCTTTAGGATGAAGATGTAATGCTATGTAATTATTCTTAAAAGCTCCTTTTATCATGTCCCTAACGCCTTATCTGAGACGTACTTCGTGAAATCTTAGGTGTACTCTTCAGAAATGTTGCAACGTTCCTTCCCTTAACCTCATTTCAAAGAGAATGATGATAACAACCGCAACAATCTCTGATATTACAAACAACACTGTGGAGCAAATGCGAATGGACTTCTTTTTGTAGAGTGAATGCCCCCAAACAGACAAACTTATTCAAGATAAAAAGCTCCGTAAGTACATCTTCCAAAAAGCATCTTACCGAAGGCCACTTCTCAATGTCCATTAGGCAGTAGCGAAGTGAGTAAGTGCCGAGTTTTGGAAGATACTTCGGAGGTAGATGCAGCCCAACTGCACGGGCTAAGAATAGCCGGCTGGTGGCAAAGACAAACGACAAATTTGTACACGCTTTAGGCGCTCGTACACCGTGGCTCCAGCGAATTCCCGAATTCAATGCCCCCGAATCGTTTCCCAGCGTCACATACCTTGCCGAGTGGAGACGGTGGAGCATCGTTCGTTGGAGAGCTTTTTTTAGAACCAACCGCAACCGCTGCCTGCCAGTCTTCCTGTCTGCCCCGTTGAGAAAGTGGGCAGACCTGAGGGCCTATCTTATTGCGCACTTCGTTGCTTTGTTTTGTCCCCCTTGTACGCGATCTCCACGCGGTCAAAGCGCTCCGTGCAGCAGTCGGTCATGTCGGCCGTAATTTGTGACCTCTCGGCGTGGTGGGCATCTCGTGGCGAGCATCTAAGCAACGCAGTCTGCGTGCGAGATCCAGAAAACCGCGGTAAGAGAAAGAAAGTACAAAAAACGCTGCCCGTCAGGAAGCGACCGTGTTGGATGAGGTACGGCGTGGTCACGGGAATCGTGGTGTGATGGTTGAAGTTATGGTTGCCGCATTGCATGTCCGTTACGTATTTATAGAACGGTCCAGGTCTTCCCCCCATTAACGTACTGGAGAAAACGGATCTTGCCGCCGCGAAGTGTGACTTTTTGTGTGTGTCTTCCCCGGGATTCGAGGCACGGCCAAGGTTGGGTTGGGACTCACGTTACGGAGTTACGCAAGCTGTGGACGACCACGCTCGGTCGGGAGAAAAACGATCTGGTCGTGCGCGGGGTCAGACTTGCAGTGGTTGGTTGGCTCGATCGTTTCGAGCCGAGTTCCCCGAATCGCTAAAGCTTTAAACCAGATTCTTCTCTAGGCCCACCGTACCGTCTGGTCTTGTGCGGTTTGTGTTTCTGTCATTTTCACTCTTTACTGTCGCAGCTCACGTTTGTGGGATGGCACGCCAAGGAGCAGCACGTTTCACACGGGATTGACGTGACCGTGGGAGCACCTTTTCGCAAGATGGGACCATGTCGAGACAGCAGACAGGGGGAGTTTTGCCCCGCGGAGGTGGCCTTGATTAAAGACATAAAAAGCGAAATCGAACCTAGTTCGTGTATATTCCATTGCCAACTTTAAGATATAAAGAGTTTTTTGAAACACACTTTTAAACACTATGACCAATGTTTAAGGTACCAATACAGTAAAAACGTGTAAAATGTTGATGAAAAATCCTCTGGAAAGAAAAATGGCTTTGACGCTATTTCTTTCGCAGAGAGTTTCTTGAAAATATTGCACCTTCCAAGTCTTGGCTGACCCAAGGTACGCCAAGAGCTATTGAAACCGTTTCAGTCATTCTTCAGCGTTGGCAGAAGATTCAAAGGATCTCCTGCCTAAAACAGTTCACCGACGTCAAATCATAACGACATACAATACATCAACCACTATCTAAATGTATTCGCTACACACGATTTGCGGTTGAACCGGGCACGGCATTGTTATATATTTCTGGTCAAATCGTGCCGATCCTCAAAACCAGATAAAAACATCGCAAGCGACCAAAAGAAAACGCTCCAACCAGGGCGAAAGGTGCCCCCGGGGCACGAGACCTTCTGCGGTGGCCAGATTGAATTGTTCGGTGCAGAGAAGGTTCTTTCGCCGGTTTGTTTCTGTTTCCTACCTCTCGCTCTCACTGAGTCGAGATCGCCGATCGGGACGTCCGGAGAACTTCGAGAGGTGGGCTTCCTTCTTCTTATGTTCTTTCCCGCACGGCACACACCAACAAGTAATGATACAGCGACCAATCACGAGTAGAAAAAACGGGGAAGATACCTAACGGAAGGGCCGTTTGCTCAGATAGCGCGAGATATTCCGAGCACGAGTCACAAAAAGCCCAAATTTATAGATCCCATTCTTCGGAATTCGGTGTGCAGTGCGAGGGAGAGGACGCTCCTTCGAAACACTCCAAAAAAGGGTCCAAACCGAAGGCCCCGACTACGGGACACAGTGGAGCAGGGTGTAGAAGTGTGGTCCAAAATCTGTAACAATCGCACAGCACCGTGCAGCTGCTGTTTGGCCGGCTTAGGTCCGGGATGAGCTCCCGCTTGTTTATGGTGGCTGCGACGGTGTGTAGCTCAAGGTAAATGATGGAAGTTTCGCTGGAAAACTTGAGCCGCGAATTTTCGGCAAGCGCCTGCCTTTTCCGAGCGTTATAAAAGGCTGTTTTTTGCGGCCGCGGCGAAGTCAACTTTCGTGTGGTCGTTTCCCGGTGTTCGTGCATCGGGTGTCTTTCCGCTCCGTGCGGGAGGCTACGAAACCGAAGCAGCCTTTACCCGAATTAGCTGCTGCCTGTTCCATCGGTGGCGGCGGCGGTGGTTTTTCGGTGGAGCTCCGGTGGTCGGCTCCGGTGGTGGTCACAAAGGCATCATCAAGGCGCTTCGTAATGCGATAATACGCGTTGCTAATGGTAACGGTTCGCGGGGCGGGCCTTCAACGCCCGCCTCGAGAGCTTCTTAATTTGGATGATTATTTCGATGAATTATGGTTAGTGGGCTCAAGTGGGCTCCCTCGCTTCGGTAGGTTGTAAACAAAGCAGTGAGGCCTGGTGGCACACGCTAGCCCGGGCCAGCTGTGAGAGAAAAGGGGAGATTGAAAATATGAGGATTCGGGAAACGTGCCGAGGCCTTTTCCGGGTTGGACGTTGAAAAATGACCACCACCCGGTTGTTGCTCGTTTGCTGAGGCGGAAGTTGAAATTATGTCGTAGAGATACACGCGGTCGTGTGAGAGTCAGTTGGTGTCGTTAGATCTGAAGTAAGTAAGTCATTTTATACAAACAAACAGCTTGTGTTTCATGTTGATTGAGCCGGCATTTAGAAATAAAATCCACATTATCGTCGTCAAGAAACACAACAGGAACATATCTCAAGTTTTGCTCCACCATTGACTCGATACATCCGTGCGCTTCCTGTTGGCTCTTGTTTACATATCGTAAGCGTGAGTGAAGTCAAATAAAACAAATCCCTAGAAGCAGCGGCAACCAACGCCAATCGATTGTGCCTGGTTCGTTAACCCGGATGGACCCGTCCAGCAGCGCACCAATCGAAACCAAACGCTTTATGGGAGTGTCGGCGGTCAAGGGACAACGAAGTTGTGGGCAAGAGCCGCAGTTGACCGTCTGCTTCTAACAGGGAGAACAGCCTGTGGTATGCTTTCTTCCACCGGGTTCCATGGTTCTGGTGCACATTCCGGGACGTAGCGCGGGTGAGTGTGTAGGTCGGGTACTTGTGGCCCCATGCCCAATAAATCACAGTTAGCTTATGCATATTGCTCCGGACGGTGATTGCTAGTTAAACTTTGGAACGCTGGGCCCCGGGAGAGCCGGGCTCCGAGTTTGTGCCCACAAATTGAACACACTGTGCTTCGGGGAGGAACAAAAAAAAGCGGAAAAACCATCCGTCGGACCAGCTGGCTCGTATTTTAGACGGCCCCATGGCACAGGTTTTTGAAATTGCAACATTCGGCCGGACAAAAAGAGCAAGCGTTGAGGCAGTGTCGGTGTCCGTAGCGTGGTCGAATTATTTATGTGACGTTTAAACGTGTCTTTTGCAGACATTTATTTATTATTTTTTCATATGATCCGTTGTTATTGTTATTTGGAAAGCGATTAATAATTGTTTAAATGTGGATAATCGATATAAAAAAGAAATAGGATGATCTGGACAAACAAGATCTTTTTCTTCTAAAGAGGTTTTCTAGTTGAACTTTCAATTTAATGCAAGTTTGCATGCAAATAATAACAGTCAGGATGATATCGACTATTTAAATTCATTTAGTTTCTATGCTACATAACTTCTACATTTGAAATAATATTAAATAATTATGCATGATGTAAAGTAGGTTCCATTTTCGCTTCCGACAAAAGTCGCACATTTTTCCATGCACATAATCTAGTCACAGCTCCGGTGAAACAACCGGTGAGGTAATGGCATGAAACATAAGGCGAAAAAAAAACCCGTCCACCCGTACACGACGCTAATAGGCGTTACCGATTTAGAGCCATGCGGGCCCCCGCTTGACGGGGAGATTAGTTTTCCGCTTGTTTTTCGCCCGGGTTACGTTAGCCGGCGAGACGAGCGCTGATTGCGTTTGTGCAGGCTGCAAGCAAATAGTTCGTCGTTGGCGGTGCTTTTACACCCCAAACACGCGTTCCGACACGGTGGAACTATACCCTTTCTGTAACACTTTCCCATGATTCCCACACACACACACCCGCTCGGCCCTGCCAGTATGATCTTTGCCGTGTGGTGCGATTTCTTCCAACCTGCAAGCGTTCATTTCCACCGCGAACGGGAGGCTAATTTTCGCAACCGGCGCCAAATTAGTAGCCGTCGAGCCCGGGTGGTGGTGGTGGTGGTGATGATCCAACATGCACGGTACGGTCTTTTGTTTCTCCGCTTTCGATAGTCGTTCGAAGGTGAAATCCTGTGATGTCATGGCAGCTGGTATTTGATTGGTGGCCAGGTTTTGCGCCAATGCTCTTTTTCATTTGTCTCTTTCTCTCTCTCGCCGGGGTTGCATCATGAAGATCGTTTAATTGACGTTCGATCGAACATCAGTCTGATGGACCAGAAGAAAAGCTAGATGGGCTGTGCTGTGTAGAAAAGCAGAAGCACCTAGCTTTGCGCAAAAACTATCGTCATAAGTCACACACGATGATCGAACTGGCTAAGCCACTAGTTGAATGGTTTAATTCCGCGGTGTTTACATAATGTCATATGCGGCTGTTATGTCGCAAATCAATTAACTATCCTAATGGAACTGAGCTGAAAGCATTTTGTAGCGGAGCAAAAATTGAGACAAAATAATTGGTAGAAATGCCTTTGCCGTGTTTGGTTTCCAGCGACGAGGAAATCGGGTCAGGTAATTTAAAAAAATCAAACATCATTTTCAGGTTATGCGTTCTTATTTACACATATTTTTACATGTAGTTTAACAAATTAAGAATACTTTATTTCGCTGCTAGGGGCAAGTTTGTTCATTTTCTGAAAAATGTAAAAACGTTTAAAAAATGTGCAAAATTCTTTAAATTAGGTTATTCATCTTTTTCTGCAACTTAGTAAAACATTTTTTTTTATATCACCTCTCGTTTCAGTTTTATTCTTGTGGTTGTTATGTTATAGTACTGTGATATAATATAATTCAGTCAGCTTACAACTTGTCTGTTATTAGCTTAGAAAAAGTTTTGAATTATTAGTTGTTTTTACATAGTTTTTTCTTTACATCTTTTCTTCGAAAAATTTACGCATTTTGTATCTTACTTACATGGACTTACCAGTACCTACCATTACTTCGTGGCAGTATGCGAGAGCATATTTTTTTCGCATAATTTTCTCATGGTTTTTGTGATAATTTTTCGCCATTTTTCTACGCTGCCCTTCCAGCTTTCCCTACAACACAAAAAAAACCCTTCGTTCAGCTTGTACCCTTCGCCGCGTGGGTTGTCTCGACGGGGGAGGGGACTGGGCTGGGTGTATGTGTTTCTTTTTTGTGACATTTGTTTTCATAATGGTTTTAATTACACTCCCTCGGCTGCCTTCCTGCTGGCTTCGGTGCATTTAATTAAAATATTACGCTCGCAAAACGCTTCTCGCCCGCCCACATCTTCGCCCCACCCGCTCGTAAGGGATCCACCGCGCAGTCTCCACGGTGAACTTAATCATTGACTTTCCCTTTCGTGGTGCTTCCGTTTGGGGCGCATTTCTTCTTCATCTTAATTTACTAACCGTCCGGGTTTTCCTCCGTTTTCGAGGTTCCCGGCACGATAGAAACCTGCTAGACTGCGCTTAAATCGCATCCAAACTCACCCGCACCCATACACAGGTAGATTCTTTAAAACCCTCCAATCGAGTCGCTCTCTTTCGCGGCGGATTTCGCTTCTCGCTTTCAATCGTCAAGTTTTATTTCTGTTTCAAAAATATAAATCGTAGGAATTATCGCCTCCGCTCCCGTGTCAGCGATCCACGTGCCTTCGAGGTTGGAGAAGAAGAGTCACGTTTATTAAAATTTGTGACTGCTGTGGGCGTGGGTGAGCGTGACAGTGGTATTTATCTTTCTGCCACCGCACCCAGGGCCTTCGATCGGTTTTCGGTCGCCCGAGCCCATCTTCTCTCCCTATTAGCCTCCGAAAACTTCCCGTCCAATCTGTTCATTATGTTGCCATAGCACTCCGCATTCATCACTTCCGCACTCTAGCCGACGGTAGCGCAAATTATGGAGTGTTTTCTCGTGGGGTTGGCGAACCATTGAAGCGCCGTGCAATCAAATTGGTAACAGCCAGTGCTGCTGGCTAGATTATGGCTTGGCGTTTTTCCTCGCTGGCGCACAGGCTAGCGGGATGATTTCGGAAGGAAAACAATGCCAGAAAGCGCCCTGTCTTCGCTCGGCTGTGCGCTTATCGCGCTGATGGCAGCGGCTGATAAGAAATAACACACAATCTCCTAGCTTTTGCCACCCTCGGTCGGGTGCAGTTTCGGTTAGTGAGGGAATTTATTTTGCGTCATACTTTTTCGCGTTTGTTGTTGTTGTTCGGCGACTTCCGCTGGAGAAGACGCCCGTCCGGGAAGGGGAATTAGCAGGCTTCTTGTTGTGCTGCTTTCTCCCCCTCACGACTCCCCCTACACCTCCCTTCAACCACCCTGCAATGGGCCGATCATATCGTGCGGTACACTTCGTTACTGTTCAATTGGATTACATTGGCTTTCATTTATGCGCAGCGGCGAGACCGCCCGGGTGGTGGATGTAGTTTGGTGTGCTCTGTTTTTCCAATCTGCAATCACGGGCCGCAAATCTGGAGCCGCACACAGGCGCACGGCACAGTGGCACTTCGATCGGTAGGAATTAAATTATCCCCCCCACCGAGCGAGGTCGATACGATCGCGCGGTGAAGTGATGCGGCACTCCAAACCGGGCACGGCTCGCTATTTGCATAGAATGACAGCATAAACCAATAGCGGTCGCAGCTGTACCATAACAGAGCTCTTTCTTGTGGGTCCGTGGCGGAAGCTGGCTGGCCACCGCGAAAGGGACAGCGGTTCACTCGTGGGCAAGTTTATTGAAAGTAATGCAGGATAATCCGGCCCAGTTAGTCATTCGGAGCAATCTCCTCCGTTGCCTTTGTGGTGGTATACACAGTGCAATAAAATGTCTGTTTGAAACCTGTAATCAAATGATCGTCTGTTTTGTTTTTATAAATGTACAGCATCATGTTGAGTGATTTTTTTTACATTCACTTCCGAAGTTTATGGGCTTGTTTTTGCCCATTTTACAATCGCAAAGTCTAGGATGCATGGCGTCATCCTGCTTCTCCAAATGAACTACTTCACTGTTTGCACACGACTGTCAATTCGCCCGCACAAACACACACGCGACCTGCTCGGTGCAACGCTGTGTGCATAATACTTTTCTGCTCGAGTTAAAGCTTCCCGTACGGCGGACCGGGCGCCGTTCCTCCAGGGGGACCAGCCACATTCCGCCCGGTTCGCTAATCTTGGCAGCAAACAGCACCATCTTCGCACGACGATCACCTGACGACGTTGGAGTGTAAACAGAGTGCGCTGAGTGGAATTGTAATTTTATTTACCCGGATGATGCTCCGCTGAGATAATGGCATTAGCGTTGTTCCAGACAGAGGGACCAGAGGGTCTCGGCTCGGGTGTTTGCGGAGTCTGGGGTCTGGGGGTTAATTTACAGCGAAGACTAATAAACTGTGCAATTACTGTGACAGAACGGACCAGCGCAGCGAAAATCTAAATTGTACCAATCGAGAAGTCAAGTAAATTCAAGAAATAGTTGCTCGTAAGAAAGTGACGGACGTGCTAGTCAACCTATTACTTGACTAGCCGACTCGGTATATTTTATTTCAAATAATACTGATTATTTCATTAAACATTGTTCGATTATTCCTCCAATATCATCTGTGCATCAGTGGGTTAATTGAGGGAATTATTATTTTAATTGTCTGTCGGTACAACGACTTTATATATGTATTTTATGTTAATGCTATGTACATTTATAGAAATATAATAGTTTAAGCAAAATGTAATGTTTCTATACAATGCACTAAGCAAAGTCAGTCATAATCAATCTTCTGTTCTGTTCTTCTCCACAGAATCTTCTTTTTATGTATTATTTTATTATTTTGTTATTATTTCTTGTTACTTTATATTCATTCCTTGTTTTATTTTCTTTTTTGATACTTTCGTTGGGCAGATATTTATTACATGTTTTTTATAAGCAATCAGTTGACCTTCACGTATTCGATAGATTATGTAACATTTCAATAATTAAAAACAAATCTATGCTGTCTTTGATTGTGGCAACTTCTTTTTAAAAAGAGCATAAACTTGCATTTGGGCTTGGTTAATTCATTACTATTTGTTTGCATTTCTACAATTTTATTCAAGTACGAGTTTTCAACAGTTTACAATGGACTTTTTCCCAATTTTACATCAATTTTACACCGGGAATAGGGCGAATGTAATCGAATAATTCACTTTGGCTAAGTGTTCTTTTCTATTTAAAGAGATGACTCTCGTTCTGTTCGCGTATCACATCACGCGACTGCTTCCTACACTTGATAGCAACTTCATCTCTACCCAAACGCTCAATACGCGCGGCTGCCTCCCGCGTAAGGTTACACCATCCATAATGATCACCTATCGTTGCCGACAAATTGTAACAAATCCCATCCAAACGAATAACACAAATTCCATCAAAATCGTGCCAATTTCCACAACGGCTGTGGAGATGCTGCACGTTCGTTCGTTGCATGCATGTGTGTGTGTTTGTGTTTTTTTTTTCGCTATTTTCCGTAGCAAAACTGCATCGTATGCAGAGCGATGAAGTGCATTTCGTACCCAAATAGAAAAGCTACAAATGGCATTAGACACCAAAAACGTAACAGCAGCCGCGGCAGCAGCAGCAATGGAGTGGAGCAGCCGCCTGTCTGAAATTTGCAATCCTCCGCTCGTGTCTTCATCCCTTCCCAACTCCCTCGGCGATTTGGATGTGCATTATTTCCATCTCGCTCTCTGCATAGCGTTGCATCATCGCCGCCGCTGCCATCGTCATCGGGGCCGGGTTGGGTTTCCGGTTTTCGTATTGTTGTTGTTTCAGTGTTTCTTTCGTTTTATTCCGCTACTGTTGCTGCTGCTGCTGATGGTGGTGCTGTTGCTGCTGTTGCATCTGCGGTTGCATTCCGCGAACAAATTGTTCCCGACCTGACGGCGGGAGAGACGTCTGGACGTGCGGCTCGGCACGGCACATACTTTGACTACGATCGCATTGTCGCCAATTCTCGGGTCTTTTCGTCGGGGCGTACATGATCCAGCTGACAAAAACTAAAATACAAGCAAAAAAAACTGTTTGTTGCAATTTGCAGCAAGTTTCGTTTCGCTGCGGGCTGCTGGCATAGCCCCCCCGAGCAAATAAAACAACCCAGAAAATGCCACTAAACCGTATCCAGAGCGAAGAATGCTGTGCCATCCTGTGATAAACGAACGAACAAATCAACACACACACAGAGGGACACATACGAGCTGCTCCCTTCAGAGAACCGTGACTTGCGTGGTGCGTTGATCGCTTGTTTCTTACTTACACAAAGATTTATTTTCATAAATTTAATCCGGCTGGATTCTGGACGGTCGGTTGACTCGCACACATTTCGGGATAATGTGATGGTAATGGAAAGTGAAAAATGTTGTTGAAAAATGGGACGCCATTTTTATGACCTATTATGCTTTATGTTGCCGTGGGGTGAATGCAAAACATAGCGCGGGCTCCGTGAGGGAAATGAAATTTAAAGGGACATGTTTTGATCCACCTGACTTTCTGTTTTGAAACGATATGGACCATTTTCCCATGTGTTGATGGAAAAAATGTTTCCTAGTGGTTGTACTGCATGTTCTTGATTTTTGTAGTGCCAGTATAAGGTGACGTTTGGGTTCAACCCACGCTGAGTGAGTTGGTTCTCGTCTTAGTGAGTGAAATATAAAAAGAGAGAGAGAGAGAGAGATACAGAGAGAGTTGCTGCGGCTATTCGAATCAAAACAGAATGAATTCTTCAACAAACTTGTTGCTCATTCACTCTTAATCACCAACTCACTCACTTATCCAAGGTGTTTTATCTGACTCACCGTGGCGATTAGCAGCTCACTCAGGAGTAGATGAGCAAAGTTGAGTCAAAAAATCTTTAAATCAAAAGTTCTTGCTTAAGAGCACATCACTATTTGTCTTCAAGAGAAAAACTTCTGTTAGTTAGACTTTTTATTTAATTTTATTTATTTAAGTTGTAAATAATAATAAATAATACTAAAGCACATTAATGGCCATACAATTTTGATATGTATGAAACGAAATAAATATTAAAAACAATTAAGTCAAAATAAAATCATTTCAATTTCACATAATCGATAAACATTCGATGTGCTACAAACTGCCTTACACAACATAAGTTGGCAAACGTTACGGATTCATTAAACTACCAACCAATTACTAGCCGGAAAACTTGTACCCACTTGCTGGAAGCTGTATCCAAAATCAAAGTCAAACTTTTAAAACCAAAAACCTCGCTGGCATGGCTGACGCCCGGAAAATCATTTCCACCTCAGTCGTAAAAATGCATTCGTTGTGTTTTGGTCTTGTGTTCGCTTTTCGTATCGGTTTGGGGGTTGTTTCCTTGTGTGGCGCCGTAACAGCAGCGCGACCGAGCTGGAGCTGGGCATTTTTCGTAATGGGTAGCAAAAATTATTTCCCACTTTGACGAGCGCCGATTGCAAACAAAAATATGGCCACCTTCTGCTTCTGCTGGTCCGAGCGTGCCGGGTGAAAGCGGAAGCTAAAATGATGCAAATTTTATTGGCATTACTTAACGCAGTGGTGGGGGGCATGGGCTGCTTGTTTGGAGAGCCGGTCGAATGTGTGAAATGGATATGGGCTCGTACCGGTACAATGCAGAGGTGAATTATATCGTACATTTCTCTGCGTACCGATGAGATGAGGCGGGGGCTTTTTTCGTGATGAAGCAATAGCTTATGACCACCGGTCGATTCAATTACGTCTGCGGCGCATCGTGTGTGCCTGTGTTTGTTCTGCGGACATTAACAATTCATTTACCGGCGATTGTTTCTGCGCTATTATCTATGACAAGTTAATATGGGTTCCGGGGCTGATGTGTGCATTATGTCAAAGCGATTTTCTTCTTGATAATTGATTTCTTTTTACAGATTATTAATGTTCCTGTTTCTTCTATTTGCAGGTATGTTTGTAACATTTTTAATGGGAAACTATTCATGAACTGTAAGTAATTAATAAAAAAATATTTATTTAATGCAATCTCCTACTTAGAACTCCTTAGAAAAAAAGATTTAAAGTTGAGTAGATGTGCCATTTTGTATAATAACTGTATTACTAAGGCGAAAGTAAGGCAACCAACCTCACTCGACGGTTGTTACGGATAATGAGATGAACGCTTGTCCAACAACTTTTCGTGTGTAATCCAACTCAACAACATCCAGCCAATTCTTAAACCGTTCTTTGACCCGTCTTCGGCAGGCGGAAAATTCCAATTCCCCCTATCTCTGCCCCTCCGACCGGTGGGTAAAGAAAATGTGAAAAATGTTTAATTTTCAATTAGACAACAGCCTTCGCGTGTCTCGTGCGTTGTGACTTCCCCTCCAACAAACAGCAGCCGCCGCGCAACAACTGTCGAAATTCATTAATTTTAAACGGCATCCCCCACGGCTGACATTTCAATGTCCGACCCCGACCCCCCTCCCCCTTCGGGTCACCCACCACTCACCCCGGTGTCGACCATTCGGCAAAAACCACCCCAATTAACGTTACAACCCCGAACACCCGTTTTGGCCCGAGAATGCCGCCGCCGTGAATGGCGCAGCCTTCAACCTATTGCCTCCCACAGCGGGGCAGCCTTCGGGCCGGCCCGGTAGGATTTTCACCGCACTGAGACCGAACAAGACCGAATGGTACATAATATTAATCGCCCCGTACCGTCCCATTTTCCATCCGTCAACGCCGCGCGCGTTGAGGGAAAAGTTGACAGAACGATCGTTTTGCTACATCCCATCCCTTCCATTGGTGGGAAAGCAGCAAAAAAGACGGTATCCCGGCGACGAGGAAAAACTTTCGATTCGAGTGTCGGTGGCGCGCGTTTAAATATGGCGCCGGCGATGATGAATAGCTAGAACGGTGCGAAATGCCCGACGACACTTGTGACGCTCGCGTTTGCCGCCTTCGTTCCCGGCCTCTTGAATGGACTTTTGAAAGCATTCCGTCCGTCCTGTGCGAGTGTCCTGTGTGAGTAAGTATCCGGTTGCAGCGAAGGAAAGCTGAAGCTGACGCCTCGACGCCGTGGTGTTTTAAACAGGTTTTTAAAACTGTGCACCTGTGCGAGCGCATTCAGTGCTTACAATTAACGCTGCGCCACCGGGTGGGTGGGTGGGTGCTTGGGATGAGTAATAACCGCCCCGACCGCTCCATCCCTGCCCTGCGTCGGTGGATTCGCTGGCGCTGGCGCGAGCTCCGTTGCACCGTAAATCCCATCAGCTGTGAATGAGTCGATTATGGGCTTCATGATGCGCAAGGCAAGGCGGGACTGGACTTTGAGAGCGAAAGCGACGGTTGGAAGTGTTTGGACATGCGGGACCGTGTTATGAGACGCTAATGACAAATTACGGTGACGACGACGACGGGGTTCGTGCGCAATGGTTGGACAGTGCATGGCAGAGAAATGGGATACGTTGATGGATTTGTAATTGAGATTTGATTTGGGAGGTGTTACTGAGCGAAACTGAATTGATTGCTTCAAAGATTTACATCTGTTTACTATAGGTTTGTAAAATAGATACGCCTCAGTTATCGGCCAAGCATTGAAAAATTAGAATATGTTATTTTATGCCGTACTATGGTTAAAAATATAATAAAATCTAGTTCAACATGGCTTATAAAGTTTTAATTGCTTTTCCAAAGCAATATTCCTCAAGACATTCCAAAGAAAACTGTTCATCTAGGTTTAGTTTTCAACGAACGAACGTATGACTGTGGCTTAAACATTAATTAGCTTCTGTATTTCTGTATTCTGTTAATTCTGTATTTTAAATTCAATTTTATTCGCGTTAAGCCATGTTTGTACGGCTTACATTTTCATATTTTTTTTAAATATAATTTAATTCTAGTATTGTATTTGGTAAAGAAATAGTTTCTTAGATTTCTGAACAATTTTCAACAAAAGCACATTCAGTTTATACTTTCATCCAACCATTATGGCTTCCATAAAAGTGCAGTTGAAAGGGAAATAAACTATGTTTTTTGAATATTTTACAATTTTCGTCAGCACATGCGTGCTACGAACAGATATTTTTAGACTCACTGTACCATGCAAGGCAGCCATGACTTGCTTTTCATGAAGAATGTTCCATATTTGGTCAACAGCAGTCTCGCAATGTGTTGTAAATGAAGGAAAATGTGGCGGAACTATTTTCTGAAATCCGACCTCCTTATCACGCTGCGCTATGAAAGCACATCTTAGCGCTACCTTGGCAAGGGCTTTGAATGATAAACTTTACTTCCACGAAGAATAAACACAATGATTGCAATAGCGAGCCATACGACGTGTGAGTTGCATTTCCCACCGCAGGATGGGCTGCTCCTGCCTCACACACACACACCTGCAACGCGACAGTCCATCGTTTGAGATTAAAGCAAAACGAAAGTGTTCTGATGCAGTACACGATGATTGCTGGTTGCGTGTTAGAATCTGCAACACATACTGTTCACACACACGTAGTGTACGTTGCATCCGCAAATATAAACCATCAGACACTTGCACCGTGCACGGTAGTGTACCGAGAGGTAAAGCAAGGTAAATTGCATTCTAGATTTTGTGGAAGCACGGTGGACGGGACCATTATCGCGTGCGTGGCTCAGCTAACCGCGACCCACGATGCCTCATTTGCTGCAAACCGTTTGTGAACTGGGACAGGTTGCTTGAGTTAATGCACCGGCTCACGTGCACCGTGCAATTATATGGATACGTTTAGTGCCATGATATTGTAGAAGGATAATGTATGTGCTAGAAGCAAAACAGACATGTTTGCTTTATTTCCCAGATATTAAATTTTATTTTCATTTAATATTTTAAAACGTGATGGAGAAGATTGATCGAAACGGGATGGAAATGATTGAACAATTAGCATATAGCATATTTCGAGTCGTCTTTATCACAAATCATGTTGTTTTCCCTATTTCATATTTTATTTTATCAACAAAAATGAAGCGTTGAATTTTTGTTTATATTTAACAAAATTCTGATAACAAAAAATGCACATAACTGGATGAAGAGTGCAGTTTTCTAGTCGTGTATTCAAATGTTATCAGAATGACAAAATGACACACATTTCCCCAATCAAGTTCACAAAATCTGTATCGTAAATGGTAGGAAAATGAAACGTTCAATATGAAATTCAATATCTTTTAAGTGTGTGTGGTATGTTATTTTCCAATAATTTTTTTTTCAAAAAAAAAACAGTCCAAAAATATAAATTTTCACTTTTTTAACTCTTTGTTTTAGTTTGCAAACCCAGTGAAATTAAAGGTGAATGCCAGAAACGGCGTTGAACCTTTCTGTAGCGCCAATCAAACGTTCATGCCGGTGCGATATTGAGTTGCATGCAAGTGTGTAATGTGTGGGAAGAAATGACGTGACAGAACAGAAATCATCCTCCTACAGCCTATTTTATCTTGTTACGAAATGGACACTAGAGATTTCAAACCTACCACCAACAAAAAAACATATACCAAACAGATAGAAAATAGATTCGTAAGTAACTCGCCAGCATGAAAGGCGCAAGCTCTTCGATTAGCATTGCAAAACTCCCCAAAATCCGCTCTCCACCATCGACGCACCCATTTCAACATCCATCCGATGTTGGCGTGGGACTGCGATCCCATCGATCCGGGCCGCGCTCACACAATCGGCCGATTCAGCTGACGCCAGAACCGCGTGCTGATGATCTCATCAATCGTCTCGTGCTCGCGAGATGCGAACGTCTTACGGGGTGGCCTCGCCAGACGTGTCAACCTTCTTCCCTGCCCCATCGAGCTGATCGATCGATCTCGCGTGTCAGTGTACCCGCGACGTGCCACCGGAACACACTGGCGCTTTTGTTTACGTGCGCTGCTAGCTGTTTCTGTTTCTGCGCCAGAACGACTCCGTCAAAGTGAACGGAAGTCTCGCGAAGATGGTGTATTTTTGCAACACCCTCTTCTCCCTCCGAAGAAGGCCCCGAGAGGCCCATTGATTCTGGGCTCGGGTGGCGAAGGTAGTGTTTGAAGTTTGCTAGCGAAAAGTGATGTAATCGCCACGGTGAAGCAGCTCACGCTTTTTTGTGTTGTTTTTTCTTCTCACACACCATGTTTTATATTGTTTATGAGGCTTTTCTTCTTTCGCCGCGCCGCTTCCCGAACGCAAACGGATGTGTGATTTTGGTTCACTTGTGTTGTTTTATGATTTACGCCCGAACGGCTACCGATAATGCACCGTGGCGAAGGATAAGGCAAACACAACCCCGAACGCACGAAATAGCTTTTGCTCTCCTGCACAAAAGTCGCGCGTTTCCCGTTTTTCTCGTGCGAACGCGTCCGTAGCTACGGAACGGCATGGGTGTGGGGCAAAGTTTAGCGCGCAAAGCCACGCGGGAAGAACGGCGTATCGAGCTTTTTCTTCCACCCCGAACCCCAGTTCGAACGAACAATGCGCGTGGTGGAAAAGTTGGCAAACCGCTCGCCGTTGAAAAGTCGCCGCGGTGCAAAATGGGAAAACTTATGGCCAGAAATGGATGGAGACACAGATGAATGGGTATTCTGCGTTGATTCGCAATACAACGGGAGTGGGGCCGTTCTAAGAAGGCGGCTTTGTTGTTATTTTCTACGAGTTTAGTACGTGATTTGTTCCTTTTAATCATCATTGTGTTGCAGGAAGGTGTTTTTTATGCCTGGAAGTACGATTTTTCTTTTCTTCTTTCATTTTCTTCTGTCTTTTCTCAATAATGTTTTTTTTTTGTTTAACTTTATTCTTTTGCGTATGTTTTGTCTGTATTATGACTTTTATTACTTAAAAAGAAAATTATTCAAAAATAGAAAAAAATGAAACATGCAATTCGCTTTGAGTTAGTATGTTTCGTTTGAAGGTTTGTATTGTAAGTTTTCACTTTATGGATGCGTTCAAAATATACGATAACGAATCGTAATTCGTAAGAAAGAAGGTCAAAACTATATGAAAAATAGTATTTCAAACATTAACGATTGAAAAAAGTATATAAAATTACAAAATTGTATAAGCGTTCAAAAAAGGTTTAACGATAGTTTTAATCAAAACTGAACGATCTCAAAATTCCTCAAACATGCTCTAACAATGTAGTTCAAAGTATACTAACAGTTTTTGATGGATATAAGTCCCCTAAAATGCAAAATATTCGAGAAAAATAATTAAAAAATCATCCAAATAACCGATTGGTCAGTAGAATGCAAAATAGATAGCAAATCACAAACCTGATTATGTTAAGTTGTATTGTAAGTTGTAAGTTGTAAATGATAATTTGTGTTCGATTGCGTAACCAATTTCCATACCTTTTGCGTGTTCATGTACACACACACACGCCCAACTGATCGCAAGCCGGCAGCATGCCGGGTGCGTTGCGGGCAAGGGCAAATTCATTTCATTCCATTTGCGCGATTTAATAAATAAATAACTCAATTATTGTTATTTATATGGAATGCAGTTTTGCACGCTGCACCCGCCGGCCGGTCCGATGTGTTGGTGACTGTTTTATGACGTTGTGCTGCTGCTGTTGGCGGTGGTGATGATGGCGATTTATGAAGCGACTCAAGTGAATTCAGCTTCAACCGTTCGGCACGGTGGTGGTGGTGGTGTTGGGTGGCGGTTTAACACTTAGAACGTTCGTTTATTATTTTACCACCATCACTCCACCTCGAGCAGGGAGTATGTTTAGAGCTCGAAAGAGTGTGTGCGAATTGCGTTGCAGCGTTCTAGCCCGACCAGCAAGTTCAATGTTGTTCCCGTCGTCGTGTCACGTTCCGTACACGTTAGTGTAACGATTTTTTTTTTGGTTCGCGCACGTAGTACCACTCACGAAACGAAGCACAGATGAAGGCAGCGACCAACCGGACGACGGAGAGATATCTCGCGCACAGACCGACTGACCTACTGAAGAAGCGCCGGTAGGGGGATTGTTTTTTCGCTCTACACTCCCCGGCACCAGCAAAAGGTGGATCAAACGGCCATGTCGATTAATAACGACCGGATGCGTCGCTAGAGGAAAACAGACATAGGTACGACAACAACAACAAAACAGAAGTAAAAAAATCAGTAAAAAATAGGAAAGTGGAAAATAATTAAATAAATATCAATCTCAGCACGGAACGGAGTAGCAATATTGGTAGGGAAAAAATCGTACGTGACTTAAATAAATAGGACGGGGTAAAAGTGATGATCGAACGATTCTGTGGCGTTTTAGCTGCCCGTACCAATTACGCCAAGCCTCTTCTCCGTGCCGGTCAGTGTTGCAGCATGTATTTCCTCACACGGGAAACATAATTGGCTGAAGCAGTATCGAAAGATGCTTTCGGGAAGGCCGCGCTGCACGTGCAAGTAATTATTTTGCCTCTAACAAATGGTTGCTTATTGAACGCTCCGCAAACGAACGCTTTTTTACACCGCGGATGCCCATTAGGGCTGGCAGCGAAGGAAAACTTTCGCTCCGACGTGACAGTTGCTCCCCCCCCGGGGGCGTTAACATGTTCATTATTTGTGACCTGTCAAACGCAAACGCAGACCCGCGCAAAACGAGTGGTTTATTTTAATCCTGTCAATGCGGCCGATGTTTGATGAAAACTGTTGTTCCTACCCCCGAAAATACGATGGAAAACCCGGCTCCCATGCGACCCCGTTCCGCGTGCTTCATTTATGTGCGACGTCACGCTAACAATGTTGCAGTATGGCGTTCATTTTATACCTTTTTTGTTTCTGTTCAATCATTTACAACTTTTTTCTTTTTTTTTTTACGCTACCGTTTTTTTTTAGCTTCGGTGCAACGGTGGACGTCGCCACTCAACTCCATTTACCCCGGTGAATTATTCACGCACGCTCGAAATGAGAAATGCTTTATCGAAAAGCATCTGCAACCCTCGCAGCCGAACCGAGCTTCGCTCGAATGTAATTTAATAATTCGTTACCTGCGCCTGTAACCATATGTGCATCTGTGTGTTTTTCGCATTGTTACGTATTTTTTCAGCTTTATCTGTTGCCTCATCGTATACCGACGACACAAACTGGGCTTTTTTCTCCTTCTACTGTAATCGTGCTTTTATTTTTCATTCGATCATCGAACGGGGATTTTGGTAGAATAATTTATGCGCTAATGTGTGTCTGTGTTGTTTGTGTGTTCGAATGAGCAAAGTTGGGAAAGCATACGGACGCACGGTGCACATCTACTATCGGCTGGGAACATATTTTCCAATTTCTTTTGATTATTTCCCAAATTTGAAAGCGATGCGATTGAAATGCTTTTTTGCGCCCAAAGCTCCTGCAAAAATATGGATCAAAAAATGGCCTCTGTTTTGCCTTACATTGTCACATGATTGACATTGATCGATTGGAAGTTGGAGACAACGTGAAAAATACACCAGAGAATGTTCGGTTATTGTAATTACTGTTCAAGGATTTTCCCTCTATCTGGGAATGGTTTTTTTGGAGTCGGAAATATATATTATTGGAAATTTCAAACAACTTTCTGTAGATTGTATAAACTCTTAGTATTCTAACCTTTTTGGTTCCACATTTTCGATAAGCTTTTGCAAAATAATTGAAAATTGTTTTATTGAACACCTTGACGCTACTTTACTAAATATAATGTATTAACTAAGTATGATATATAGCAACAACCTATTTGTTTGTGTTAGAAAGGTGTTACTATTCGATACTTTTTCCCAAAATCCAGCCGTTATTATTATTAGACTATTTTGAATAATTCTCTAAAATTTAACATCTATTTATCGCTGAAACTCACTTGCCCTGGATCACAATTTTCTCCCATACCCTACAAATGTCATTCGCCGTGCCAATACTTCGAACACTAGAAAGTTAACCGTCTTTCCCTCGCTATCTACACCATCCCAAACATTTGCGAATATGTGTGGATAAGTCAAGCGGTTCTACTGGTTCTGCCGGTAGCCGTTTTTTTAGGTTCACCAGCATGTGCTTTTTTCTTGCTCTCGCTCTACTTCCAAGCACAATAACAAAGTTGCAATTACGCCCAAGTGAACTAACTCGCATGCTCCACTGGCGAAAGTGGTTAGACGGATGGCCGAAGCAGCAGCAACAACAAAAAAGCCACACGATATAAAAGAACGAATTTCCCTCCACACTGACCGTGCATGCAGCGCGGGGAGAAGAAAAACCAGCGATTGTGGCGCAAAGCTTTTTCATTTCGTTTTTTTTTGTGTTAGCGCACCGGCGCCGAGAACTGGTCAGCCCAACCTCCGCGGGCGCGCGAGCGATGAACTAGGTCGGGAAAACTATTTTTAATCTGCGCGCTTAACCCATTACTTACCGAAGTTTATACCGCGCCACGCGCGCGAAGAAAGCAGGCGGTCCATCGGCGATCACCAGTTTCACTTACTCGGTTGGGGTCATCCTTCATAGCGGGCTGCTCCCACGGTGCATTTTTTCTTGACCGTTTGCTAACCTTTTTGCTAGTAATTGCGGTCCGGTGAAGTCGGCGAAGGGACGGTCCCGGTTCGCCCGCTTTGACACTTTCTTTTCGTCGTGTAGGTTAGGTTTGTATGAAGGCGTTTAAATTGGGTGACTCAGCATCACGTGAGGGGTGAGTTAGGGAAGAACAAACGGCAGCCGATCAATTTCCGAGAAAGCTGTGCTGGAGATAGTGCTTGGAGATATGTGAAGTTGAGGCACCCAACTCTCAGAACAGCATGGTATTGCTGAGAATGCAAGTGCATTATATCACATTCTGGGGGAATGGTTGCCCATCTAGCACTGTGGAAGATATTTCAAGAAACGCTCATGATTGATTAAAGTTTTTGAGTTGTTTACAGCGTGATTGATGAGCTGCAGCTGGTATAGTGCTATTTTCGACGTCAGAGTGCATTTCTACGATCATCGTATACATTTTTACTCTCTTTTCAACCAAGCTTAACCCTTGCAAACGTATGAAATTCTATATCCTTGTGCCATTTTAGACTTCTTCGACTTGTTTCATCCACTGGCACCTGCGGAAGTTGAACGTTTTGAAGGTTGGCAAGATGCTTTACCTCCAAAGCATCCACTTGCTTTGAATGCTGATCATTCCGGAACCAGAACCACTGCGCGATGTTGTATTGCACGTGTCACGGAAGCAGCGTCGAGCGAACGTTGGTGAAAATGCAATCAATAAAAGCTGAATTCCTCACGAAGATTATCATACGCCCCGATATGCTCTTGCAAACGTCATGTCTCTTTGAAGGCACTTCGCTGGGGTTTGGGTCTTAGATCAACCCACCATTGATTCCGATTCCTCCTGTTCCGATCCGGATTCAAGATGAAAAAATAGATTGAGCAGTATATTGTATTTGCGTAAATTCTAAACGATGCATACTTCCTCCATTCATGTCAAATACCTATCACTTCCGTATAGCGCTCGGGGTGCTTTATCCCATGGTTCGCAAGATTTTCGCTGCAAAGCGCATACTGCCGCTTTGAATTTATGCCGTGAATAACGAAGCATCCCCCTTCAGTGCGATGTGTTGGAAGCTTTTTTGAATTCGTAATATCCCAGCATATTCGTGGAAGTTCTGTTTCGTAGAGCGCCGTGTTTGGCATGGTTCCTCTGGAAAGGGCTGGAAACGCTTAAAGCTTTTCCGTTTTACAAACAGATAACTCCACTCCAACATTCATGCGCCTTAAAGTAGCTCCTAAATCAACACGCTAGTCGCAGACAAAACTTCGTCTACACGTACTACGAGCTAAATTTGGAGTTCGTTTGATTTTTTTTTGTCGTTATTTTTGTCGGAAACCGCTAAATCAGGTAGTGCCGAGAGCGCACGAGAAAAGTTTTCGTTCGCCGGAGTCAAAATTATTGTGTGAAAAAATGGACTTTTAATAGGCACTTAGCCGGAGAAGCCGCGACATACGGTTGGTCGTAAATATACACTCCCGGCATACACATGGTTCCACGGGTTTTTACGTGAGACAGCAAGAGATAGTGAGAGTGTCCGAAAGTGGGTCATTACCTGCAATTAGTCGAGCGGAACGGGGCGCGACGGAAAGCAATTTAAAAGCTGTTCTGGAGACGGTGATGGCAATCACGACTTCTTGGAGAGACACTGGTCATGACGTTTGAGTTTTAGTTGAGTTTTAGTTTTAGTTCATTTCAGGTATCAGAACTAGATTGTTGAGCAGATTATTGGTCCCTGCATATGTGCTTTCATATGTGTTTTGAAGCAGATGTTCTTGCTTGCTTCAGCAGATTTACAGGGTACAAGCGACAGATTTATAATCTTTCCGTCAATAGTTTGGATCTTAACTTCCTGCTCTCTTTGCATCTCCATCTCCGTAAGAACTGTGCCATTGTTTAGAAAATCTACGTTCTAGCGATAAACCTATACTGCCTCAAAAAATATCGACATTTGGCTGAAACAGTTGTCAGACAAACTATGAAAACGCAATCGCTGTGATAGCCATCTGGGGACTGGGGAATAGTGGACCAACTAACTAAGTAACAAGCTATTGGTTGGTAATTGAAGAAGGATGATACAACTTACCGCGCTTAGAAGGCGCTTAGTCGTTTAGTTGTTGAACTTTGTTCATGTAATGAAGTAATCTCTTCAACTACATCCATGTTCTAAATTATGTGTAGTATTCTCACTTCACTCCTAACGGGTAATTTAGCTAACAAAACTTCTCGGTTATGAATTTCAAAATTTTGCTGGAATCGTTTATCTAATTTTAGGCACATCAAACCTTATCGGGATTGACGTATGATTGAACTCAAACGTATGATTGAACTGATCATTAAACCTGGTCGAACCAGAAACCCATCAATTCGTGATGGTCAATAGTACCTGTAATCAATAAACCATCAAACACTTGCAAACCGATTTCTCCGTACTTAATTATCTCCTCAATACCTCCAACAATTGGACGATTTGTTTGGCTTATCGATTTGCGGCTGTATGGTAATTTGTTGGAATCGTTGCAAACGAAACAAAAAACCCGAACTAGACTATAATGTGTTCCAACTGTTGTGTTTTTCCATTCCTTCCTCACACGTCTGGTGCGGTTGTGTTTGGTGGACTCTCAAACAATAACCGTTGGCAGACGAGCTTTTCACTCGATTTTGCAAACACCCCGTACGAACGCTTCTGCCCGATCGGTAAACAGCGTATGACAAATGTTAGTCGATGCCCAGCGTTGTGGTTACGGTGGTATGCAGCAGCTACCCCTTTGCGCTCCGTATTAGAAACGTGTTCCCAAGCCTAATCGAACACGCGAAAACATCCGTCCACCCACCGGTGTCTAATTAAACTAACCACAATGTCACTATATTTTTGGCCGCGAACGCCTCTCGAAACAATGCCTTCGTGCTCGTTGTTAGTTTTATTGGCAATTTGGCGTCGCGCTTAGGTTGTGGTGGCGAGTTGCATCGCCCCGATGCGTGTTGGGTAGCCGACCATGTTGAGTAATGTTTCGATTTTCATAAACATGTTCGAGGGCTCGCGTCGGAACGTCCGATATTGGCCATTGTGTGCGTCGCGCGTATAATTTGGTCAGAAGTAACGCATGCACGGCTAGTTTTGGGTGGGAGGCTTCTTCGGTCGTCCCGACTGTCCAAAAGGCCTAACCATATTGCGCTGCCCTGCAATACGCGTACGAAGAGGTGCTAACGGTTTTCCATTAAAGGTAATGCCTTTATGCTCGCCCGTTTCCTGCGCCGTAATGCTCGCACGCAAGGGAATTATGATGCCGGTCGGCTGGGACCGGGCGGCTAGCTAGCTGCGGTAGTAGAGAATCGAATTGATTGGCAAGGGATGTGATATTTTTATGGTCATGCACACGTCACAAAGCAAACCGTCCCTATCGGTATGGCGATCGGTTGGCCTAGTTTTGTTCCCGAGCGGAGGCTTGGCGAGGTGGCGAATAGATATGTTCAATTACTCGACGGCTTTTACTCTGTTCGCTTTCACCGGATTGCCTTTTACAGCTGAACGGGAATAATTGAACAAAGTGAATTATATTTCACTCAATTATGAGCCACTTTTGCGTTCGATGGAAATTTACCGGTAATGTTGATGATTTTGTTGAATGGTGGAAGTCAAATTGATTGAACACGAATGCAAGTCATATGGTTTCCTTGAACAGGATCACAATTATCAAGCGTGTTTGATTTTACACAATACAAAACTCTCTGAATCTGGTGCATCTGAATGTGCCGCAACAATTGTATGTCGGGAAGTTATGCGTTTTTATTTGTCAATGTTTATTCCGGAAATTGGATCAACAAACGGAGAAACAAAGAAAAATTGCTTTGGGGATGAACATAAATTCTTCGGGGATCAATAAATTTCAATTCGCATTTCTAATGCCCATTTTCCGGCTCGTCACTCTCGCGATAGGCAATAATTTACGTTTAATGGTTTGTGTTGGATCCAACTGGAAAAACAAACTCATTGCTGATCGTTCTGTTTGAGTTCGAATGCAGCAAAAATTATGTACAATGCAGACAACTTTTCGATAAAATTGGACATTTCGAAGGCTTTATGTTCTTCTAAAACCCGAATAAAAAACAAGGTGCATAGAAGGTTCATCATTTCTTATTTGACCATCGGTTGACCATAAGCACCACTGCTCTAAAAGTACATCACCTTCCACGTACCATTTCTGGTGCATATATCAGATCGCAGCTCGAGCATGCTTGAGACAGAGAGAGAGCGGATGGCAAATCTATTGCATCGAAAATCGATAAAACCGCTTCCTGCCGGGAAGATGAAAATATGACGACCCGCACCCTGGCCCGGCCCAACGGAAGCCACAAAATATGGAAGCATATTTGCCTTTTCGGTGCAATTTCCGCCCCCACGGCACCCAACACTCCCAACACGCCCAGCAGGGCACTGATAAAAGGCATCTAAACCGCGTTCCAGGTTCTTTGCTCGGTCCTCGTCACCGTCATACCTGGCCACTTGCTTCATGGCGCAAACGGTGGTAAACCACGTACGCGACGGGCGATAGTGGCGCATCGACGCGATATCCTTTCGGCTTGGTATTTCTTTTATCCTTTTTCATGCTCGAATAGACGGGTACGCTCGGGCATACACACTTGAAGGAAAAGCCAGAGCAAAGTTTCACTCCACCATCACACCAGCGATACCCTCTCTTTGTGTGTTGGAGCTAGAAAAAATTGATCTACCACCGAAGCTACCGGTTTGGATAGACAGTTCCGTCGAGAATTGATTCCATAACACCAATCTATTAGGTGGAGATGGATGGAGGAGGTCCTTCCTTTGAGCACACCTAGTGCGCAGATGAGCCGGCCCGGCGTAACGGAGCTGATTGCAATTTAAGGCTCCCGTGAACCGTACCAGAAGTAAGTGATTGTACTTGCGAAGGATTTTTGCAACCGATGCGATCGTCTTCGCACTGCATTGCCTTCTGCCGACCGTCGTGAAGACGGTGGATCGTAAAATTTGAATAATTTTTTGTCGTTTGATCCTCGCAATTTGTTCGTTCTAGTGCCCTGGATTGGAAAAATGGTATCCTTATGTAAGAGCAATATTGAGAGCCTTTCCGTTTCGGGGATGATTTCGTTGAATGAAGTGGATAAGAATGGGTCAAATGGAAGTTTTCTCTTAAGCATCTAGATAAATTTGGCTAGCAAATTCTCTAGCACAGCTAGCCAATGTTGGTTTGTCACTCCTGCGTATTAGAATGTATATATTCAATATGAAAGGCATTATGGATATGATTGATATAGCTATATATTCTTACACTAATCCTTTTACGAAAACTGGCGAAAACTCAATCCAATGTTCATTTCGATTCCAATAAATTATCGGAAAATAATGATGGTATTGGTTCAGTCGTGGGAGGATATAATTGATTACCCATCATCTTGCCAACCATAATCTGCGCATACACCTAGCAAATCTTTTTCGTCCGCTTTCTTCCTTCCATGATTCCTTTGCTGGGATTAGTACAACGTTTTTGTCCCACATTGTTCCAAAACAAACACGAACATCGTGCAACAAATTCGTACAGCTCAATGTTATCGCCAGACACGAAACTTTTAACGTCAGTGAGCTCTAACATTATCCAATAAGTTTCAACCGGCGGTAACCACACTACAATAGACTGCAAGGACCGCTCCAGCAACGCTGCGTTGTAACAGTTTGAAAGTTTGCGGCTGGGTGGCGGCTACAATTTGGCCGATTTCACCGACCGACTCCATTGAATTGCAAATCACAGCTGCGTGCAAGTGGCGCCCAAGTTTCTCCGCTTTAAATGTAGAGAAAAAAAAAGAAACAAGTTCCGCGACCGCGTTCTCGTTTCGCCCACGCGTGCCTTATTTGGTGCGATCCGTAAATTTCGCTGCCGCTCTGCGCCCGGCGAAAAGGACAAACATCGGGCATTTGATTGCGGGGGAAAGTTTATCTCAGCTTGTCCTTTTGTTTCGCGCTTGGCAAGTTTGTTGCCCAGCAAAGTTTGTACGGAGCGTGTCTTGAGACGGGAGCACATTTGCACATTACTAATAATTTTAATTTGACTTCGTTACTTCACAAAATACATTCTTCAGGATGAATTATGGCCCAAACGTTCGATCGGTGGGTTATTTCTACATATCGTCAACAAGTTCTATTAACTTTATCATTTATTATTGAAGATATTCAATCAACTGTTAGCAAGGTTTATGAGGAGGATGGCAAGGAGAGTCACTTCTGAGAGAGAAAAAGATTCGTGGAAGAGTTGTTGGTCCTGTATAAGTCGAGCAACAAAGAAGAAGTCACCACAATGTTGCAACTTCTTACGAGTTATACGATGACACCGGATGACCCAGTTCATGAAGTCATTGCTGCCTGTCCACATAGAAAGGGAAGGTGTTGTATGATAAAGCTGGGATGGACAAATGGCTTGGATTCTTTAACCTGCAATGTCTAGTGTCGCGTGTGTTCTTCAACTTCAATGAAACCACTCCAGATCTACAGAAATCACAGTCATTTTTAGTGCTTTTAACATCGCTTCGTTTACTTGATTCGATTCCAAAATATATAAAAACAACTTTCTCATTCATCCGCGTCATCCTCGAGTCCAAACGAGAGCCTCATTTCAAGATTCTCCACGATACGCACGGAAGCAAATTTAGAGCCATAACAAAAAAAAAGAAATCCTCCTCTTCCCCAATCACGCCGCGCATTGATTATTTACATTTCACCGTCCGAGTGTATCTCCCCGGTTCCAACTCCCACCCCGGGGGCATTTGGCAAAACTTTCAACGTTTCATTAGCGTACTCGTCCTCCCACGTGTATTGTCGCGGTTGCTCGATGAGCTCGGGCGCTGGTTGGAGCGCTGTTTTCTGCCATTCGATTGTGTTTCTGTTGCCGTGCTTGGCTTACGCTACCTCAGCCGGAACTTGCCAGCAAGCGGGAGAAGGCAAGTTTGGTGGGCGTGTAATTGACTGGCTTCCGGAGGGACAGAGGAGAAGAATTTTGTCTCGCTTTGCTCCAAGCTCCTCTTCAGGCTTCGAATTGATTTTGCTTACCAAACACTATGATTATGATTCGCACACTCGGCCGCAGCAACCGGTGACAGCTTGTCGTCCTATTCCGGACAGGTGGTGTCATACGGACTTCGGAAGGGATTTCGATTTCGAACTCAACAGTTGCTGCAAAGAGTGGCAAGTTACGGGCTGCGTTTTATCGACTGGTTAAAGGGTTTTCCGTAGCATGCTACTTTTTGGACAAGCTGCTATTCGAAATTTTTCCCACGTTTTCAGAACATAAAACGTCGATATCAGAGAATGTGTTCTTATAACCATTCCAGACGAAAGTTGAAGAGATCCTTAAGCGCACACGCGCTTAGAACCCTCACGGTTTTCTTTGGAATAGCCTTAATGACCACGAAAAACCAGCTGCTCCCAAAATCCCTCGGGATGCTGGCACTCCTGGTTCGTTAGGCGGTCGCATCATCATCGATCGGTTGCGACTTGAAATATTTATCAACCGCTCGGTCATGCCACGAGCCCAAAATCGAACGTTTCCGTTCGCGTTTTCCGGCGAGCCGGTAGCAGCGGGCATTGAATGTGGGTCGCGACTCGAAAGCCCGACCCGAATTCCGAGTCGTGTCGGGCGATCTCCGGGCCCGATCCTGCCAGGGGAAGACACACGGGCATAACACAACATCCTCGTCATCGCCTCATGATCCATGCGCGGAGTCGGGCGGAAATTCTATTTCTAAATTAGTGAATTAATTTAGCGCCCGGGCCAGCTCCCGGCGCGGGCGGATATTGAGCGTGAAATTGTTAGCCGGCAATAATTGATTCGGGGCTGTGCGATGATGAAATAAACATAAATCGCTTTGGCGCGGATGGGGCGGAGGATTTTCCGCATCCGGGACGCCTTTCCGTTCGGGCTGCATGACAGACCGATTTTTTTCTTTGGTCTGGTACCATTTACGGGTCCACTTTTTTCAACCCCCGGCAGAAAGATGCGGGCAAGGCAGCGCCGGAACGGTTCACTCAATTATGTGAATCAATAGTTGGATAAAGTATTCATTATTTACCATGATTTGCCAGATTGTGGGTGAACGCTCGGTAGCATTGAATAGAAGTCTCGATTGATGTGTTCCGTCCTGGTGACAAGTTGCCTAGGCGATTTCATCATTCCAAAACAAATGCCAAATGTATGTCCTAATTTGGGGTTAGATTTATCGCAAACACACCCACCGATTGATCAACTTCAATTTAAGCACACCAATTAGGTGCAGGCGTAAATTAAATTTAATAATCTTTTGGTCGCACCATCCACCGAGCAGATGTTCCAAGCCGAGCTGAGGAACGCGCCAAACTAACCATTTGCACGGCCATATTTCTTACGCTCTCCGTAAATGTCATCTCGTAAAAACCACCTGCGGCGTATGCGCGCGGGCTTGGAAGCGTGCTCCGAGTGCTGCGGGTGGTTCACCGAGCTCATAAAAATGTCGTAATTTCCATTTCACACATGATTTCGTCTTATTTCGGCACAACACCTTTACCGGCGTGAGTACGCTTAAAGACGCACGGTTCATTGCTGGTGGGTGTGCCTGCAGGAAAAGTGCGACACCGAAGAAAAGTTACACTTCTGGAAATGATTTATGAGTTTCTCTACAGGAAGTTATGCATACTTCAATTTTCGGTCGAACTTTACCAATGGTACCCACTTGCCCCCGGTGGTTGCACTTTCCCAACTCCCTGGCGCTTGTACTTGCCCTTCAACCGACTGCGACAAAGGATATGCTAGCTTATCAACACTCCATTTCCAACACTCATGTACTTGCCACGGTGGCAAACCCCGAAAAAGCGATTTATCAAACCAACAGCTCAACTGCTGCGCAACGCACGATCCAACCAGGGCCAAATCGGCTCGTGGAAAGCGGAAAAGGAATCTATTTTTCGCCCCGTCATGCCCGGAGTACATCTGCGACGCGTTTGGAGAATGATGGAGCTCCTCGCTCCGGAACAGAGAGTTACATTTTTTTCAACGTTACATCCCCGCTCGTTCCAGGATTTTGGCATAAAAACGGCGCACCCACGTCACGCTTACCATATGGGACCGAAACCCATCGATATGTGCTCAATTTAGCGTAGGGTTCCCGTAGGGCCGGTGGGAAACCGTACGGCCGCGCAGCGTGATGAAAGACTAAGGAAGCCGTCATTCGCCCGAAAAGAAAGCGGAGCCCGGAGCTCGGCCTTCCAACGAAACGTTACGTGGCACAAGTAACAAGTAGCAATCATTTACACGTGTCAATGGGAGACCCGTCGCCACCTGACCCGACGAGGCATAAATATGATGATGATGATGACGAAATGGATATTACTGTGTAAGGGAAAAATTATGCTCCACCTCCAGGTTGGAAACGAAACCGAAAAAACACGAAATCTGTCGCCTGTCAAAACAAGCTTGATTGAGTTTTTCCTTCAGCTCCCCTTTCGGGAAAGCCTCGGGAGTGCGATAGGGGAGAGAATTGCGGGAAACCATCGAACTAGGTCGTGCTCGGTGGGGAGGATCGCTTTTCATCGGGATCGAAGGGGCCTCGACAAGAAACGTGAACCACCTTGAATGCTTCAGAACTAACCGAGGAGGAGGTATGCAGCTAGCAATGTATTCGTTGAACCATCGAATACGCTTTCCGTGCCGAGTTGAGGAACTGATGAAAATGCGACAACATCTGTGCAATTGGCAGACTGGGTTCGGAATGAATGGACATCTTCGGTTTGCTTGCCCAGTGCGGTGGATTGTCTAGAAGATCCTATTTACTAGGCTACGATTAGCTTTCGGATGAACTATTCTGCTGCTATTGTATGCTACCGTTAAGATGTAGATCCATCCAGAGAGAAACATCGCTTTATCTTGCAGAGTCCATTCACTCTAAGCATAAGCATTTTGCGACAAGCATGCAGGTAAGTTCTGCTGTACAAACTCTGAACACAGCATGACATCGATGGCTTTATGCAAATATTATTGTAAGTTCATTGAAACGTTACAATCAGTTCCTGGAAACGCATCTCCTGTTGGTATGATTTAATTGGTTCGATAATGTATATTCCTCTGTGGGAAGGAAATATCGGCCAATTTTCTCGGAAGCATTATCCAGATTTTCAGTATACAGGAATGGTAAGGCATAACTATGAACTAATAAATATGGTAATGTGTAAATGGATATCATGTTCCTTTTTTTTGTATTCGAAACATTTGAAAAAAGCTTGAAGCTTATCATCTTTTTATTGATTCTATACTCTTGTTTAAGTTTCAAATCGTTTAAACCGGGCAGGGACCTAGATGAACTGAACGAAAATAAATATTTAAACTAGTCTTCGAGTAACCGATACGCTAGAAAACCCTCTTTATTTTGTTGGGGATTCACGACCTTAATCAGGACAATCCAAACCACCCAATAGATTACGTACGGGCGCAAAGAAACGGATCGACTGATACAAAATTAACAAACCGAATAAAATCGGACCAATCCTTCCAGTTCTCATTCGGTATTTGCTGAAGTGGCGGGTATTGCTGCTCTCATTTTTGCTTTACATTTCACCATCTCCTTCGTTCCTAATCGACCTGCGAAAGTGTATCCGTGTTTGGGCCACTGGTTTACAGCAGCGGCATCTGTTTAACGAACCCCCAGGATGGATGATCCGTGCTTGTCCACTCGCTCGAAAGTTCGCCCTTGCCGAATCCGATATCTCTTGGTGCGGACGGTTGAAACAAAGCCCCCGAAACCGAGAGAATACAATTTCGTTCACGGTTGACCGAACCGTACTGCCGCGGTGCGCCGGGTTCGTTTGAACAATCATTGAATTAGGGCTATGCTAATGCTTTTCCACCTCCCCAAATCTCGCATCCACGCGACTTCGTTTAGCAAATAACGTTTTCCACCCGCTCCTCGGGGGCAAGTAAGCACGCCAGAAGTTCTGCCGAAAGCACATCACAAAAGATCAAGCGAAGGGTGACCAACATTCCGGAAGGGAATTCCGAAAGGGTACAAAAGTTGGTCCTACGAACAAAAAAAAAGGATCGAAAAACTGTTTTATAAATTCATAGTTGATGTTGATGCAACTTTCGGGTTTTTTTCGGGAGCTCCTTTTTTGGGGAAACGCTTGTTCGGTTTCCCATTTTTCCTTTTTGCCGCTTCCTTGCCGTGTGATACATGGGAATGGGGGAAAATCAATGTCATTATCATAAAACATAACTCAACCTCGTATCACCCATCGTGCGGAGGCATCCAATTTGGGTGATCACGCAATATTTGCGATTGTGCTTAAGATGTTCGCCAAGACGGCGGCCCATGTTGGTACCGAATAACCATTTAATCCCCCAGTTCATCCGCATCCGTCGGGAAGCCGGGCCTTTTGGGGGGTTCCCCACCCCGGATACATTCCCATCCCTACAAACGGTTGGGTAGATGGGCGGCTCGGTTTGAACGAATTCCTTGTCGTCCCTTTTGCACCGGGCGGCGATCGCCTGCCGGAGCGCGTGATAATGTTTATTTCAATAATTCAAACTGACACGCAACAACTAGTCACGGAAGCGGTTCGCAAGAGCAAGAGGAGAAGCGAGCGAAGTGAGGACAAAACATCAGTTCGACGTTCGAACGGAATAAATCTTCCGTTTCGACAAGCCAATTTGAGTCAATTTGCGCTCGATCTTAAATTCTTAGGATTATTTAATACACTCACACTGTTTGTGGGAGCTGTTTGAAGAGGATTGCGAAAATCGTAGAGCCGATGTTAAAATGGTAATTTATACGGGCAACCTAGCTTAGGGACTGTTTGAGTTGATGTAGCTTTCGGACAGATTAGCTTTGTCTCTTGTTAATTCGAATCAATGATACAACTGATCATTTTGATTGTGTTATGAACATACACATTCGAGAATTCGATAAAAGAATATTCGATTTATTTTTACGACTACAAATTCCATTTCGTGTTTATGACTCCATGACTCCAACCATAACTGATCAAATCAAATTTGTTGATTTTTTTAACTAAACTTGATTTGAAGACGAAAATATAGGCTCAAAATCATAATTGTTCTCAAATATAAAACACTTCTCGGTTGGAGGAACGAGTCAACAGTTACAGCACGAAATTTGATCCACATAATTGTGAGATGAAATATTCAGTACAATCATCCCCTTTTGATCCTGTGGCCAAACAAGATACCGCTCGGCCATAAACATCTCCAGGCCGTAAACCGTGAGATGTTAATGTTCCCGTCTCGTTTGCCGTTGCCGTAGGGGTGCACTGTTAGGAGCGTACGGTTAAGGTTTCCTCCCCCTGGGCAACACATTCCGGACGCTCGTGAAGAGGTAATTTATGAATTTTTCAACCACGCTTGCCCTGCACGTTGGTGGTAGTGGTGAGTGTGCCATCTTGAAAATGTTCCTTTCAAACAACGGCCGTAAGAAAAAGGTTTCTCCCGGACATTCTTCGGTGATCTAATTAAACAGATCGATTTTTGGAATTATGTCCCTCTCCAAAGTCGACCTATTGTCGAATAAAGCCTTATTACTGTCTCTGGTATCAAACTGTTGTGTCCTTGCTGTCATAAAGACTGACTAATTTTCTGCCCGTCCCTCGAGATGAGATCAAAAACCGAACGAGTAGCAGGACTGTGTTTCAACACACTTTAAAATTTGAATTTAAAACATTTCCAACCCAAAAAATGATGCATTCAGCTTAAATCGAAAACATCGTAAAATTTGTGTATGTTGTAAATGGATTAAAAAACAACAATCAACAACAAGTAATGTATAATACCTCGTTACGATGGCATGGAGTGAAAGTTACAATTCCGCATCAAAACTCTTTCCGATTTATTCATATTTATTCAAACGCCGGAAATGAATGGCAAACATGTTGCGACGTCCACATCAAACAACAAACAAACGTCCCGCGCTTTGTGTACCCACCTGGGAAAAGCTAAAACCGGCGCGAGTTTACAAATTTCGTTCCGAAACGCAGCGTCGGGTTGTGACAAATATTTTCCATCCGTATTTTCCCCGCGTACAATCTCCCCAGGACTGCCGGCAAACCCAGAGGAGATTAAAATTGCAAATGAATTCCCGAAACTCATTACAATCAAATTCAAATGAGGACTCTCCCCGCACGCATTCGGCCTGGGGTCGGTGGGATGGGATAAGATTCCTCCTCCCTAATCGTAGCAATTACCCAGCAAGTATGACGTGAAAGTTGAGTTTTTCCCTACCCGGCTGTGCCGAAATATTAGCCAAATGTTGGTTTTTTCGGTTTCGACGCACGATTTAATCGATACTTTGATTGATGAGCTCAATTTCCATCCTGGGGGGCGGTTTGCAGCGACGTGGAAACTTGTCACACGCGCGACCGGAATCGGATGAGCAGGATACGCGTTAGAGAGCGACAAAAAAAACCTATCGACCTACTTCGGCAGAGTCGGCGAGGGAAAACCCCCCGCTTGATAAGTTTAACGCATCGCCGTTCGGGAGCGGGATAGAAAAAAAAACTCTCTCGCATCGCAAAAGTTGCTTCATGGTTATTTTTCCATAACGAAAAATCGAACTTCATTAATGGTAGCCGAGCTTCACCCCGCAACGCAACCTGGGAAACCCGTTTTCCGACGAACTTGTGGGCGTGGGTGGGGCCGGTCGGAACGTTCTTCGCTCATCCCTCAAAACCCCTGCCGACCGAGAGCGATGGTTGGCTGTTTTTGATTCGGTAAAGGAAAAACTTTTCCTCATTCATAACCATCCGCCACCTTCTGGCGGGACTCGGGACGCTGGGCAGGTCTGGCTACCCGTGCAGCGTGCACCCTGCGGCATTATTATTGCCCCGGCGGAGGAGGCGGAGTGTAGATTTAGGACCGGAGACATCGTCCGTGATAAGGGCGCAGGTGTGTATCGCTGGATTCTGCTTGCGGCGCGACGACCCGGCAGGCAGGATTTGCTCGGCGATCCCTGGTGGGTATTGCGATACCTTTAGCACACAGCCCGTGGAAACGATACTGGCGTGCTTAAAGCGTGCCGATGGGGGTAGAATGTTGTTTGGTTTACCTTTGTTTTATGATGATATAAGGAAGAAAAATTGTACTAGCATTTTTACCTGTAATTTGTAAAAAAAAAAATCTTCAAAAATTTGGAAAAAATGCAAGAAGATGGACGTCATGAATTGTAATAGAAACTGTGTCTTGGTAGAGAAATATGTTTAAATTTACCTTTTTTTAAGATTCCGCGGCCTCAAGCTAGCAAAAGTCTTCAAACATTTCGAATTCTAGACAATACTAAACTAGCAAAATTACTATGTAATTTATTCTTTATACATCCAATAAGTCTAAAGGAAGAAATTTTAATAACAACATTTAAACAAATTCAGTAGTTTTAGAAAGAATATCGTAAATATGTGTAGCCCTGCCGTACTTACTTATATAGAGGTAAATTTTAAAAGTGATAGAAAAATGTATAAACATGACTAATGTACAAAATAAGCTTCCTGTATCCTCATTGTTCAAAAGGAATTTAAGTAAGTATTTCGAACATCAAAATGCAGGCCAGCAGGGTCAAAATTTTCGTCATAAATTTTCCCCGAAAATCACCCATAGTCCCTGACGTAACCCTACTTCGGTGCTTCTACTCCATCAGCCGGCTGATTACGATTGGCATGATTATGGTACTCCGTTATTACAAGTACTCACACACACACACCCACACCCACTCACGCTTCCTCAGCATCCCAAAAATCATACCCCTCCGCACGGAACCCGTTTTACGACCATTTTCCATCATCCCGTTCGTAAGGGTTTCCTTCCGCCTGAAAGTTTTTCTTTTTGTTGTTTTCCCTGCCACGAAGCCACTTCCCAAACCACTATTATCAACCCCTCCATCCCACCCACCGCACGATACACATTTCCACGTCCTCGAAACCGACCAGGATACCTCCTTCGTTCAAGCACTTCCGTTTTGGCTTTTCTTACATGGATGCTTCTCCTTGCGCGGGCCCGTGGCCATTCTGCGTGGGCTTTTCACGTGGCCATTCTGCGTGTGTGCACCGGCTTGAGGGTAAATATTTCTTCCCTGCTCTGCTCGGGCGTGGGTGAAAATTTGGCGTCGTTGTGTTGCATCGATTTTCGTCTTTTTCTGGTGTGCTTTCGTTAAGCTGAACAATAATGTAATCGCCTACGCACTGCTCGGTCGCGAGTTCACGCTAAGCCCACGGGAATCGTTCCATCTACCTGACCCGGTGCGTTAAGCTCATTTCTAACTTATCGATTTATGATCGCACGCTGGCGGCGTTCTACTTTAATCGTGACGCGTTCGGGAAGCCTTAAAGTGCCACTTCCTCGAACTGGCACGTTTTGACTCGCTCGAGAAGAATGGTTTCGTCCACCGCATTCAAAACACGGAACAAAAAATGGCACACAAAAACCATTCCGATGGAAATTCCACTCCATCCGCTCATTGACGCTCTCTATCCGGTTTGTGTTTTTGTGTTGTGCTTCCGTTCTCGAACCCATCGCTTCAGCACCACGATTGGCCAGCAAATGGAATTGCAATTGCAATTGATTTCCATTTTTTCATATTTTCTCTCTGTCCCTAGTTTTCCCAGCCCCAGCTTGCAGTGGGCAATGCAAGTCACATTCTTAGCGGAACATCAAGCCACCAGAAGCCACCGCGGACGTAGCTTTTTTTTAAGCCAAAACATTTCAATTCATTAAAACAATCAGCTACTCCAACGATCGTTCTCGCGCGTTTCGTCGGGCTTTTCTCATCGCGCTCCCCCATTGGCCCTTTCCCACATTCGGTGCAATGACTCTCCGGTCATTTGGCGTTTTTTTGTGTGTGTGTCTTGCTTCCTTCGCTTACTTCTCCGTCAAACCGTCCATTTAGTTGCACATTAATTCACTTAACACTTCACAGTGGCCTTCCAGCGCTGGCCCGCTCGCGTCAGTTTTCTTTCGCCTCTTCACGCTGTGTCATTTAAGGGTCATCGGATTGGTCCGATACCGTGCTACGTTTGGAATCGCGTTTTCCCGGTGGGCGATTTTCGCCTTCCCGTTTTCGAGCTTTCTTCCCGCCTCGCATGTAAGCAACACTTTTTGCCTTGAACACTCGATCCACCCAGTATGGGTTTTCACCCGGCACCCGGCATCGTCGCTCGGTTTGAAGCATGTATTATGTTTTCGTAAGAGTCACACCGCGCACAGTCCACTGCTCCATTTATCCGCGTCATTCCGTGCTGTTTTTGTTTCTTGACACGGCAGGAAAATATCATTTCCACTCGGGTGAAGTTCCATTGTTATCTCTTCCCTTCCGAGTTGGTGATCCAACGTTTACTTCTTTTTTATTTGCTTCTCCTTGTTTCTCGCTCACTACCAAAGAACCGCGATGATGCTGTGTTTTTGCTGGAACACCGGCAAAAGTCTATTTCGCGAGTGTTTCAAACGCTGCATCGAACGGCGGGCAAGCGAAAGGAAACGAACGGTGCTAAATCCCACCCCGAACAAACGATAATACCGGGTTTTGCCGGTGAACGTGTTAAAACACCGGGCTCCGCGCGAGAAAACAATGCACGGGAGCGAGAAAAAATCGGAAAATGGTGGAAGAAAGAAAAAAGTTCTCCCTCAAAGTCCTTCGGTTTCCTTTCTTGCCACACACACACTGTGGGCCCTTCTCACGGGGCTCCCATCGACTACCAGCAAACCATGGCCGCCAATGGTTATGAAGAGATCCGTTCCGTCCTTGCTTCCGTTTTTAGATGGCCGTCCACACCGGTCGGACGTGTAAGGATCCGGCAATGGTCAAACGAAGCGGCCCACCGGACGATCGATTGATGGGAACCGATTTTGTTGTTCCGCCACTTCGCGCCGTAATGGCAGCAAATGGAGCAAATAACTAGCGGCTGGTGCAAATCATGGTGCCCACTCCGCACGTCAAATAGTCCAAAAAGACCCCATGCCGGAAGTACCGGTAGTTCTTAAATTTACCCAGCGCCGGACAATCGACGGTAATGAACTTACGACCTTTTGCCATCAGCAATGGGGTGATAATGGTGCGTGGGCAGTCGTAAAAAGCGCCGCCGTTTGCTTGCCTAATGAAAAGTGATGATTATTTCCATAATTTCACGGGGCGACGACTTGATCGGCTTGAAGCGAAATTAGGCCTACTTTTAGTGCCTTCTGGTAAATTATAGCAGCAAAAACATCCAAACGATTTTAAATGATGAACCAGAAACTTTGTGCTCTTCAAACTATTTATTTTTTACTGAAAATTGGAACATTCTTCGTGAGCACGCAGTAACGCGAATCAAGTAAATCAAGAGATACATCACTCACAAAATCATATCAGGCGAGAAGAGTCAAAAGCTGGGTTTTACCTTCACCAATGGATTGACTCTTTTCTCTGTTGCATATGATAAACCAGTCTCGTTTTGTCGTCTTTCTTGGCTACTATCAGAACTTCGTTTCTTCATGATATATCCAATGATAGAAACTTGAAACATGCTGGATAACATGCTAAGATCTTAGTATTGTGAATTCTAATATGTATAGTTCAATTCTTACACTTTTCTGTGACAATTGTTCTATTTTTTGTTATATAAAAAACCTTGATATATCTGAAGTAATTATATCTTGATATATCTGAAGTAAACAGACAAGAGACGAATTAGAAGCAACAGAGGAGAGCAAACGAATAATCGAAGCTTTTTTTGAAAATTGTTCGTCTTTAAATAAACCTATCGATCTGTTTTTTTTTAAATAATATTTAAATCTTTTTAAAATTCTTCATCCTTCACCTTAGCGGATTCACGCAGGTCGAGATGAAATCATACCTTTCCTACAATATCAATAATTGAATTAGACTTCGTTACTTCGGTGGTAAGTTCTTTGCGCCCAAACACAATTTGAGCACCGAGCAACTTTTTCCCAGCCCTCCTCACTCGTGCGCAAAATAATAAAATTTTTACACGCCCAAATAAAGACGTACTTTGCTGTTCGGTTCGGCGCATCGATTGCCTCCCGAAGGGTGTACCTCGACGGTGTTGCCTCGACGGAAAACCCGGGATGTTTTCGTGCGGATGTGTTAAGCGCAAAGTAACGCTTCACAGCGGATTCATTTGGCTCACGGCTCGAAATATTCGAAAAATCGTTCTGGATTCCACAAACAAATAGAATCAGAAACGAGTCGCATGCTCCCCTGCCTTACACCATCATCATCGTTCTAGGCGTTATAAAAAAACAAAACAAAATTGAATAAAACGAAGACCACATTCCATTTTCTAACGCGCTTCCTGTCGTTAATCCTTCGCTTATATACGAAATGAGGACAACGAAGGGAATTTCGATCGCACATAGAAGGACAATCGAATGAATCTTTCCGTTTTTTTAAAGGTTTTTCCACTCTACCTTTGTTCTAAAGTGCACAATTCGTGGAACATCTCAAGTATAGTACTTTAAGACATCAAAATGACTCCTGATGGCATTACTTTGTCTCGACCAGCAGCAACGCATCGTTCAAGCGGATGTCCTTAAAGTGCCGGAAATGATGTCCACATCTTCCCCAGGGATGCTCCCATTCAGGAAATCATAGAACGGATGGCGAATTGCTGCAGAACCATCGACGAAGACATTGCTACAGCAACATTGATTGGAGAAGCTGGAGACGCAACCACAGCAACCACTCATGGAGCGAACCATCATGCTTCTTTGGGGGAAAAATGAAATGTTCGGAGTACAAAAAACACTATCAAGAATTTTGTGGTGTTGGTAAATTACGAAAAGAAGAGATCCAGTCTGAAATTGATTTATTTTCCTTCCCTCTCCGGCTTCGGTCGTCGTAAATTGGTGCTGTTTTGATCGGGATGTATTCTATTGTAGACAGAAATCGGCAATTATACGTAGCGTTGCTTTGTCAAGTATTCAAGTCGTTACCAAACACTTTTTACCAGCTTCCAATAATAACTTGCACATATTAATACAGCGGCAATCTAAACCGTAGACGGATTTAGCTCCGTAATGCTGATGATGTGACCCGGTGTAGCTGGTAACCGATACTTCTGAAGATATGGGTTTGCGGTTTTTGTTGTTCACCGCCACACAGGCACGCGTCATAAAAATAGAACTCGTATGTCCCTGAACGAAATTAAGACGAGAGGCAATTACTTCATGCCATTATCTGATCCAGACGTTTCACGATTACCTCTAAGATGCTCGTATGAGTTTGGATCTCTTGTTTGCGTAGCTGGGGAAGAGCAACTAATTGGAATTTCATTCCACAGTATTCCAATTCCTTGTATAAAGCTAGTAGAAAGCTTAATCAAAAAAACCTGTCTAACAATCAAATGCGATTGGATATAAAGTTGTTTTATAAAACCTTCCTCTCAACATCCAGTTCCGAACGAAAAGCAGCTGTTCGTACGATCTGTACCAGCAGCGCTCATTCCCTATCATCACTCTAGCAAACTTTAATTTTCTTCCGTCCTCTTCGGGGTGTCGTTTGTTGCAAGCCTTATCGGGGCATCATCGTGATCATCTATCACCGGCATCCCTTTCTTCGTGCTATCAGCAGATGAGCTAATCTTGCAAGCAGGGCTTTTCGCTTATGCCACTTCGTGCGATCCACGTACGATCGCTCTCTCTCCCCGGCAGCAGTGAGTGAGATTTCCTGCACATACTTCCACTGTCACACGTGGTCTAGATACGCTACCTCAAGCTCTTTTTGTTTTGCCTTGCTGTTTTCAATCCCCTCCCGGGGTTGGCATTCCATCCGATTAAGCTAACGACACCGGCGGAAAGAAGCCACGATTTGACTCGTACTTTTAAATGGAGCAGAATCGAGCCAGCTACAAAACTTCACATTGTTTAGCCCTGCCGCTTGGAACAGGCATGCATCACGAGCTGGAGTTTTTTTGTTGTTGCTGTTTATAAGTCGCTCCAAAGCCGGAGATCACCGCTTGGCGCATTCGGTACAGCGGAAATCTAGCATCAGTTAACTCTTCAGTTAACTCGAAGGTACGATACACGTGAGGAAGTGGGAACAAAATAAAAAGCACAAACTCCCCGAGCAGAAGAGACCCCGCCAGCTATTCGTCCGGCTCGACATGTTTTGTCTGCCACTTGAAGTTTTGTGCCGAGAGCAAAAGAATGAGAAGAGATGATACCTTTTTCATCAAGATAATCTCGTTACGTTCTGTTGAAGGTTCTCGACGAACCCAAGGGATGTAATTCCCGTTTAGTCTACTGTGCATCTTGACGTTTGCACCGCTCATGGAAGATTAACTATAATGATTAAAAAGCTGTTTGTTCGTTTACAAAAAAATGATTCTGTAGAGTTTTCTAATTAATCTAAACATGAACATTTTCAGACTGGTTCAACTGGTTGAAACAAGAACTGGTTCAAAAGCTGCAAGTGAAATTAACATTCTACAGGAAAAACGCACATAATAATTACGCTTATTAATTGAAACCACCGGTAGATGTGAAAAATGCTTTTCAATTACTTTTATTGGTACGTTTGTGTCGCTTCCCCGTCGACACACACACACTACTGCTATGAGATTGATACTGTATGGCAAAAACTGCCATCCACGCCCAAGGTCGTGGAGAATCAGTTCGTGTGAAATGAAAAGCAGCATCGCATCGATTACTCCACCTACGTGGAATGCAATCAATTTTATTCATTCGGGGGTTTACTCGGTTGACAATTCGATCAAACCATATCGAGCGGCATACCGCCGGAGGGAAATTGGCGACATCGAATCGTGTTGGCTCGCAAACGAAACGCAGTTCCGTACAGTCGCTCGAGATTGAGGTGAAATATGGAAATTTGGCTTGAAAAAGAAGTAACAAATCAGTCGCTACCACATGTGCCGTGGAGCGGCTCCGAGCGAAAGGATAAATAAATCGATACATGCCCATGTCTGTCAACGTGTGGGCTCCGGGTGGAAAATCTCACCAAAAATGCGAAAAACAGCATCACGGTGACAGCCCGAATCGAAAAAGGAAAGTTTGGTAACCTCGTGTTAAGCGAAGTAGCGAGTGACAAATTCGTGAGCGTTTTCTTACATCAATTCCCTCCGGGGAGCATATTTTGGAAGGTCAATATGATGTCAGAGTGATACATGTATCGCCGCTTTCGTGAGATATGTATAAATTGATGTTCAGATCTGGTTTATTCATTTTTCGTTTAAAGAAAACATCGCAAAAGTAGAAATAAACTTAAATACTGATATGTCTAGCTCTTCTAGTCAGTTTTAGTCTTCTAGTTAGTCAGCTCTTCTAGTCAGCTCTTCTAGTCAGTCTAGTCAGTTTTAGGCACTGTCGAATAATAACTCAAAATTGATACAAGGAGAAATACACATTTTCTAAATATATATGTTTTTTCATCAATCCTGCAGACTAAAAAGCTTAATTAGAAATAGAAGTCATATAAAAAAAACAACTTCCAATTTGAAGACATCAGAATAAATAATAACATTTCTCCTATCTTGCTTTCCTCTTTTTCAGGACACCTATCTACAATTTCTTAAGCCAGCAGACATTCAGTCTGCGAAAAAAGTGTCTGCCGACACTTTTCCGCACGGTTTTTCCTGCCGCACTACAGAACTGGCTGGTGGGAGCGATGGCGAAGGCAGAATCGATACATAATGGGCTAAAAACAGAGTAAGTGGATTTATTTTTTTTCCCCCCATTCCCTATCGAAAAACTGATCAGAAAATGCCAAAACAACACCGATCGTTTGAAAGTTAACGCAGCGCTCGAACTAACTTTCCTTGGACCACCACGAGAACAACCTGCATCTCGGCACGCCTCATGACAATCCAGTCGAGCGTGTTCGATGTCAATGCACTAATGCCCGTGCCCACGGCTCTCTAAGCACTTTTCCACAAATCTCACGCGCTCCAAACTGAAATGGACAACTTTCACGTGTACTCCCTGGGCGCACTTCCTCGGCCGGCGAATCAATTTATCATCCACTCCCAGGATACAGGGTGTCGTTTATGGTGGCTTGCACACCGCATTCCGCGTCGAAGGATGGATGCTACACATTTCACACGGCCCCAAACGGGAACTCACCGGACGAAACACGCCCCGGACAAAATTGCAACCGAACAACGATCATTTTTGTATCCACCGAAGCCGAACAACAGCAGCACAATGGTGCAATATATTGCACCGCGAGTCCCTCAGAGCGGGTGGACAAATATATTTCGCTCCTAATGGGATCATGCGGGCATTCCGCTCGACGACGACGACGAATGGACGCTGTTTTTCGCCGTGGCGGCGACAGTAGAGGGAATGCATTTCCAGGCGCATCCCTGCTGCTGGATGGGATCGTGGAGTGCCGTTTCCCATTTCACCGGTCTGGTGCATCATGTGCTTCATTTTTTGTTCTGTTTTTTTTTCTGCCCCAAAAGGAGTGAAAACTTTCACCGAAAGCAATGACACTCCCATTAAAGTTGGACATCAATTTACCGTTCGATTGCATGGAAAGCTTTCATCTGTGGGGTGGGTGGATGTCCGTGCGCTGCATTTCACCAGCTGCCACGAAAACGAAAACGGCTGATTCCAGGGTTCTGTTTCGCGTTATGCTACAGGCTGGTACGGGAAGGTACGTTCGTGTGAGAAACAAATTAGCCCACGTTATCATTAGTGGAGGTTCGGTTGTTTCATGCTGCCACCGGTCGGCGGGTGGAATTACTATGTTTTGCAACTTTCGGCCATTTTGCTCACCGCCGTCTGGTTGCAATTGCAACCAGCGGGCTGTGTGGCGTACGCGATTACCCAGACAAAAACGCAAACGACGTATCTAATGGGAACACGTAGCATAATCAATAAGACTGGATTCTGATTGCACCCAGACGCTAAGCGGGGCGTTCTTTTTTCTGTCACGAGCACCGCACTTGCGTTTCAAACAATTGCAACCATAACGCCAAGAGCTACTCGAGAGAAGAAGCAAAAAAACCCACAAAGTACCCATTAAAAGGACCTCTCTGGGGCATTCTTGTTCTATCGGGAGGGGTGGTGTTTTTCTCTCCTCGCCTTCTGCACAATACAGCCTTGCGCGGGACAGCTCATTCGGCACATGATCGGCTTTATAATTGATGGTTTTTGTAACTGAGCATTTGATAATTCTTTTTTTTTTTTTGTTAAGACACGCTTTTCGGCAACTGTGGCCCCACGTCAGCTTTTCACCTCTTTTTGTCACGGCAGCAATCATCGAACGCTGCCGAGGGATCGTCTTGCCTGTGCAGCCGAGGTGCTGTGGATAACTGTCCCTAATGACTGTTGTCACGGTACCTAATCAGAGCGTTTCGGCACCGCCAGCTAGGCGATGGGGTGGCGTTTGGTTCTGTGCGTTTGGGATAGTGGGCGAAACGATTGTCCCATGGCTGAAAAAATGGAACAATATCATTTTTATGGCAAAGCATACAATCTGATCGATAAATATCGTAACTATTTTGATAGAGAAACGTTTGCTTTATCATTGGAATTTAAGTTCAACTCTTTACACGAGGAGATTCTCTTCAAATGTAAAACCTTATCCCTTAAACCTTATTGCTCGAAATATGCAAATATTTGGCTATTTTATTTCGTTGACTCAATAGCAAGCTTAAGACGAGTTTCAATCGAGACGAGAAATTGTGTTAAACATCCGAGTAATCAAATGAGGATTACAACTGAATTTTAGTATACAATTTGTCAAAATTTGACACAATAACCGTCAATATTTTAGAGTTCTTAGCATTTTTTTATTTTTTTTATAATTTTCTTTTATTGAAATTCATGTTAATGTTAAATGACACCAATTAATATTGGTCAGATAAAGAAGCAAATAAAAATTCCTTCAATAAATTGTGTGAAATAGTGTTGTGTCTTATGAACCCTTCGACGAGATCCAGATTCATGAATCTTTCATTCTTGATTCATTCAGATTCATTCATGAATCTAAAAAGATTCATGAATCTTATGAATCTCTAGAAGATTCATGAATCTCGTGAATCTCTAAAGATTCATGAATCTCATGAATCTCTAGAGATCCATCAATCCTATGAATCTCTATAGATTAATGAATCTCATGAGATTCATAGGATTCATGAATCCCTAGAGATTCATGAATCTCCAGAGATTCATGAGATTCATGAATCTTTAGAGATTCACGAGATGCATGAAACTTCTAGAGTTTCATAAGATTCATGAATCTCTGTTTCTAAGATTCAGATTCAGTCATTTAGTTCAAAGCTTCATTCAGATTCATGAAGCTAAATCTCTGTTACCCAACACTAGTGTGAAACATTGATATGTAATGGAAAGAAGTTTCGAAACAAAACTTTGACACTAATTGAAGGTTGTTGTTTAATAGCAGAACATTTTTCACAGACGTAATTTGTTTGTGCAATATTTTTCATGGCTTGCTATGAGAGGAAAGATGTTTCAATGATTTCCACAATATATTTTAGTAACTATGATAATTCAAATAACAATTGTTGAGAGCACATCTGAACCACAGTGTTTCTGCTTCGCTTCCATTCCGCAATTGAATACACCGAACAGAATCTCCTGCGTGCGACCGGGAGGAGTGGAAATTAAAACCACTGTAAACCATAAATCGGGAAACCTTCATGAAGTGGCAGTTGCCGCTACGCCAGACGCCAACGGGAGACGCCCTTTGATCATAGCGTTGAAACAAATATATCCCTGCACACCCTTCGTAAGTGAGGCGCAATGTTGCAGTGAGACCCCTCGTAACGGCACTCACTCACAGCTTGGACCGAAACAGAGAGCGAAAGAGAGAGAAAATGGAAAAATGCAGAAACGCAAAACACCGACGAGGGAGACAATTTCATTGCCACGATTTGTCGCCGTAATAAACGCGCGTGTACTACGCGCGTACTTCAAGTGCAAATAGTCATCACGCGCGTACTGTACGCCTGTCGGTGGCGGAGTTTTTTCTTCCCTCCGGGTCTCCCGGGTCCGCTCCACTCCGGTGCGGTGGTGATGGCGTATCATTGCTCGTTATGAGTTGCAGATTTGATGTTGCGTTGCATTCGAGGGTCTGCCAGACGCTTGACAGCACTTGTGCACGTGGCCGACAGGCGCTGCGTGGTGGAGAGAACAAAAAATGTCTGCTTATTCCGCCTTTTCGGCGGAAGCTGCATGTAACCACCACTCGGGTCAATTACTTGGTGGCGAGCATCATACCAACCTCGGTTTGTTGGAGTGAGTGCTCAAATTGTTTGAAGTAGTAACTGGTGCAATTCTTGCGGTGCCTAAATTTGAAACATTATATACATTTGAGTAAATATAGTGGCCAAAATTTTCATTGTTAATAATAAGAGATGAAAATGACTGTTTAATGTGAGTCAACTCATTTTCGCTCACTTATCACCAGTCACTCACTCACTCATCTTATTTTATTTGACTCATCACTTTAACTCACTGAGAGTGAGTTAAATAAAAAAACGACATCAAAAACACTCCGTGAAATTTTCGTTCTATTCACCTTGTGAACATTCAACGAATTCAATCGCTATTATAAACGACCAAACATCACTGAAAAATCACGCACCCCTATAAACTGGGATAACCTTACCACAAAACTCAACCTTCACCCAACGAACCATTACGTCAACAAAAACACTCCACCACGCACGCCACCGAGCGACTCACATTGGAAAATGAGTTCCCCGCTTTTCGATTTCCCGCACACGCGCTTCCCGTCTCCGCTGCTCGGCTGCACATTTTCAATTTCGACACTTCAGCGGCCAAGCCCGCAGGCTCGATACGGTGTTTGAGGCTGCATCAATATTCATTATTATGTGTGCGAATTCCAGCCAGGCTTACAGGCTTTCCCTTCGGGCCGATTCGCTCCTAGCGGGGTTCCTGCGACGTTCACTTTGCTGGAGATGGCGGTCGGTGGGATGTGGGCGGTTTGTGGACAACACGGAGCATTCCGGCCTTCTCAGCCGGAAGCTCTGATAAAGAATGCAAATTGATTTACACACACACACATTCACTCTCGTTGGCTCGACTGACGGCCAGACAAAAGGATACATACATCAACTGGCCGGTTTCCTGCAATTTCCTGCCATGCCGTCATGCCGAAGGCAGCACCAACTGCGAGTCAGGAAAGGTGCCAAATCTGTCTGCGGTTACATGACGAGCGAGCGAGCGAGCGAGGCGGGCAAAGGTCGCGCCAGGAACCGGTTGGAATGTGCGGACGGGGGTTTTTGTGTGTATTTGAATGCAGATGAACCACATCCGAAAACATGCTGAAGCATATCATTTCCCGTCCATCAGAAAACGGGTTACCAGCGAGCGAAATGTTGTTAGAGCCGAAAAGGACCGTCAAGTGAGGATGAGTTAGTATGGGTTTTTTTTCCTTCCTTAGTGCTTGTGTCACTGTGCATGCGTACATGACCACTCGATCTTCCCCGCCACAAGGATAACAATTTTTCCAAGGGATGGAATTTTTACTATCTTTCACCACTTACGCTCTGTTTTAAAGTCCCTTCGATAGGGACGGACCGGTTTTCCCGTTGCCCAATGCGCAGACACGCATGACCACATTATAAAAGGAAAACCACGCACCGACCAGCCCGCGCTTTACCGTGGCATAAACGGGATGGAAATTTGTTTTTCCTTCACACCACTCGACGGTGGCGCCCTGCGGAAGAGCGAAGAATGTGTTGGGCAGACAGGGCAGGGCAGGCCAGGCCGAACTTTCCTGGTGCTCATTTCCGGTTCGGACCCGGTGCACCGAACCGATCCGAAAAGAACACACAAAAAGCAAAATCAAAGCGTGCGGTTTGGGAAAGGAGCGTTAAAAAAAAGCGCCTCCACCGGGAAGAGCCTTCAAAGTTTGTTTGTTTAGCATTTCTCGTGGCCAGTTTTTAACGGGCCGGTTATGGTATGATTTCTTTTCCGCAAGAGGAAAGCGAGAGAGAGAAAGAGAGAGCGCGTTTTGTTTTGCGTTCCCCAGAACCCGGAAAAAGCGAACCGTGTCGATCGCTCTTCAAACAATATGAAATGATTTACGACGGTTGGATGGAGCTGCTCACTGGATGCGGAAAAGCATAAAACGGTGCCCAGCTTTTGTTTTTTACTTGTTTTTAAACCAAAATGGATGACCTGTACGGTGTGTGGAGGACGATCATTTTGAGGGAAAAATGATGCTTAAACTAATCTAAGTTGTGTCCGGTCGGTAGGCCGATGTGGTGGAATGCTCTGCCGTGTGGAGTACTACCGACAACAACAAAAACCTTCCATTGAAAACAGCTTCCATAAGGGGGATGGATATGGTTTTTTTCATATGGAACTGTGGAAATGTATTCGCTCGCTTGTTCGGCGAGAAATGGACGGGTTGTCAAAAAATATCCATCAAAATGACTACCGTCTACGTCCGCTCGTCAACTGCCCAACTGCTGGCGACTAGTGCACTTCTATTTCATTCACTAACGATCGCATGGTTCGTCTCTATTCCATCACGCCACGTCATATCGGTGAATGGTGAAACCACTTGCCATGGAGCAGTCAGTTATCGTGTTGTTTAATTGTTAAAGCAAATGGTAATAGAGTGGAAATGCAACGTGATCTTCTTGAATATTGCGTTTTTTGTACTGATTAGAGGCATGATTTTGATTTCCATCACAATTTCGTTAGAAAATTATGAAAATTTGTTATGAAGTTGAAGCATGTATCTCCCTTCGGTTAGAACTAGTTAAGAATAATAATTGTTTAACTTTTTCATCCGATTTCATACGGATAGGGTTCCCAAAGGAGAAGAGAATGAAAGAAATGGAATGAATGAGAATGAAAACATGCTTTAAAAATATAAAACTATACACTTGCACACAATTGCTTTCTAATATGAAAAGTAAAGATATAGAAATAACTCACCTGACAAACTATATTTGTCAAAATCCATTAAATTATTGAATATACTGATCGCCAATAATGTAAAATCTTTTATGATTTTATTGATGAAAGTGTTAGCGACTTAAAATAAACGATCAATAAAAATGAAAATTGTAATAAAACTGATTGCACTTTCTGAGTACATCTGAGTAAAAATTACATAAAATCTAAACATAATTCAATTCATCCATTAATTTAACATTTTTATTTAATATTTTTATGCATGTATGAAACACATTTACTATTTATACATACAGGTTATTGAAATATAAGCAAGCAATTCCATCAGTGAAATAAAAACTAAAAACATATCTCAACACTCCACAGCTGAATTCAGTGAGATAGACTCCCACCTATCGTGCTTTACATCGTCTAAAAAAGCGAACTCACACCGCAAAATAATTACACTCCAAACCTGCAAAACCACCCTCCGGTACGCAAAACTGCCCGCGTGGGAAGGATTTAAATCAATTTGTCACCTGCCGACGATCGGGCGCACCCGAATGGGCGTTCGCAATCCAACCCACCGGGCACTTTTATTTGTTTTATTTCTCCGAAAATTATTACAACCCCAGTGACCTTCTGGGGCGCAGTGAAGCGCACCCCAAAATGCGAGGATCTGAATAACAAAAAAAAAACGCTCACACACCAACAAACAACTCCTCCAGGTCCAGCGCGTTCTGCGGTGGTACCGGCAAACTCGGGTGCTATCAGTTAATTAATCAGCTTAAAAGTGCTGTTCTCACCCGGTTTCGTCCTAATTGAAACCCATAAAATACTTAAAACCTGCTGCGCTTTTAGAAGCTCGCTTTCCTTTACACAAGCACGCACACACACACACACACACTCGCAGCACCAGAAATTACCATCCCACAAGGATCCGTCTTATCTCACGATGCTGACGTTAAAAGTTCTGCGTTTCATTCCGCAAGTCCCACGATATGTAAGGCAAAAGTCCGGCAACGGAATTTTTGGAGCCTGACTTCATTCCTTATTCAAATGAGCAATCCAACCAGCAAAGGATCTGTCGGGGAATGTTTCAAAGTTGCAGTTGTGGAGAGCACAGTTTAAAAAAAAATCAATTTAAATGTCGCATATCAACACGTCATAGTGTTCTACCGGCTCTACCGCAAACTGTTCACACTTACTGGTTCTGTTTGTTTATTGTTTTTCGCTCCTTGCAAGTGTTCTGAAGCATCACGTCACCACCAAACCGTGGCTGGCAAGAAAAACTGCCCCGAAAGTGAAACCTTTCGCTTTTATAATGTGAAAAAGCTCTTTCTCCACAACACACACCAACAAAAAAAACTAGTTCCGGGCATACAAGCGCACGTGAAACTTTCTCAGACGCTGCTTCCTCGACACTCCTTTGTCGTGTTCTTTAATCTCCCGGTTTAGCGACACTATAGACCCGGACCAGAATTTGCATAAATTCCTCGCCATTAATGTCCACCAGGCGGACTCGGTCGCCCGCCGAATGTCTGGCAAAGGCTACTTTAGCATTAGCCTCCGCGCGTCCGAATCTAGGCCCGTCTCGTCCTCGCTGTCGCAGGATGTATTATTTCAAAGTCGAATGAATTAAATTATTTCCTCGACCCCGGTGGGTCGATGGCCGTGGGAAAAGCTCGCAAGAACTTTTAACTCCCGAGCGTCCCCCCGAAAAACTTTCTGTCCCCATCTGGGTGTCGTTTTGGGTGTTCCATCATTTCCTAGGTTTGCTATAAAAAAAACGCTCTGAACCACGATCCCCCACGAAGTGTAGCGTTCACGTTTGGGAGATACATGTGGGCCGGGCGTCTGGCTCATTATCGTGGCCCGTTTGCGTGCTTTGCATAGAGCTTTCGCGATAATCCTCCCATTCGCTTCCTTTAAGGAATCCGCTCCAGCCCGTCCTTTGGGACGCAGCGAGTATGCAGACCCATAATGTGCGCGAATCGTACAAATCGTTGCACCACGGCAGACTTCCCCGGCGGTTGGACGGAACTTTGGAAACACTAGACGTGTCTGCATAATTTTACTCCCTTTTCAGGGCCCTTTTCGTGGTGATGGTGCTGGTAAATCGTCACGTCGTGGCTGCGATCCAGACAGAGCTAAAGGCAGAAAAAAGGGACAAAATAACGAACACGAATTCCGCACACGTTGCAGTCCGAGCCGGAAGCGAAGGGGCGAAACTTCAACAGTTTAATGTATTTATAGCACGCAAGGATGCGACGAAACTGTCGATTTCTTCGCGTTTCTATGCCTTTTGCACGAATCACACGAACACACCATAATCACCAGCAGGCATCATCGGCATCATCATCATGTGACCATGAAAAACGAAACATTCCGGTGCCTGTGTGTGCGTGAGCAGCGTTCACCGGCAACTCCCCGCCTGGGTGGGAATTGCAAACAATGCGGAAAACGCACATTTGTGCTCTCTTTCAAGTGCGCTTCATCTCGCAATTGTGCCTGAATGACAGTGTGTACAATTCTAACCAAACGCAGGGAGAACGAGAGAGAAACTGGGAGAGACTACTGCATGAAAAGGATGTACGTGCTCTCCGAGCGCTCTCGAGAGCAATCTTATGAATGAAGTTTCGATCAATCTCCTCCTGCCCCGGTGGCACCACATCCAACTTTGAACCACTCTCCACGCCAGGCCTTTTTTACGGTTCACGGACATCCGTGAACTCTGCACGCGCGTGTCGTTCAGGATATTCACCTTTCTTCTCCTGCGCGATGCGCCGTCTCTTTTTGGCACAGGTTGCGTTGGTTTTTGCTAAACATCTTCACTGCCTGTGTGTTTTTCAATATTTGTTCTCGGCAAGAATGCTTTCTCACAGTTGACCATCGATCCGAAAAACATTTCTTTGAGACGTCTATGCGTTCCTCGGTTGCCAGTATGTTGCGTTAGAACATTGTCCATCTCCTTCCGTATCTCCGTAACACAGCCGGGTGGAGTAAGAGCATGCGCAGCGTCCGTAACAACGCAGATCGCAGGAGACACACCGAGGAGAGCAACGGGCTGGTTTTTCCACTCGTACACTTTGTGTGTACGCACACTCGCACTCCCAACACACCAGGCTTGTTTCCTGGCACCTTTTGGGAGCTCTCCACTCCGAGATTCGATACAGAGGAACACGCAACCGGCGTTGCAAGAAAGTGCCCATTTTCAATGACAATAACAATAAACTACGACACTACGAGCAACATGCGGTGAAAAAATATTACGTATGCTGCTAAGACGATACCATCCGCCCGTATCTACGTTTGGGAAAAAAGCAACACCGAGCACACCACCGTCTGAATCTGGAGAATTTCCATTTCGGGCAATTTCACACGAATGTTATGAGTTTAGAGCGAATGCCTGGCGGCACTAGCAACACACTGCCCGAGAATTGTGCCTGCCCCCGGAAAGGAATGTCATTATCGTAAAGATAATGATCTCCCATGCGCTACCAAGTACCGACGCTCGGACGTTCTTTGGTGGATGATTTAAGGACGAAAGGTGTTGGAAGGAATGACGCCGCAATTTTAATGTTAATAGAGATTTTGTTTTAGATATCGGTTGGATAACTTCGACAAAGGTAACATCTTCAAAAATGTAGCTTATTTGCGTTCCGCTCATCGCAGTGGTGTTGGTGTCCCTATATTGCAGCTTCAGGATATATTGTGTAATTGATTTTAATTTTCAACATGCATACACTCGCCGAACATGCCGGTAGCGAACAAGCTATACTGCGTTTGATTTATGGCACCCCCCGATGTTGGTAGCAGATATTTGAGGTAGATAAATCGTTTGGAACGCCGATGGTATGAATCCTATCATTTCCATGCGAGTGATTTTTCATTCAAATCGGCGGAGCATCATGAGATAAATGACTGTGATTTTTAACTCGCATTACTGTCCTTTCATGGTGTTATCAGTTGAGTGCGCTTTGTTTATCCGGTTGTTTTTTAATCGATGATTTTTCTGTAAACCGTTTGTTTACAGCGTTTGTTTATATGCGCTTCGTTAGCACATTGACTGCTCCATACAAAACTGTTTACTTTTTCCTGTTTAAATAAAAGTTATCTAGCCCCTTGGACCCATTAAACATCCTTTTTCAACCCTTTCAAATCAATCAATCATCAACTCTCTCAATACATCGTTCGAATGCAAGCAGGTTTTATTGCTCCCAGATAATAGGTACCCAATTATGTCCAAACATTTAAGCTCGTTATTGAGCGCGGTATCAGTGGCTTCACCAGAATTGACACATGATAACTAAATATCCATGATGAAACAATCAACACACTCGGCTCCAACATCTCCGAAGGCAACGTGTAATCTTCTACCCGACGCCCGGCCCAGAACAAACAGCAATAAACCAACACCTTTCCGGTTGGCTTCCCTCACCACACGTCAACGCAATAGATCCGATTACCGAAAAAGAATCCATTCTGATGCTGCTGGTATGCCCGTTGGCGTTTCGGTTCTGGGATCGGTTTCGGGATGCATTTTGGCGTGTCTTACAAATGTCAAATAAATAACAGTTCCAGGGAACGTTCGTTCCGGGCCGAGACACTGACACCAGGAAGCTGGGGCGATTTCTTTGGGGAGAAAAACAAATTCCACTTTCAGCTCCATTTACTAGGGACCGGGACCGGGTGGTGCGTCTTGCCGACTGCTGGTCTCTCTGTATTCATAAGTGCCTGGCAGAGGGAGCTCCAACGGGGAACCAACGGGGCTTACCGTCAAACCGTCGCGCAATGAAAACACCATCCCAATAAATAAACAAGCTTTCAGGGAAGTTCGGGATGGCTTTGTAAGCGATTCGACAATCAAACCGACTGACCTAAGTCGTAAGGGATGAGCCTGCGGCGAGTTTGATTGGAGATGGAGCCAACTCCACGTCCACGTCGATGAGAAACGATTTGTTCGATTCGTTGCCGAGGGGAGTTTCAGTTACTGAAGACTTTCACTGTAAGCTTGGCGTAGGTTTGCATCGGTTTCTGGCGTAACTAGATCCAGCAACTAGAACGACCCCGAGAGGGTCAAAGATCGGGGGGCATGTCGAACGATTCAACAAACACTGTTGTCTGAAATCAGTCACCGTACCACTTTGGCAGGAATGCAATCTTCGGTCGAACACTCCATCGTTGCCAGGATGCGAAAATGGAGCAATATTCTGCAACACAACCAAACAATCGGTTTCGGTCTAATCCTCCCGAGGATACTGTGCTGGTGTGTGCGTTTATGTGTTACACTTCTTTGGCTCAGTATTGTTTCCGGCTCACTCTTCATCAAGCGCTTCAAGCGGCGAGCAGCGACTTTAAACTGGATCTTAATGCCTTCCCTTCTGCCGCCACGCCTGAAACTGGTGAATGAAAAATCGTTCTCCAAGGAGCATTTGAAAACTTCCCGGCAGCCACCCGGTTCCACCCAGCCCACCCAGCATTATCTTAAATTTGTTTAACATTATCTTATCATTCCAGTGAGTAGACAAATCCTGCCCTAATTAACTTCAGCTTAGCGCACCGCACGCCCGCTCACCAAGCGTCCCTCCGCAGTGGCGCGATTTATGCGCAAAAATGGCAAGACGGCTCTCGGGGCAGACAGCATCGCTTTTTGTAAAGAGTTCGCCCTGCCGCCTGCTCCTCGGCTCATGTACGCGATCGCATTATTTGAACCACGCTACACACGACGTCTGTACACCGCGTGGATGATGATGAACACGAACACTTCTTCGCAATGCTGGTGGCGTTACCGTTGCTCACTTAACCTGCAATTAACGCTATCTGTAAGGCCGCGAAAACACAGTTGAACACTTGGGCGCGAATTCATAAAGTTCTAATATTTAATTATTCCCCTCGAAGCAATTCTCCCACCATTCGCGTGGAGCGGTGTCTCAAACTCTTAAGCTCGCTCCCGATGTGTATGTGTGTTTTCTTTTTATTCTCAAGAAACGTGGCGAGCTTTTCGAAAGCTTGTAGTACGGACGAACACACCATCCCGACCCGGGCCTTATCTGGGCCGGCTCACAAGTGCCTGCGGCAAAATAATCGGCTCAGCAAATCGTAAGGCTACGAACACTTACAGCGAGCCCGGTAGTGCGGATTTAACGTCAAACGGTGGGTCGTTCGTTGCGAGAATGGTGTCATTAGCAACGCCTACAGGATCATGCAGCCGTGAGTGTGTGCGTGTTTGAGGAGTGTATTCTTTTCTGCGGTTCTTCGTTATTATTCATGACTAGATGAGTTCCTCATTATGCAATCGTTAGGATGGAGTTTAAGGCTTTTCAGGAAATAATAATTAGACCGAGTAAACTTCACTAAATCGGTCAAATTGAAGATGGTTACGACTTTTCATAATTGTCCACTATGTATGGAAGAGATTTCTTGAATACTATTTGGTTTTTATATCACTTTCGGTCTTATATACTATCGTAAAACAATGCTGAATCGTCACTTTCGTATCGTTCTTCCCAGTATCAAAGAGTACGTCTTATGCAAACGATTTTAAAAGTCGATTTTGGTCTGTAAGATAATAGATACCTAGAGATAACACCTTTCTAGCACATTATTCATTCGCTAAAACATGAACACCAAATATTGAAAATTGTGATCTATATAACAATTTTCCACTCTAGTAATATATTCAAGAAAGACATCGCAATATTATTCAATCCGTTGGAAGAGATTCATTATGTCATCATACCTCCGACCACGGCGGAACAGGCGATGCCAGAAAAATGGTGTCATTGTGGAATTTACATAAAACATGCTGAAATTAAATTTTTTCACTCATCGCCAGGAAATCGAAAGACACGCCATCATCATCCGGGGTGCTTAAGATGTTACTACGTACGAGGATGGTGCCGGGAATGAGCTGGACCCGAGCCGTTTCATGTTTGCCTTCTCTCGTCGCCCTCATCGCTCGTGCCGTACCTGAAGAGTACGAAAGTTTTGAAAAATCCCTCCCAACCACACACCGGTCGGTGTGACAGGTGGTGACGCTATGGAAAATACGTGTTCTCCAGGGAGCAGCACAAACTGGGCGCAACGCAAGCAGGTGTGGATGGAAAGTTTTCCGCACGGCGTTGGAGTTCTTCGGTGCGCCTCGGAAGAATTAATTTATGCTCGTCTCTTCTGCAGCGTTCTGTTGAAATTCTTAGTGGAGGATGATATAAAATGAAGTTTTCATCACCGTCACACGCACACTCACCGGTCGTGCACATATTGCGGAAGATACAGTACTTAATTATTTCGTACGACCAGTCGTCAGTCCAAGCAGTGGATAGGTTATTACCAAAACATCCCTCGCATTTACCTGTGCGCCCAAAATTTTGCTATAAAAAATACTTGTTTTGAACTATTCAAGAGATACTTCATACTTATATACGCCAAAGCCGTCCATGATTGGGGATGATTTCTTGCAGAAATATACGAAACCATTCAAGCAGCAACAAATATTACCCATTTCAATAGACTTCAAAATGAAGTTTCCCTCTTCGCCTTCAGCCACTGAACCTCTCCTGCGACATTACTGTGACATTTAATAATGATCTTTCCATTTCTTCGACCATCCATTCATCCATCAAAATCCCACTCCTGATTTGCATTCCAATTCCTTTTCATGACCATTGTTTCCGGGAAGTTTCGGATGCGCTCTCACTGGTCCCTCAAACATTTCACACTCGAAAGCCCTCGAAGTCAATCAGACTCCGTCGGGTGATAATTTTTCCACAATTCCGTTTTTCCTTTCCGAGCACAATCAATCGTTACTACAGCAATCGTCACCTCCATCCAGCGGCACATCCTTCGGGTGGTTTCGTAATCCTCGGTGTTCGGTGAAATGGCCGTAAAGCCGCGGGCAGTTTCGAATGATTGTCTTGCGTTCCTGGATCTGTGTTCTAGCCTAGCTTTCTGACACTCCGGCCATGATCTGCTTCCGGCTCATCGAGCACCGAGCGTCGCACATTTATCATAATTCCAATTCGCAGCCCGAAGTGCCCTCGAACAAAAGACTATCGAGAAGCAACTTTCGCCAAACATAGCCGGTGCAGTTCTTCAGTGTGATGATTGCGAACAAAGAAATAATCAGAAATCATTCCAGCTTACTCTGCGCCTTCCAGCGATCTTCCGGTTTTTGCCGTGTACGGTAAGTTCCTTGACGGCAGGTGACAGCCTATCCGGCCGTTCGGATGCTAGCGCTAGTTTCGCTCGGACGAAACTTTTTCGGGCACAGCAACATAATTGAAATGTTCTCCTCAACTTGAACCCGGGCGCGATTGTGTTTGTGTTATCAACGTTCGAGCAGCCTCTCGGCTGTGCGACGACGATGACATGTCTGTTGTTTTATTTCCGGGCGGTCGCCGAAAACTTCTCCGCTCGGTTCTTCTTATCCGCCGGAAGAGCGGAATCACATCTCCACTCGAGCGTTCTTCCCGGAAGAAGTTGCATTGGAGTGTTTCGGGCTGAAGCTTCTTGTCAGCATCTTCACGCGGCACGGAAGAAACTGATCGCACGCAACCCTTCAGTCTTCTGCGCAAATTAAGAGGATAGAGGGGAACTTACCTATCGTTCGGAAGCGTCCATTTACTTCCGAACTCATTTCGCTTATCCAGCCTGGAACGGTTCGTCGAGCAAATTGTGATAACTCGCTGACGGTTCATCGTAAAGAGGAAAGCGAATAATTCTCACCACAGCACACTCATCGCAAAGCATATCCCTCCACCAAGACACTCCAATACAATGTTGGTTTGGGTGACGCGTCCTTGCGTCCACTTCAGTGGCAGCGCAGTGGACGCAATCGTTAAACCGTTTATCGTTGGACATAAATCGACGATAGCGGGAAACAGAAACCGACAACGGAACTTCCCGTCTTTAGATTAAACGAAGGGACGAGCAATAACCGGGCGGATATGCTGCAACTTGGCGGACTGCGCGTACGCAAAACCGACGTCAGTGACATACTGAGGGCGGAATAAATATCGTCCCAGAACGGTCGGACCAGTACGAGATCAATTGGACGATGGGCCATAAAACTACGACTTTTTGGTTTGTTGTCAGTGTCGTGTGGGCTAAAGTCAAAGGACAGTTATTGGAGTTTCATTTTGTTTATGGGCAGTCACTTATGTTTTATAGCGCTCCGCGGGCAATTTATGTGTGCAATCGCGCCACTTATTAATATGTGTTGCTGTGTGTTATGGCTTAACGGTGGCTAGCAAGTTTGGAGACATATTTGATGGTGGAACGAAGTAATTGAATTATATACTTCTAAATAGTGTAATTTCTGACTTCAGCAATACTTCCAGCTAAACCTTGTTTGTGTTTGTGTCTCTTTAACTTTCTATTCCTACTTTTGTATGTTACCTGTTAAACTTCTTCATTCTCCCCATTTTTCGAGTCAACAATGCAAAATCCATCTTCCAGCGTCAGACAACTTATCAGAAGAATTTCAAATGAAGGCCCCTTCATTAATGCTTCTGCATCCTGTCAAACCAGGATGTGTCGTCGATAGCGCTCCTGCTAGCAACCGATTGAGGAGTGCATTCTTGACGGTAATGTCTGGCGACACTTGACTTAACCAGTCTCCTCAGTCAACAACACCCCGGGGGGTAAAGAGTTTCTCCGTTACTACCCGTACGGAAGGTGTTACCCGGGCAAGTAATGGAAATTTAAATTTTTAATATTCATCAGCTCCACTAGTGGGCGTCCACAGCAGAGGTCAAGGGAACGATCGAGCGTGGTGGGTGTGGCGGTGTTTGCGGTGCAATACCGATTTACCCTCCAGCGAACCGTTCGATTGGAAATAAATCAGAGCTTCATTGACAGGCTCATGTCAATGCACCGACAAAGGGGTATGCACTCGGTCAGGTGAGGTGCAGTAGTTGCCGATGATATCAACCCGATGATATCATCGACTCGCTCCAATCTACGCGCTCTTGTGTACACTCGATTAAAGGTGCGGTATTTTGCAGTAGCGCTCAGCTGTACACCAACCGGTGTTATTGCGTTTTCAACTGCATCTAGCTCCACGCTGCACCGCAAAGGATTCATTTAAATCACTCATTCATTCCCTCCGATCGGCCCGTCTCGAGTGGTGCGAGCGGGCTGAAATATAACACCAATTTGCGAGCCGTGTGTGATGTCAATACAATACACCACAACCAGACCGGAGCACCGGAGCTTTCTTCGGGCGACAAAACGACCGCTCTCTTTGACACAGATGACGTGCTTCGATGCACGACATCAAGTGCCTATCAAATTGCAAAATGGCTTTTTCCGTCGTTCGACCGCGTCTGCCGAGAGGGAAGATTTACGACAAGACGCACAACTTTTGCCGGGCACGATGGGAGTTTGTTTTGGATTCAATTGGTTACGAGGGAAGAAACATATCGTAAAATTCCAATACAAGCATAGATTTTCGTGATGTTTAAGGGTTAGTTCCAGACGAATAAAAATAAAACAAAAATAAACAATGTGTATAAAAATGAAACAAAATAGAGTTTTCCCTCGAAGCATGCATAACTTCGGGATGAATATGCATATGACGCCACAAAGAATACAATTTGCCAACTTACTGTTTAATACTTTATCAAGGCTTTATTTGACTCTATTTGCATAAATATGTGTCGTTTCGCATAGCAGGCGCTGTAAATTTTGAAACTTGTTTTTATTTATATTTTTTTTATTTGCTTTTAAACAATTGAATCCCATTATACACATTACTATAATTTGCGAGGACACATCAGAAACTCGCATAGTAAATGCGCAATAAACGTGCAATTATTCTGTTAAAAATTTTGACCAACACCATGCGCGATACGATCGGAATGTGCTCCACTTCGAACGGGGCGAACGTGAGACCCTGACCTTGTGACAGTAGCGTCGCCCGCCTGCTGTGTCTTCACAATGCCAATCTGCAATCAATTGCTCTGTATGACTGTGTCTCACCAGGCGGCTCACATTCTGCTGTAACGATCGAACAATCAGGCCTGCATCGTCCTCCCGCATCCGAATGCACGTGCGAGTGTCATGCACACCCACCAATTCCGTAGCACGATGATAGGTGGGTGGTTTTCTTCAATCAACACACACTGAATCCCTGCGCTGCCGTGCGTACACCACCAGCAGCGAGGCCAGGTATGTCCGTTGGGCGCTGCACACGCTGTCTATCCGTGTTCCGGTGGAGCCCATCTGCCGGTGGACCGTTTCAAAAATCCATTAATTTAATCCCCATTTTGCTGGTGCTGGTGAGCGCGGGGTTGAGCCACGACGCTCCGGTCGCGAATGGTCGCGAATTTCCGCAACCGAACTCACGCTAATTGGCGTAAATAATGGAGTCAAGCCGTTTCGTAGGCTTTTTTGGCCGTCGATGGTTGCCGCGGGTAAATAATGGTTTCGCCAACCGTGACCGGGTGGAAAATTGTCTGCTAATCGTCTGCCGGCACGGGGCCCGCCCCGGCTGAAGGTGGCTCCATAAATCGCCCGATTTTTGAAAGGCACAATAGCAAAATTAATAGCGCTCGGGGTGGTGTCTTTTGTACGATAGAAGCCAATCAAAATTCTAAGCTAGCCTTTTTTAAGGGGTTATTTATCTCCTTGTAAAGCGCAACGTGTGTTTAATTTCCATTTCTTCGTTAATATAACCCACAATTACACATTTAATTATTTATAAACAAGTCAATTAGATAAAACAACGTTCGCTTCATCGTTAATGGCCCAAACCGATATGGGCTGCGAATTCCTCTAATGATTAATTTTATTTCACCCACATGCGATTGGCGATTTTTAGTGCAGTGATTATTCAATTACCCACGGCACTGCTTCCCCATTCTGCACACGCCGCTATTTATAGTCCTTCGATGGCAATTCTATAAACTGGAGCCAATTAATTGAAGCATGAAATCGCTGCACGTCCACACGGAACACTCCATAAACACCGATCGTTTACCATTCACTTGTACCGCTTTCCGAAAAACACGATACGATTCGGCCGTGTTTTCGGTGCAGGATATGTTTTTCCTCCCGCTGCAGTAACGAAAGCGCGCTACGGTTTTTCCTCCACCGGCACGAAAATTAACCCCTTTCGTTTTTTCGCTGCCACCGTTGCTGGTCTGTTTGCGTGCGGGTACGCTTAAAACACTGTGCACCATTAACGTGGCCCCGAAACTCACCCCGCGGTCGGCCGAATAACGCTTCAGATACATGGGTGTTTCCCGGTGGGGGAGAAAAATTCATTGCCCTACAAGTGGGAAGCTAGTAAATGAATATTTATGTTTTAATTAAACCACCAAACACGACGACGACGACGACGACGACGACCAACGAAGCGCCGAGGGGTTTGGCCTTCGATTTGGCGCGCCACCGAAAACATAGAAACAATGGAGAGGGAGGTGGACGGAGCATCGATACTGTTGTTAAAAAGTCTTCGCGGTGGAGCTCCACTTTTTCCCATTAACATTCCCATTTCGCCGCTCCCCGAGCCGCGGCTCGGCTCGTAAATTATCCAACTCGATTTCCGGCCCTGCAGAGAATGATGCATGAGATGGAGAGGAAAAATTCTGCACACAACAACAACAAAAAAAAGGATGCGAAAGCAGCAGCAGCAGCGTTGGTGGTGTGCGAAATAAAACGCCAGTTAACGTGCAATTTGTTGGCTGGGCTGTGTGTTTTTATTTCAGCTACGAATGTCAATGTTAATGGCAGCGTGAAATGTAGCGTGCGTCTGCGGTGGAGTATGGAAATGGATGGTCGGCCGTCCTTTAATGGAGATAAAATTGTGCCGAGATTCAGCCGCCTCGGGTGCGGGTCGGCGTGTCGGCCATTAAAGTGAAATGAATGCGTGCAAGTACTGCAACCCTTAAGCCAGCCTCCTATTAAGCAGGGGAAGATAGCTTAAGTGTGCGCTGTTTTGCAGTAATCCCTAAACGTTTTTCAGCAAAACCTCCGGCTCCGGGTACGTTTGTCATCCCGAAGGATAATTTACTCCGGCCCGGTCTGCTCACGCTCGCAAGCCACAAACCATAATTCCTTTCTCGTTCCTCCTCTGGCGCTGGAGACCGACATGAAAACCAACGATGATGTTCTTTCTTCCGGCCCGACTTCGGGGTTTAGTTTTCGGCAAACCGGCTAGACGCCCTTCGAGCCTATCATATCACAGTGGTCCAGATCGTGACAATGGGCGGACATTTAATGTTTCTAGCTCTAAACGTGGATGCGTTTCAAGGAATTTAATTCTGTCCCGGCATAAAAACGTCTTTAAAGTGTTCGGTTTCATATCTGTAACTTCAATTTTTCAACAAACTTTTGTTCTTCAAATCATCTTAATTTTTTAGTAATGTTGTAGTCTATCGTAGCAACGGAGTATTCCAACGGAAGTTCAATAAATCGTGTCAGAATCCTTCAAAAGGTTTTTGGCCATATCCAAGCCAACCAGGATCCAGGACAGTCAACAGATTGTTGAGCTGTCAAGATCAGGATGACTGGACGGAATAAAACAATGGATCCAGAAGGGGGTCCATAGAAGATGTTTACAGTTCAAACATAGTATTCATGCCTGTTGATTTCATGGAGCTGCGTCTCCCTTATTACGACCCCAAAGCCTTACTCAGCTGTTTGAAGAACACAATGCTGTCAACTGTGATAAAGCTAGAGTTCATAATTGGAGGCTCTGCAAGAAACACTTACAATTCTTACAGGGGCAACTAGAAGCGGTGAATATGTTCAAAGACCAATCTTCAAAGATGTCATGGAATATGTTCAAATTTATAAATAAACAAAAACAAGTACCAGGATACTAATGAAAACAAAAATGCGGAGCCACGAAGCTTCTGCGGTTCTTGAAACAGTTTGAACTATTATTTTCCTACCATTTTCATTGTTCTATTTGTCATATAATGCAAAAATTTCAACTGTTCAAAAGCATATTAAAATCCTTTTCCACGAGGCATAAATATGTTGCAAAAGTTAGGATCAATATTATAAAAAATAGAAAGAAACGCTTATTGAATTTACAAACAAAAGTCCCCAAATTGGATATTATTATCGAGTTCAATTAATACTTGAGAATGTGTATGAATGTTTTAAATGTATACATGAAGACATGAATTTTCACCCAATTGCGCCCAACGGACCATCGTGCTGGAGTTGACCGGCCACGTCTGTCCTCCGCGCGGGTTTGCAACTCTTCCAAACCCGAACATAATCTGGGTAGCGGCAGAAACATTCATTAAACATGTCTGAAGCTGCTTATGCCGTAAACCACACGCCCGTGCCCCTTTACCGACTGTGGAGTCGGCCACTGTAAGCCGTTTCACACCACCATTAGCACAGCATCGGCAGAGGATAACAAAACCCAGGATCGTTCCAAGCCGCCAACTGTGTTCCGGTGGCTCCGAACTCCACAGGCGTACCAGCCGCAGTGTGTTCTTGCATCTAAAATGCAAATTATCATCAGCACCTTTTAGTTCGGGCGCTCGGAATCGAATTATAAATCCGTTTCACACCATGTCATGTCTTTTGGGTGTCTCTTAAAAACTGGACTATACCCGACACGGTTTTGGAAGCATTGGATCAGCAGCAACGCCTCCGGTTTGTGTCGAGAACAAAATGAAAATTAATTATTATAGACACAACTTTTCGACACCGAACCGCTTTTGGAAGATCCTCTGCCCAGCGTTATTGATGACTTCATGGGATGATTTCTGGACTCCTATAGGTAATTTGCTGCAGGAGACTGTATTAATTAGAAAAGTTTCTACCACGGACGTACTACGCACAGGATCGGCTCAAGATCCAAACTAGCTTCTTCCGCTGCGCTGAGATGAGAAAGAATCGTCTCTCGGCTGACCGCATAAAGCCCGCCCGGCTTGACCGCTAATAAATGTTCCCAATCCTTCCGGTAAAATCTCGGACTTGAGGGACTTGGACGGGACTTTTCCAGACATTTCCGTCCGCACCGTGCGGTCACGAGGATGGGTATCGTAAAAACTGTTAAGATTAGAACTTACGGCCCAGACCAGGCTTTTGGTGCGGGAGTTTTGAAACCCATTCTTATCTGGGCCTATTTGAAAGCGAATTTTATCCCAGTTCCTATCTTGATTTGAAGTTTCCATCAAGAGTGTGCACCATTCGGCGGCACTGATTGTGATTTACGTTTATTTGCATACCGGATCTCTTCTGATTTTGAGAAACGATAATCAAAGAATCGGCATTTCGATCGTCCCAGCGTTACACCGATTTGAATATAAAACTAACGGCTTGAACGGTAAAATAAACACGATATTCGTTTTAAGCGGAACCGGTGGAAACGGCAACGTCGTTCTTTGCTCTCTCTCTCTCTCTCTCTCTCTCTCTCTCTACCGTCAGCATGAGAATGGCTTCCTTTCTCTGGTTGGTCCAAGTTGATTCAAGTTTATTCGAGATTCGACAATTGCATTCGCAAAATAAGAGGCAAAAAAAAACGCTCTGCTACGTGTTTCGAATTTCTCTCGCCACGGGACGGAAAACCGGAGACTCACATCCATCAGAGTGTTTATACCCGGTAAATATTCGGGCCATTGGGCCCGAATCTCTCCTAATCTCGGCTCACAATGGCGCACCGCAAACGCCCACCCCCGTAATCTTTTCGCCCTTCCTCGGTGCCTCCGCCGCCGTATGTCCCATTCTTCGGGTCATTGCCAAAATATCGATTGTCCTCACGTCGTGCCGGGGAGTTCGGCGCGTCCGGACATAGCTGCTAAGAGGCAGGCGCACCGGGCCCGGGTCCTGCAAAATCCGGAAGTCGTTAAAAGCGAAAGTACTGCCGTATGTAATTCCGGCAATAAATTTATGGCATCGTAAAATCCGTCTCCACCCTCGGCGTCCCCGTGGAGACGGACTGCGGCCGCATGAGGTCCCGAGGACCGTCCGTGGGACGGGCGAAATTTTGGGCCCACAATCTGTGACCACATGCGTTATGCTTTCGGTCCACCTCTGAGGCGTCCTCTTTGGAGAATTTGGTGGAGAGAGAGAGAGAAAAACCCTGCAGACTGTTTTTTCAGAGTTTTTTTTTCTGTGTGTGTTGTGTTCCCCCACAGCGATCTCAAATTTACGACGGTGTTGCCCTGGGCAGGAGCGCGACTACGGAATTTTAATTCGTTTTCGGTGCCGTCCAGCTGCCCAGCTTCGCCGCTTGTTTGTTGTTACACACATTAAGCGCATCGCTACAATAACAACCACGATTGGGAGGACAAGTTTTCCTTTTTCCCCGACGGTTGCCGATGGTGCCTGTGCTCCTTCCTTACCGTCTTGCGCGCGTGTGATTGCTTATTGATTTTTACTCGGAACCGATCGAGAGCACTGCTGGTCACAGTCCTTTATCGTACCCGGGCCGGAAGATAGGGTGGATTAAATCTAAATTGAAAGTCCGTGAAGCGATCTCACACTACCGAGCGAAGAAAGAAGGAAGCACCGAAGACGGCTGACGGAAAGCTTAAAGGCGGCTTAAAAACCTTCAAGTAATCCGATGCTGTCCAGCGCTCTATAAATCAATACAGTTCGTTGTCGTATCAATCAATTTCACACTGCCGCACTTTGTGCCGTTTGTGTTCGCTCCATTGTGGCGCTCGCTTGCTACTCCACCGATCAACTTATCGGTGTTTTGTGCGCCGGTCAACTGCCACCAACTGATTTATCGATCTCAGCTTCAAAGGACAAGCTCGCCCTGGTCGCCGAAGGTCACCGGGAAGGAAATGCCAGTAATGTGGTAAAGGTGCGAAAGAGGCTTTCCAATGCCTCGGTAGGGTGGCTGAAGATATTTTTAAACCCAAAGCTTCCCACCGTCACACATACACATACTCTCGTGCACATCTTAATGGCGCAATCTCGTGGGCGTAAGCTTACTTGCACAATCTGGCGGGAGAAGCCATTTCCGTCAAACCCGAGTGGGGGCTAACTGCTGCCACCTGCTTCTTGGAAAAATAAACAGATTAAGCGTACCGAGGTAATGCTGCGGTGGATTGGCATTCACGTGAAGAAGCGGTGCTGTGCTATATTTAGATTAAAGCTTCTTCGATAAATTTCCGCGGTACAGTAAATCGATTATTTGCGATTTTATATGATAGCAACGCAGCCAATTGTTTCGGATTATAAAAGGGTTTCCTTCGATAACTCCTTCGAGTCCCGCGTTGTCTTATCGCTCCGTCAAAAATATTGGAAAACTTCTGACAGATCTACGTAACTATTTCTCAAGCTTATAAATATACTACATAGTTATTTAAATCTTGTTTTTATGCTTTTTGTTGTTGATTAAACTTGATAAACTGTTGATAAAACTTCGAAAATAAGTTAAATTACAAAAGTAACATGACTTATTGCTGGAAATAAATCAATGTTGCTACTTAGTTCATTACTATTTGTTAAATATTTATTATTTATAAAACTAAAACAGTTCAGAACAGACAACAAAGTAGTAAATACATCACTAAACAAAGCCTTAAGTTGTTCAATTTTATTCTGAATCTTATATAATAAATGAGATTATTTAAAAACACTTGAATTCAAAAGGATGTAACGTGTGTGACTGTGATAAACCTCTCCTCCGGTTTTTAAATAAGTTCAAGAAGCAAAGTGAAGTGAAACAGATTAAAATATACAAAAAGCACAAAACTCGTAAATGAATTAAATAAATAAAGAAAACTAGCGATAAATTTACAAATTCTCGTAAAAACTTAGAGAAGTTCAGTGCCAAGTACATAACAATCGTGACAAATGTGAATAAATTGAAGAAAGCAACCTAAAGCTTTAAGAAACACGTTCATCGGCCCTGGAAACGTATGTAGTAGCAAAACATAAACACAACTCGACAGTATATAATTATGATTGTTGAAGATCAAACTCACGGGTTTTTGCTCTCTTAAATACAAGTGCACCATAACAAACAATCAAGGATGAAAGTGCAGCGTAATCAAGTGTTCCCACATCAAATAATGAAACAAACAAAGCCCTGCACGTGCAACAAACCTACCGATCTCGCCGAGCCCGAGCCCGTGTTCACATTCGCAATCAATCCGTGCTCGCAACGATCCGTTCGCCGTTGCCGAGCTTACTAGCGATGGCAGTATTTTTCAACGATATATTTGTCTTCCGCAATGTTGGACCGTACCGGATGGGAGCGTGAGGGTCGCCCACGTACCGATACACCGATTCCACCGGCAGGCATTATGCCAATTACGTCGGCTGAAAATCTCCCCCGTCTCCGGCGCAATCGACGAACTATCCGTGCGAGCGTTGCGGACGTATCCTGTCTGACATTGGGTCTGCAGTTGTGAAGTTTTCTCCTGACTCTTCGTACGTTCCTGGGCACCGGTCGCGCCACCGTAACGATCCGCACAAACCGTCCCAGGTTGCGGATGACTATTTCAACCTCGGCACAAACAACAACTTTATCTACGTACACTCTCCCCCCTTCTCGCACGGTCTGGTCTCCTGCAGCAGCGGACAGGAATGTTAACTTTCCCGACCCACGTTTCCGGGTGTGCCGAGACCTGGCGGAGGTTTATAAAAACTAGCAGTTTTGGCTATTCAAAACACCGCCAGTCTACGAACGGGCTACGGGTCGGGACTGTCAGCCGTTTCCGGTACACGTCGGTCAATAACTCGACTTTGAATGCACGCAAAATGTCATCCGATGGATGGGAAATTTGATGGAAAGTATCTTAACTTTGCCGACTCGACACACAGTTGCTTGCCTTTTTTTTGTTATGGCGTCGAACAAAACTCTACCTTCCGAGCATGATTCGAGCACAAGAGCGAGATTGGTTCGTCTGGCGAACGGCGAAAGTAGACTGTAGGGTTTTAATTCGTGACCACTTGCAGCCGTTTGCTACACGCGCCGGAACGCGGCTGGAATTAGTTTGCGTCTGTCGCTACAAAAACATACACCGGCGATCGCGATGGCGCACGGGGAAAAGCACAAACTTTGGTCCGTTTCACCGCGCAACTTTTCACCGCCACCTTCGCACACCGGAAGCACTGGCACACCGTGTGCCGGTCTACTCGTCTGAGTAAACAAAATTTAAATTGAATTTCGACAGCCATCATCGCTCCGGGGGCGTTCGGGAAACAGGCAGCGAACGGAATCAGCGAATCAGCAGCACCACGATAAAGTTGCGTCCGGTCTTAGAGTCCTTGACGGAGAGCACCAGCGAAGTCGCAAGGTGGTGCTATTTCTGGTCAACGGTATTTCCGCTTCCTCGTTCCGGGGCAGGGCTTAAGGGACAACTTAAAGTAGCTGCTATCGCTGCCCAGGGAGCTACCGGTCGGTGCAAGAATCGCTTTAGGTGGTTTGAAAAAAACACACACCCACAACGAAGTCCCTGCATCGCCGTGATACGCCTTCCATTCATGGAAAGTTCGTCCTTCGTAGGTGTACAATCTACGAAGTGATTTTATTCGTGTCCTTTTCCGTGTTCCTTTTTTTTCGCTCTCTCTCTCTCTCTCCTTGCACGCTCAATACATTCTATCGGCTGCCGTCGATGGAGCAACCACCTTCGGATCGTCACCGGCAGGGGCACCAATTTTACCGTAACTCAACTTTATCGTTTCATCTTTCGATTCGGCTCTCCAGTTTCGCCCGGCCACCTCCTTCATCAAGTAATAAAATAAAGTGACAAGCATTAATTTTCCAGCCACCCTTCCAGCGTGATGGGCGGTTGGGAAAACACAAAAGCTCGCAAAACTTAAAGAGCCCTGCCTCTTCCTGGAAGGTGGCGTTGCCTTTGGCCGGTGAAGTCATTTGAAGGTGCTCCGAGCAGCAGCAGCAACAGCAGCAGTATTGATTTATTGAGCTTCCGATCCGCGTTCGTCGCCTGGCCACCCGAGGGATCGGGCTTGTCGCCTCAAAATTGGACCAATTAACGATTGGACAAACATGTTTGCACACGAGTAAGCAATCGAGTCCTAGCTGCGTGAATGACACTTCCGAGCACGGCACGCTAACGAACCCGGGGCCGATCGAACGCGTGACGCCATGTTGTGGACATGTGGAGTAGGCGAGCCTCGTGAATTAATTCAATCACGATAAATCACGAAAATTCGCACACACGTCATCACAGCCCGGTCTTGTATGCAAAAACTGTAGCTTTGATGACAAATGATCTTGATGGTTTGTTTGTTTGGGATGCGTCTTCCGAGCGATGCTGCGATAATTGTGAATGAGTCTTTAGTAAATGATAGTTTCCATGCTTGCGAGACTATTTGAACTGTTCCACAATCAAGCATAACGATGTTTGATTCAAATCAAATGTAATTTCTCTTAATCAATCAACACCAACCTTGTCTGGCGTATCGGTATCAATTTCAACAAGAGAGCCTTTCCACAGAACACGGCATACCACGAAGAAGCACGGAGTAACTTTGATCGATAGGGATTCCATGACATTATCGCAGCGACATCCCCCCATCACTTTCAAGGACTCAACGCTCGAAACGCACGGTCATCTTGCATGCAAACCACATATAACACGACATTAGAAGGCACATTTACACGCAAAGCAATTGTGCGAATTCCAACAAAATAACCCTCACCAAATCGATCCACCGCATGGCGTGCGAGTAAAACGGTCACCGAACGACTTTAACCGGTAGCTTTACTGCCTAATCCCTGCATAAGTGGGTTTCTGTTTGTGAAAAGTACCATTTACCCGTCTACGAAACAAATGGAAAGGTCATGATAGAAAGGGTGTCCACGTTTATTTTCAACACCGGGTGCGTGAGAGATGTAGCCAGACAGAAAGGTCACATTTTCTTCCTAATATGATGTCGAGACAATTCCTACGTGAATCTAGCTTCCGTGTCAACACTTCCGGTGAAAACTCAAACAGCCCGTAAACGCTCTGAAATAGCCGCATGGCACGCGGTACCAATTCAACGACTCGTTGGAGAAAATTGTCCGCTGACATCGCTGTTCTATCCCACTCTCGCCGTTGAATACCGCAATGTCTCTGGTGAACAACGACAACCAAGGGCATGTCGAGTCCGTCCACAGCGTCCACAATACAAGGATACGGGTTTCGGGGAAAAAAGGAGATATTTTTGGGACCTATCCGCGGGCACCAGAAACGGAACACGAAGTACCCCGTTAGCCTCTAAACGGTTATGGCCATTATCGTTCGATCGTAATGACTCTTACCTGCAAACACCCGTCCAGTCGATGGTGCACGCGTTGGAAATGGCCAATTATTGGGTATTTTCTCTGCCATTCTGCTAGGAGGAGTTTCGGTGTGGGGTATAAATTATATGTGTTTTCTTTTTCTTTTTGGTGATAAATAAGGGCAGTAAAGATAAATAATTAACTCTTGCAAAAATGGCCAATGGTATCTGTTAGGAAAAACCTTATTTCTAGTTATTTCTTTCTAAAATGACAAGATTTTTCCTTATCAGAAAACTAAATTTGTTTCATCTCCTAACAATTTTCGTCTTATCAGTTGAAGTGAATCTTTTTTTTCACTCTCCTTAATGTACCTTCTTGAGTCAGCAAAGTGTGCCTTGCACCTTTTAAAACTTCACATCCAATTTGGCACGAGCTGCACTTTCCCTCACTCGCAAAGTCTCGATTCTGGGTCAGATAATGGTTTTGATGGGTTGTCGTAGTCTTTCGCCCGTCCGTCAGTCATGAAGTCTTACGACCGGCGCTCTTCCTCCGTCCACCGATCTTATGCCTGCGAGGCATCGTCCGAACCCCGGAAATGGTCACTCTTCCGCCCAGTAATAACGTTCTACGGGATGTCGACAAAAGGTTGGAGCAAATGAGATTTCATCCACGATAAGCAAATCGACATCGAGTCGGACGGGTACGGTCCCAAAATGTCTATGTCATCATGTGGAATTAATTTTCGCCCTCGCGGTGATGCCGGGGAGCATTTGACCCAAAAGCTTTTAGGTTTCTTTTTGTAAAAAAAAGGTTAAAGATTATATAATGGTGAAGAAATGGTTAAGAAATTTAAAGCAAGTCTTCATTCCAAATCAATAAATGTAGTCTATTTGAAGCATCCTTTTAATTATTGTAATAAAATAGTAATAAATACATCAATTTAGTCAATGTGAGTAGAAGAAACCAATCGATGGAAGGTAAAACGCGCATCTATCTCGCACCACCGAATACCTTAATTTATTCCACAAATCGTGGCGCTCGTCCGTGAATAAAACATGCGCTCTTAAGAACTTCGGCTCCGATTCTCACCCGTAAACTTCCTTCGGGGCTGAACTCTCCGACCATGATTGGCGTTTCCTTAAAAGCCTATTCTCGCACACATGATGTCCTACTTTTCGAGCATAATTTATGCAGCTCCTGCTCTCCATCCTCCCTCCACACAAACCATTCATTAGGAACGTGAAAATATTCCTCCCTGCCACCGGGGAGGTACCACTCAGAGTGGTGTTTAAAAATTTACATTGCTTAAATAACAAACTAAGCTATAAATTTTGATACCAAGCAGCGAAAGACGGTAGGAAGCAAACGTACTTCTGTCCTTTGTTTGCGGCTGTCAGGTGGAATGCAATTATGCAAGCGACTCACCGTTGAATAAATAATCAGCCAAAGAATGCAAAATCGAATCGCTACTTCGTTCGCTTCGCATCGTAATAATTACCTCGCAATTGATCTTCCCTTCAATCATGGCGAAATCATAAGCTTTGTTTTACTAGCAGTACGTGCGGAAATGTTATCTTGCATTCCTGCAGCGCACCTGCCGAAGCCGAAGCAGAACGTGATAGTGCACGGTCGTTTATGGTCCTGTATCTCCCGGCGTGGTGCTTTCCGCAGTGGTGCGTCCGCTAAAGCACGCTCATTAATCAACCTGCCTTCGTGTTCACGCTCATTCCACTCCCATTCGTTCGTTTGTGCTTCCTTTTTCCGTCATCGCAGCGGGATAGTTGTATTACATTACGAACATCCTGGCACGCGGCACACCCGCAGGAGTTTCGAGTTAAAAGCATAACGATCCATCATTAGCGCGTGTGTGTGCGATCGGGGTCAGAACGTGGTGGCAGCGAAGGCACGCAAGAGATGGGGCTGGGAAAAAAATCTCGTATCCTTTCGAACGCTCCACACCCATGTCGCTCGATCAAGTGCCATAGAGGCGAGAGCGGAACATCCTGGAACTAGTTTGTTGTCTCTTTTTTGTTCTTGCGTTTTTTCTCTGTGCTTCCATGATCTTCCTCCGGGCTTGTCGAGAGTTGTGTTCTTTCAGCTCAGCGCACGGAGTGGTCTGCGGGAGCAAAAACGGTTGGAGTCCTGCAGGAAGTAATTAACATTATTTCCTACCACCACGCCAATCACACGGCACGTCATGCACGCGGCAATCAATCAAAGTCGCTAGAAGTGGTGCATCACTTCCAATTGTAAATTACAGTGATGATTTACATTGTTATTCTTCAAGTACGGTAGCACATATCGGTATCGTGCAATGTTCGTTTCTTGCGAAAAACTTCGCACAAATTGTGGTTATATTATGTTTTGCAAAAGCCGATTATTCACTTCGCCGATTTGTTTATGTATAAAGCCGAACAAAAATGTTGTAAATCCATCATACTCTCTTGAAAATTGTTTTTTTTTCTGGCTTCACAAAATTTTGGAAAAACTACCAGGCGCCTCCACCCAAAATAAGGAGGATGTTTTTTTAAATATCTTATTTATTAAATTAAAAATATCTTTTTTTATTTTACAAATTACCAGGACAAAGAAAATCATTTATTTTAATAAATTTAAAATGTCAACAAATATGTTTCTACAAATATAAATATATTGAGATTTATTGTATATCTCCTTTAAGCAAATATATTTATGACCTGCTCGTCCCCACAGTGCGCTTTATCGCAGTTGCAATGAAATATTTTACACTTTGTTCCTACGTTTTCCCACGGTTTTCAACGGATCGTAGTTCAAATATCTCCCTATACAACATATCGGTTTATTATTGCTAAAATAACAGTTTATCCAGAATAATCAATTAAATAAAATTACTAAAAATTCTAAAATTGTTACAATAATTAAAGTTATGATGGACGAATTATTCGAAATTCTAACACGAAACCCCTTGTTGGCCGGGGCGAATAGTCTGCAATAAAAACTAATTAATATGACTGTTCCATATTACAGCTATCTATACCACATCGATTTTCCAGCAGCTGATAAAAAAGCTCTCACCGCATTTTAATTTATCAAAACGATTTATGCACACCAGCCATTAGCAGATTGTGCACCGTACCGTACCAATAATATCGATAGCGAGACTAATAAACTTCGTTCGTTTGGTTTCTCTGTTTTTTCCTCCTTTCTCCTGCAGCGCAACCGATGATGTGGAAAAATCGCTCGAGCTGCTCGATAAGGTCCTGTCGGAGTTCGAGGAGGAACCGGACCGGACAAACCACCACAACCACCATCACCACCACCATCAGGCGGTGGAACCGGACAGTCCCTCGCAGGGCCACCAGTCCGAGGACGATGGTTACATGAGCATGAACGGAAGAAGGTAGGTTCCGGCGGCCAGGTTCGAATCCTTTCTCCCACCCACCCACAACCCTCGTGCAATCATTTTTAATATCATAAAGCACCTTTTGAGAGGAAAAAGCGTATGTAATATCACTTTTGAAGTCGTTGCCGGACTTTGACGCAGCCCAGGCTTTCATTCACACCGTGCTGTGTGTTACAATGCGTGTGTTTGCCACTCGCATGCATCGCCTAGCATCGGTCCAGCCGGAAGGCAGGCTGGCTGCTCCACTTACACGCCGGGCTTGCTTCCGGAGTGCAATTATAGCATCACTTCCGCATGCTCGCATTACTACAGGCCGGACAGAATGGAAGCTTTCTAAAGGAAACCCAGCCTCACGCCCCCCCCCCCCCTTCAACTCCACTCCCACGCTACACTTTGAGGTGCGTTGTAATTTTACCTTCCGGTAAAGGCATTTGCATTTCTTTCACTTTACTTTTGCCTTTACCGCCCGGGGCGCTCGGGAGGGGCGATCCGTGAAGGATATGTGCTCACAGCAGAGGTGCGCAAGGATTTCGTCAAGAGCCAACAGCAGCAAACAAAAAAGAAGCAAACAACGCAGCGGCAACGAAAAAATGCGCACGGGCAAGACTTTCCCGCACGCAGCATTCCGGGCCGGCTCGTTTGCTGTTTTGTGTTCCGCGCCTTAAGTGCACTTGTGCTACCGACACACCCTAATGAGGCTAATGTTTAACGAACCCGCGCTCGTTGGCTGTAACGCACACACTCACACACACACACACACACACATCTGGCCCGTGCCAGATTTACGTGCCACGACCGACGCCAACGACGACCTTTCGCTGGCAGCGGAAAAAGTCCTTGGTTCGTTGACATTCGGTGGCGCCACCGGCATTTTCGGCCCGTTTCTCTCGGTTTATGAACCGGCCGGGGAAATAAAGTGTGAAAAGTTTTTCCATTTCTTGGTCGAACGCTCGCGTGCTACATTGGTGTGCATGGGTGTGTGTGTTCTGTGTGGGTGGAGTGAAAATTTTCATCGACCAAATTTTGATACATCGCCCCGATTAAGGTGTTTAAACTTGGAAGTAAATTAATTGTCCTCGCTGTTTGCGGTATGGATGTATTTAATGATGAAAATTAGATTACTGTTGTTATGAAAAGCATAGAATCATTATGAGAAAACCGCAAAAATAAATCAAAAATCAAAATAAATTAGAAATATAAAGCTGATTTATCAAGTACTCATCAAGTACTTTTAAATGATCTTTTTTAAAGCTTTTTAAATCTACCAATAGCAAACAAATATGACGACATTAACCAATCTGCAATAAGTACTCCAAAACAACAGAACAAACGCCAAAGTGTCAAAATAATTTTAAAAAATCTCTCTGAATTTTTATTCTCATTAATGTATCGAATCAAGTCATCAAACCATCAAATACAAACTTTTATTATACACAGAGGGGAGATCAATCGGTTTGGACTAAAATTTGAAATTGTTTAAGCTTGAACAGCTGTTAAATTTATTCATCATGAATTATGACCCGTCGTTTCTATTTTCACCCTTTAATTCGTGACTTGGCGAGGTATTTACACCTTTCCCGCTTAATTTTCCTCGCAATCTACAAGTGCATTGTTAAAACCATCAACGGCATTCCCTCTCACCACCACAACATTCACAATTTTTCTGCACAGAGACACTGTTTTGTAGAATTTTACGATACACCAAACATTCACACAGCATCCGTACCGCAAGCAATGCGCACGGGAGACGAGAGAGGCATCCGAATAAAAGAAGAAAAATATACAAAGCACATTCTAGCGCTAGGATGCTTGTTGCATCGTAAAATTGTACAAAAAGCCCCCACCGTACAGCTCAAACAAAAAACGGGAAACAATGAACAATCGGAACAACCGAAAGGAAGCCCCCAAAAACTCGTGGGCCGAGCGGAACGCATGCAAAAAGCATCCAGTCGTAAACCGTGCCCATAACCCGTTCACCTCGTTTCCATCTTCCGCAAGGCTCACGAGCTTGGTCTGATTCGCAGAAGTGAAAAAAAACGCGAGCGTTTCGCTGTTTTATGCGCACTGGGCAAACTTTCTTACGCTTTTCGAAGATATGCTTCCGAATCCTTGGGGCGTATTTTGGGGCCGCGTTCCATTTTTTCCCCTACGTCCCGGTTGATGCTGGTGATGGAATCTGCACGTTTCGAAGCGCTTTCGGGCCACTTTTTTTCGCACTCAACCAAAATAAACTCGAACGTGGCATCGCGGTGGTAGCACAATAACCCCGTTCGCTTCGTCTGGGTGCTGCTCGAGGATTGGTGGCGGGCTAGGCATTGTCACTCGAAGCTTCGAAGGCAGCTTTTTGGCTAGCGAGCTTCACGCACAACCACACAAGACACGACGCGGGGCCCGCTCAACGAGGTGAACTTTTTACGACCGACCAGACCAGACCACCGAGGCAACGGCAAGAAGTAAAAATAAAGTGAGCCATAAACTGGAACTGGAGGCTTAATAAATTGTCACATAAACAGTCGGGGCCCGGTTCCGTCCTTGGAGGTTTCAAATATTTAGCTTTCGCCTCGCGCACCGCGGCCGGTTTGATGCGTTGCACCTTGCAGGGTGGAAATGGATTGTTTATGGCGTTTTCATTTTATCTCCGTGCAAGTGGGGTCGCTTTGTCGCTGGTGGCTTACATTGAGACGCTTGCTTTAACGTTTGCCAATCTAAGGATTCCGATTCGCAAAGCAGTATCGATCGGGAAAAAGGGCCTTTTTGGGAAAAAAATGAAAAAAAGGAAAAGGGTACCGAAGAAAACAGATTTTTCTTCTATCCTTTTCCAATTCTAGTGAAATGGCCGGTGGGAAAAAATCAAAACTTCAGACCGTCAATGCAACTTACATTCCAAAATAACATCCGACTACCCCGATCGGAAAACTCCACCTAAAACGAAGCGATAAATCAGCAAAAGGGAAGAAACGCATCGCCCGTCGCAAACTCTGCACCCGTGCGTACTTACACACCCACACCCTTTTTTCGTGGAATTTTTGCAGGGCCAAATTTGTACCTGATTTTCAACCGACAGACGAGGCCACGGCACCGACGCGCCCCCAGCTGCAGCTGGGCTTACAGCTCCAGCAGCAACCACAGCAGCAGCAGCAACAGCAGCAGCAGCATCAGTCACCGCCATCACTACAGCACCACTCGCTGCCGCTGCCGACGGACGACTCGTACTCGCCGCCATCGCCCGAGGAAGCGGAACGAATCATTTCCAATTTGCTGCCAAGGTAAGTAAATGTGACGAATTTTTATCCTGTTTTCCTTCTCGCTTCCATCTCGCTCGCAACGGCGGGTTGCAACGGAATGCATAACAGGGGGCTCGAAATGGGTTGGCCGGTGGTGCGTGGAATGATGGAGAGCTTCACTCAAACGTATGGAATCGTTTAAATGGGAGAATGGTTCCGTTTTTTTTTTTTCGTTGCCCGTTCGTCTTGTTGCACTTTGCAGCGCCATTCCGTCTGCTAACAAGGTCCTTCGGCACGGATGGATGAGTTTGTCCTTTGATAGCACTTGGGCAAAACACTTCAAGTGCCGGAACCACTCGAGGCACTGCACGGGAGCGAGTCAGCAGCCTGGTCCCAAAATAGAAACCCAAAAAAACAAAAAAAAGCCCACAACGAGATTGTGTTGACGATGGTTTTTTTTTGGGTGATCATTAAACAGTTTGGTGACAGGATGAAGATGTGTGTGTTCGATGAAAAAAAGACATAATGTTTTAATTTGAAAAATGGTTGGATTAGTGAATGTCGGTTTCAAACTGTTCATTCTAGCGATTTTAAAACAATTGATTTGTCTAGAAATCTCACGCGGCGCCCTGTTTGCGCTCATTAATTGGACACGGGCTCAAGCGTGTGATAATGCAATCAGATTTAATTAAAATTAATTGGTACATTTATTGCACCCCCGATCCTGTGCCTCCCGGTTCCTGATTGATTCCGTACAACCTCGGCCGTGGCTTTAACGTTAATTAAAATTATTGCAAAAACACGTTCCTTTGCTTGCTTGCACCAAAACATCGTCCATTCACCATTTGCAGTAGCACTACCCGTTTGGTTTTGTCTGCCAAATTACTCGCACAAGAGTAAACCAGTGGCCACATGCACGTGAAAACAAAAGCCACTTCCCTATGTCTCTCACAGCCCAAACAAAAGGACATTCCGACCGGGTATCCTTTACATGTAGGCGCATCCTCGCAGCATCAAAAAAGCGGAAGCGTATTATGTTTTTACTTTTTGCTGCTGCCTCACTGTTTATGTACTCGGGGCTAATCAGGATCGCTCATTTACATCTTTGTTCTACGAAGGCGAAGCTCACTAGCACTGCCGCAGACGAGAAGGCCCACTTTCCTATCACACAGAGAAAGAGAGCGAGAGAGATCACGCGCGGACGTGCTGCGGTTGAAACAACAGAGTAAAAAATTAAAAACAAACACAAACAAATACGTCTGGCAAAGCCGACGACTTTGACGCTTCCCCGGTGCGCTTTCCCCGTGTCGCGACCAGATCCTGGTCCGGGTCCGGGCGAGCGAGTGAGGTGATGATGCTGTTGAGCTGATGAAAAATCATGCCCATACAGACAGGGCCCGTAATAAGCAGCGTAAAAGGTACGACCGTACGGCCATGCACGCGGTCGGGGGCTGTAAACACATGAGCCAGAGATGAAACACCAGACACTGCCACCGGGAATGTCGGAAGCGTTGGAAGCGTCACGGTGGAGGATGGAAAGGGGGATAGGAATGTCAACATAATCTGCCCTGCGGGGTGCTCATACTCGTCCGGTGAATGAAAATCGTCTTCAAGACGACAGAGATGGGCTTTTGGAGTGTGCGACCGTACATAAACTAGTGTAGCTTTAGTTCGCTGTAGGAAAGACTTCCGTCGACTAGCGAACCCACCAATCTGTTGATGGAATTGTTTCAGGAACATCTTCATTTTTTTACGAGAAGTGCAATCTGCTACCTAGATCAAGTTCCACAATAAACACAAGCACAAACACCAATAGTAATACCTTAAGTTGCGTGTTACATTCATGAGCAATACTACTTAAAGAATTAAAAAATAATACTGCTCACTTTTGGAAGAAAAAAAAGGCAGCAAAATAATAATGAATATGAATCTGCACTAAAATACTCTGGGAATTCTTCAACGCATTCCAACCAGCTTTTTTCATCGAATTTTAAAGCACGAAATAAGCCACACACAACTATGCAGCAGACAAGCATCCGCTACCGGCTCACCTTCCAGCTCCGTGCTTTGCCTGTGTCTGTGTGTGGTAGAAGAATTTGACGGTCTATGTACGTTCGTTTGCATAGTGAATGAAAAACGCAAACATCAACACGGAACCGGGTGCCCGTCGGTCGGTCGGTCGCATGCATGTGTGCGGCATAAATAGTAGCATGATTATTTGCGTTCCCTACATGAACGCCGGCTGTTGTGTATCTTGCGCTCAATGGACTCACACATAACCGTGTCGCATGTAAAAGAGGAATACACACAGAAGTATTCGTTCTACATGTTAGTGGTTGAAAATGTTGCACAATGGCTGTTTCAATGTTTTGATGTTAGTTCGTGAAACGCATTTTGTTTATTTATGGAAAAATCTTTAAATACAGCTATGGATCAAAGCTTTTTTTTAAAGGCACCATGCGCCTCCATGAGGAACTTTCTACAGTTTTATTTTTTAATTATTTATATGTCATTTTTTTGTGTATTCATTGCATGATAGCCGTTATGAAGAGGTTTCTTATCACATTAGCTTAATGAACAACCAGATCGAAAAAGCCATTTTCTGCGAAGAGTGCAATAAATAATATAATGGAGGTTTTTTTACACACAATGGTCTTCTTTGAGTTTATCACGTCACACACAATATCTACTGGGCAACGACCGATTTTTCGATTCATTCCAAAGGTCAACTCATTGTGCTACCCACTCTCCCCACTTACTGGCTCACCTGCGTTTGAAAAGCTCCAAAAAAGAACAGAACGAGCCAAAAACCATCGGTGCGATAACAAATTCGATCGAAGCTTACCACTGTTTGTCGTTCAATAAATTGCTTATCCTACCTTTCAGAGCACGTTCCCAATAGCGATAGTCATGTAATTGAGACATCCGCTGTATTGTTTGCTCCTGGGGGTAGGAACGGCATAGTTAAAGGTTTCACCGATTAGCTTCCGATTGGTAGCTTCTTTCCGGCCGGACGACCATGATTGACATTCGCTGCGCCCAGCCAACAACCGCGAGCACCGGGGCAACGATGGTGGGAAAGGCAAACCAGTGGATCGTAACCATAAAAGTGTCAAATTGTTACAGCGACCCGGCGCTGGTGGGAAATTCGATACTGACCTTCGTCACGCCATTTGCCGCAGCTGGGTGGCTCGAAGATTAACATTTGTTTACGCAACGCGGAGCAGAAACGGGTGGGAAGGAAATTTATTCGGTGTATTTTAGCGGGTTTCCTAAATTGATCTCTACACCAAATCCCGACCGAACAACCGAGTCGCTAATGGCATCGAATGTCCAAACAGTGAAACATGTGACCCAGGTCAGTGATGTCATGGACCTGAAGGATGACGAATAAAAGGTTATTCACCTGTGAGAAGCAAACGTAAAATGCGAATTTTCAAACCCAGCAAACCAACGAGAACAGGTCGCTGAAGACACAAACCTAACACAACCCACCGGTGATTCAACTGTTTTGTCGGAGAGAAACATTAAAATTTGATCATCATCCACTCCCGGCTGCCCGTGAACAGCGGAATGCAATTATCGTTTAACATGGCGAAAGTTGCAACCCGACCTAACGAGGCAGCCGCCTGAACACCTTGCCTAGAATAAATAAAGCACAATAAAAACCGCCAACATGCCGCCGATGAGCTGGAGTACGAGAAAGTAGCTGGTGGTCTGTAAAAAAAACTAAAAACACACGGCAAACAACATGCAGTAACTTTGTGTCTAACTACCACCCCGTCCCTGACACGATTGCGGACCTTAATGTCCGCACTACAATAGTCGGAAAGTTTTACCCTCGGCTGCTACCACCCCCGGGTGATCTTGATACACAATAAAGCGTCCGCTTGTCCGCAGCGATGACGTTTGTCTCTTCGCAGACTGGCCACGTCCCACCAGGTGCCTTTTTTTCTATTCATATTTCCTCCACCGTGCTTTGCTGGTTCGGGAATTGGTGTTGTTTTTAATTAAAAGTTTTTCCACAAAACCACACCAGCTACCGGTGGGATATCCTTGCTGGTGGCTATTTTTATTGCGTGTAGAATTTCAATACGCCTTAGTAGAGAGAGCGGATTGGAGACAAGTTTGTTAAAACACTTTGAAACCCGCGATTTGCTAATACGTTTTATTTATTATCAAAGCTGATGGGTGAAACTTGAAATTGTTTTTCAATCAGAACCCTAGTCTTTAGGATAGTTTGTTCACTTTTAATACTTTATTGTCAAACTAGCCCCACACGGTACGGTACGATTAAAGTCGCAAGTATTAATAAACATAAAGCATAACGCAATCACGGCTCGCTCCGTTGGGACATGGCGCGAAATTTAATAATATAATTTTCCCGTGCTCACCCTAATCCGCTGCCCAACCTGTCGTGCTCGTTGCCCACTGCAGTTCATTTTCTGGCACGACCCAATTTCGTCCCGATACACTCGCCATCGCTCAATCACTGCCAGAAACTGGTGCCAAACCACCACGGCCGCCGTTCCCGGCAGCAGAAAATCGAACGGCCCCGAATCGAACGGCGACGATAGTTCCGGGAATGTCCCATCCGTTCTCATAACCTGTCAGGGATTGAAGACGCACGTCCGCTCGCCCAGCCCTGACGATGACCACGGGGTACCGTTCCATCATCATCGGTTGGTTAAATTGAAAATTGAGTTATTAGGTCATCTACCAGCGGTGGGTAGCGTCGCTTTTGGCACACACACATACACACTCCGGTCACATGTTTGCACGTGCATAAGCTTCCACACCCCAGCACAATGTGTCCTGGTGGACGCTGCAGAAGAGATCGTCTGCGGATGCTGGCAGTTGAGCTATCATCAGCCCAGCACTTGGGATGACTCTATACAGTCCCCGTTTCGTGCTGCCTGGGAAAGAGCAATCCCACAGGGACATGGCGAAATGGGGACATAAGCCTATACACAGCTTTCGGGTACACGGAAAAGCCTCAATTCTCGCTACCTTTCTCGATGACCGGTTCCAGCAACGGATGGTGCATGCAGGCTATTTTTCAAGGACCTCTCGAGTGGGTCGACCTGCGCTAACCGGGATATCGCCTCGAACGTCCGGATGACCGCAGGATTCGATTAAAATGAATCTGACGTGAAGCCTGCAACCGTAGCTCCCGATTTGGTTTATTTATTTTAAGATCACACAATCAAGGTGAAACAGGCTCTATAGTGGTCAGGGTTTTTTTCAGATTTTTGTGCTATTGGAGGTTCAGCTGTTTCAGTGGCCTCCTTTTCGCTCGACATACTCAAGTGACAACTCCATTTGCTGTGGTTTTTGTGGGAATATGCAAATAAATATTCCTGACAGTTGATTGAAATGTTGATGCGCCAGATGATAGTGGGGTTTGGAGGTGTCCAGTGCCACAGCAGACCACAAATCCGGTTTTGGCTTTCCACAAATCACGTTTATAAAAGAGGTCCATAACTCTCCGTCATCATCCTGACAGTATAATCTGCTATAGGAACATCGCCCTATCATATTTTTCCAATCAAACCTATTATTTGTAGATATCCACATAATTGAATAATAATTAGATATTACTACCTTCTGTTACCACGCTCACGTACTCGAAGGGGCAATTAACATAGTCGGTTGGATTCTACCGCAATGCCGAAGCCACGTGATGTATTCATCGCGTTCTCCTGAATCGTGCAACGTAAATTGAATTTTTAACACAACAAACCTACACCAACCGCATTGATCTCGATGAAGCGTAAGGAAACATACGACAAGTGCTCAGATTCACCGACACCTGCATTGGCCGTATTGGCTTACGTAAATATTTAATCGCGCCCAACTATCGTCGACCTGCCGTCGATATCCTCGCACCTAGAGCTAGTCGCACAGCAAGTACTTTACGTCCAGTTCCAGGCCGAAATGTTTTCCTGGTCGCCGAGGTCGTCATCGTGGAGAAACATTCGGAGTAACACGGAGTAGCTGTTGCGGGTTGTTGCTGCTTTAAATTATTCACAACCGACCGATCCACAGTCACCGCATTGCCCAAATTGTAACCGGAGCAGCGAGCGCCTGCAAGCGAGATAGAGAGCCCGAGCCCGGGAAACACACTCGCGGGACTTGTCTATCAACTGGCCGGCGCTCGTCCTGCAGCGAGCGCACTCGAGCTAACAAGGATGTATGGCATCCGCAGCGTAATGGTTCGCCGGGAGTAAAGACGGATTCGGCGAACCTTGGATTTATCTTGCAATCATGGAAGATTAATCACGCTCCCCACCACGGTGGCACGGTAGCACCAGCGCTCCCACGGCTAATGGCAGTTTAATGCTCCGCTATCGAATAATTTGCCCCCCTCTCTTTCCTACACAGGAATCGGGGGAGGCTCACGATCGATCGGTAGGATAATGGAATGATGTGAAATGGAGCAGCGATGGGGAATAAGAGCGAGTTGTTTAAAGTGGAAAATGGTTCAATTGATCAGTTTAGCCCAGACTCATCAGATTCCGACGATCGGAAATTACTCCGCAAACGTGGCAGCTGGCAGCCGGAGTCAAACGTTGCAAAATCGATTCCATATTAGGTGAGGCTGTACAAATGCATACGTTACACCGATGCTACCACATTCTTCGTGGGCACGGTTGAACAAAAGTAGCAAGATAATGGTCAAAATTTACTTCGCCGATGTAGATAATTGGTGCAAATACTTGTTCATAAAAAAGTACTACAAGCCTTCTAAACACTTCAACAAAAGTGGCTTCCGAGGCTTTCTTATACACTTTTACCATTTTACTAATACTAAATAATATTTTGTAACATTTATTTCAAAAACTAAACGTTATCAGTAGGGTAGTAACGTTTACATCCGTTCTATTTCTTGAGAATCTTTTTTCAAAGTTTTTACTCAAATAAGTAAAACTGCTAAAATGACATCTAGTCTTCTGGTTTTCAAATATCTTTCACAAGATCCTCACTGTTCATCATCCATGTAGCCAATGCTCCAAAGTTCAGCTCGAGTCACATTACGAAATCAATTATTACAACGTTCACTTGCATTTGTCGCCACTGTCACCCACAGTGCGATAACAGGGCGCTGAACTCAATATACTCGAGGCAGTCTGCCAGCTCCATGTTCCCCGCAACAACAAGGAAAAACCCATCAACCATCGCCTACAACGAGTAAAGGGTGTGTGGAGAAAAAAAAGCATGCATATTCGATTTCTGTCCCGCACCCACATCCGACGTATGAACGGTGATTCCCGATTTGGCTCTTCAATATTGCCCACCGTATGTTGTGCAAGGCCGTAATCCAATGCTAATATCGAAGTCACGAGGACATCCGTCTGTCAGCCAGGGGGAGCCACCTGAACGACGGTGGCTCGTACCACGAGCCAATCGTGTCGTGATCCAGCCGCGAGCCTGTATCATCCGCTTTCGAGTCCGGGCGCGTCTAGGCGTCGCGGCGAGATGGAGGTGAGATCAGCGAAAATGGGCTGTCTAGCGCCGTGGGCTCGACTGCCACGTTCTGGTTCATGTACTAGCAGGCATTGCGGCATGTGTGCGAGTGTGCTGTTGCCTCCGGCTGACTTGACATTTTCACCAGCCTGCCCCCGCTGCAGACACATTAAATATTTGATTTACCCTTCCTGACTACTGCCGACGACGTATTGAGGTTACGAAGAGGCTTATAATACTATGTTGCAAGGGTGCTAACGTTTTATTTCAAAAATATTGTTAAATTTGGTTCTTCAAGCTAAGCTTAGAACTTACCTATCTAAAGTCCTTTTAATACTTTAAAAAATATTTAAAAAAACGCTATAAACAGTACAGCCTCTACTTCGTCAAGCGGTGTTCGCATGTACATATGTATGCCCATATGCCACCGACATTCCAACATTGGTACGACAAAAAATCCATTCTCATTTCCGACCCGTTCCGACCGCGATGTAAATGCTTTTCCCACTTTTCCCGGGCTTTCACACATCTCGGTTGCAAATCAACCGTCACTCCTTCAACCGTGATCTCGCGTCAAGCGCGCCGGTACCCTGGAAGGGAAGAAAAATCACATCCCTCCAGCTACACCGAGACGGGCGCACTACACCGCACACGCCAAAACGTGGAATGGATTAAAAATGCAACCTTAATCCGGGTGCAACCACTCGAGGATAAAGGCAGCAACAGTCCGCCAGTCGCTTTCTCGCGCTCGCTCGCTCTCTCTCTCGCTCTGTAACGCACCAGGCACGGTTGTTGAACTTTCCGGCCTTTCTTTCAACCACCCACCCGGCACAGCCTCCCGCCAAGTCTGGGTGGCAGCCTGCCGAGGCTTCGGGCTCACCGTTCGCTGGAAATATGCACAGACACAATGCCAAATCGCTTCCGCATCCGCTCGCTCCGCTTTCACTTTAATCCGTTTTGCCCCGAGGGTTCGAGGCTGGCTCGTTGGGAGGCTGTGCTGTAAATTTTCTTCTCTCTCGGTTAGTAGGAAAATAATATCCTCGAAGCCGGCTCGCTACCGCTTCACCTCAAGTGCTTAATCCTCGAAGCGCTTTCTTCGCGGCAGACCCGTATGCAGACGATGTTCTTTTCGATGCAGGCCCGGTGAGCCTGGTTGGGCCGGTGAAGGAGCGAAGATTATTGCCGAGTTGATCGATAATTGTGTTTGGTTTATCGCCCTGGGACGGGGTTCTGTTTCTTCCGGGCTTTGCCCCAAACGACTTCCTGTTGCGAGCACAAACAACACTCAACTGATTTGCTCGACTGCCTTAGTTTGCTGTCAAGCGGTTGGAAAATGGAGTAAAAAATTAATTCAAACCAGCTTCCCATCCGACACTACCGAGCCAGGCAGGCTGCCTTTCGGATAAAGTTTTCACTGCATCTGATTGATTTGTTTTCGTTTTTTTAGTTTCTCTACATACTCAAAATCGCTCTTATGATGCAAACTTGATCTGAGATATTGAGCCGGATGTTGAATTCTTAATTTTCCCTCAAGCACACGCTTGAAATGGGTTTTTTTCTTCTTCGGTTCAAGTGGAAAAGTTTCGTCCGGGCCGGGTTTTACCGTTAGGGCGAAGGTGTGCGAAATCAATTAGTCCATCAAAAACCGACACCCTAAATCCGGGTGGGATCAATTGGGCCGGAGAAAGTGGAGCTTAATTTACGGTTTGCTGATTGGACAGGTGAACGAACGATCGGTAAAATTAATTGCAAAACATTACCGTCAATGAAGCGGTGCTTACTTACGGATCACGGATCGAAATTTGATTGACGTTGGCATTAACCTACGACTAGTCTTGGGCTGGGTGGGGCGATAAATCTTGATTATCTTGTTGTTTAGCTTGGGGATGTTCGAGCAGAAAAACAAAAATGTTGAGAAAAACCTCGACCTGACCATTTTGTACTTCCGACATTGGATGCTTTTTTTCCAAATTTTTAAATCTAACTCTTGAGGAGCGTACAAAGAATTTTGTTTATTTTTGTATGAACATCTCGAGTCTTTTTTAATCCAAATGTATCAATAATCGAATTGGTTACATACAAAAATTCGCTCCACGAATCTTTAGTCTACAACTAGATAAAAATCTTCAACACCTAGATTGAAAAAGAGCAATGGGACTTCAACTCTCAACTCCCAAGAACTTCTGCCAGTCGCTCCATCCGATTTGAAACGCAAAAAAGCTTCACGCAAAATCTCACCAATGCACTAAATGCAAAAATACTGTCACGCAGTTCCTGACGATAAGCTTCGGAACGAAGACCGTTTGCTCTCAGATTCTGGTTGCTTATCCTGCACTGCAAAACCCGTTTGCAAAGCGCACGTATTCCGATGGAAAAATCCGTTCCCAACCAATTTATCCTACCAATCTGCGTGTGCTTCGCGTTGTCTGAATGCCCGGAGAAGGTAGCAACGAAAAACCGACAACTTTGTTAAGGAAACTTTCCTGCCGGGAGATGTGATCCGCCTCGGAAGCTGTCCTATCGTGAGGTGCATTCGCTGGAATCCTGCTTCATCAAACTACGGAGTGCAACATCAGCATCACAATCGCTTTGTACATATCCTTTTTTTCAAGAACTTCATTGTCATTCGAGAACGAACCATTATTGCACCGAATGTGTCTAGTAAATCAAGGAACCTAAGATTGAAATGCGTGCCTCTAATACACACCTTCTCTGAGCTGATTGTAATTTGCAGCTTCGTGGAAGTTCAAACCAAACAGAGTTACGATTTCTTCCGGTGAAAAGAGAACCTGGAAATCTTTGTTCCTTGGCTATGCGAGATTGGTCGCAATGGAGTTTCAAATTTGCATTTGCAGTGACGACAAAATAGTACGAAGAGAAAGCTCTTTTCAACCGAAATTGTAGCTTGCTTACAGTTCTGCATGCTCAATTCTGTAAGCTGCTTTAGAATCCTATTACAATTCTCCCGCCTAACGTACAGTTTTGCAGACCGAGGCAACAAGTTTTCATAACACTTGCAATCATACATCACGTACCGTGTCGTGTTATTCCTCCCTCGTTCACACTGCATCATAATAACGTGTCAGGCAGTCTTCAACAGCATCTCTCCTTCAATTCACTTCACACTAGCGTCAGCTTCCCTTATCGGTTCCTTTTAATCACTGCTGAGTAAAATTATGGAAAAAATACTATTCACGCTCACCACAGTTACGAGGCAAACCCTGGCAAAGATTGCTCCCAAAGGACCAGCACACCAACACTAGAGGAGAAAACCAATTCGGGGCCATTTATCTCCGCCGCCGTGCGGCTCCAACGGCGAAGGTCGGAAAAGTGCAATGTCGCGCCACGTGTCTGCACACGATGCAGCCTAGACACCGGCAGATGACGGGTCTGTGACCGTAGTCGGTTCGTTGGTTTCGCTTTCGCGTGTTTTTACTCGCCCGGTTCGCGATCGAACCCGACGTCGGCCAGACACAAAGAAAATGTGCAGACGTGCGAAGGCAAAAACTTTTCCCACGGATGCATCGCTACATGCGCTACGGCGGCGCGTCGCGTGCCCGAACCGTACTGCAGCAGCGCCATCGGCTGAAGACGCTTCTGAGACGTCCTGATTTATCTGGCTCTAGGGTGACGCGCTCCTTTATCTTCGCTTCCGTGATTGTCTCGTGCGCAAGTTATTATGTGTGCCCGCCTGTGAGAGTCACCGAGAAGAGAGCAAAAAAAGCTTATCTGTGTGTTTATGGGAGCGCTACGTTTGCAGCTGCGTTTTATTTAGAACTTGACAGAGAAAGAGACAGACAAAAAACTACCGTCTATCTTCCACAACACATCGAATGCAGCCACTTCCGGGTTCTTGAGCGTATCTTGATGAAGTGCTTCGTTCACCACCGAGAAAATGCGAAGAAAGAAAACGCGTCCAGAATTCGATTACCGAAAAAACTTTATCTCGCTCAACTTATTTGCTTCTCCATCTCTCTCTCTCTCTTTCTCTCGCCATAGAATTTCGCCAAACACATCGCCCAAACGGCGGCCGGTGGCAGAAAATGGTCAAACGGAGTGGCGCAACCGGAATCAATCGATTCGCACCTCGGACGCGATCAGCATCGGCGACAGTGACACTTCCGGTGACAACAAACCGTCCTCGCACGACGAAACCATCATCAGCAAAAGTCCAACGCAAACAACACTGGTGAGTGAAGGAGAAACAGAGAAGCTTTGCTTGGAAAGTTTCTCAATCATTTTTTTCAAGTTTTCTCTTATAACAGGCATTCGTTTTCGGGCCACAGTCCCTATTCCCAAAGCTTTCGTATATGAGTCTAGTAATATCTTAGAATGTGCTATGGTTATTTTTGAAAAATTATTGAACCGGGAATGAACTAAGCTCCTATAAATATCATAAACATCTCTTAATCCACTCTCTTTCTCTCATTGTACCTCCTCTGAGATAATTTTATCCGGATCTCTATCTAATTCCCATTCTAATCCCCTAAAGCTCTAATCATCTGTATCATCTCTCGGTGCTTAAAAATATCTGTCACGTTCGCCTCACATCCAACAGGAGAATTTAGATACTCGAGCGGCCCTTATCCAAATGCGTGTCATGTTTCCGGCCCTGGCAGGGCAGTTCACGCCTGACGCACCAATCTATTTCGTTTTATTGTGTGACGCTCCACCCAGCAAACCGCTGCCCGCCGATGATCCTCCGAAAGCTCGACCGAATTTATGCCCCGGTCAAGCCCATGGACTGTGGAGGCCTTGGAAATGGATTATCACCTCCGGTCACGGTGGTCGAGTGCCCGCGACCGGAAGTGTGAACCTTATGTCACTTTCAATCAACCTCTACGCTCGGCTCGGGTTTGCGAGGACTTGCGATCCCGTACAAATTTAGCCTTTTCCGGACTCGGGCTCGGATGAGGTACTATTTTTAACGGAGGGCGCCCGAGCGGAGAGTGGGAGGGGGAGAGAGAAAGAGAGCCCGAGTGTTATTTGCAAACAACATTCACCGGTTTCGCATCGTTTGCGTTTAGGCAGGAAGGTAAGATGAGCTGAATGCCAGAGCTTTGGTAGCTATGGTGGTGCAAAAGAGCAACGGATCCAATTGGATGAAAGGAAGTGGAGGCAGAAAAAAAACACGCACACACACCACAAACCAGTACGTCGGTAGATTGATGTGGAGTCTTCCTTTTTTGCATCCAATCCGTCTCACTTCGGTGAGCTTCAATTCGGAAGGTACCTCTTAATCCTTTCCCTGTTCCGGTGGCGCACGAAATGGAGACGCCCGGTTGGCCACAAGTGTTGTGAATTATTGATATTCGTTTTCTTGTTTTCTCTCTCTCTCTTCGTTCGGACTCTGACACGTTCGCATCGCAAACGATGACGGTTTCGGGACGGTGGCACCTCTATCAGCATGCCGCTGATGATATTGCCCACGGTTTGCCTCTGGTGGTGGCTGGCTCATTTTCAGCCTGCGGTCTGACTGCTCGACCGATCGACTATTGACCTAGCCCTTGTGCGGGTTTTTTTTTCTCGTTGTCCCGTGTTCTACTGAATGGCATTTCTATGTTGCATGTGGTCTTGAATAAATTATCTTCCCAGCTGAAGAGAAGGGTACTTTATTTTCGTTTCGCAACACCAGATGGATGGCGACAGAAATTACTCTCGAGCCGAGTGTTTGTCGTTTGTGGAGACGAATGTGAGAAATTTGGAGCAACATCAGCACGTCATTGATGAAAGGTTTTGCTAAGAACAATGTGTAGGTTTATTCATCGGTAACTATGAGCACAAATTCTCACAGATTTGTTAACCGAGCCTTGAATACTGTCTCTTCCAAAGAGTGTCCAACTTTTTTTCAAACATTCCTGAATGACATCTCCTGTTAATCGTTCAGGGTTGTCAAACTAACTACTGCACACCACGTACAAGTTCAAAAATATTGATCTCAACCCATGTTTTACCATATAAGCGTAATATTTCATCAAAACTGCTGTAATATTCAAGAAAAGCTAATGTTCAACTGAAGAAATCGCTCAAAAAGGACCAGGATAAAGATTGCATCCTCTACTTAGAAGTCACCGACGCCATCCAATGTCCAATGTTTTCAGAATCTGTTTATTTTTCGCCCTGTCAAACGCAAATAAAACGACGAGATAGCTTTCTCGCCTCGGCTATACGTGACTCCCGACGGGCGACAAATATTATCCTTCCATAAATGGTTCTAATAAATTAGACTAAATTTAAAATTGCACCCGCGTCTACCGCGTCCATTTTGCTGTGTGTGCACGAAAACCGTCTGCTCTTCAGTTACGAGAAGCAAAAACAGGCATCCAAACAGCCAGCAGACATTTGATTTTCTTACCCACTATGGAGATCGAGCAGGAAGAGATAGTTTCGCCCAAGTGCCGCTTCGTTTTCCGTGTCCAGTTTTCCGCCGTTTAGTGAAACATTTGAACAGTCGGTTCGCATAAACTACACGAACGAGGGGATAGTTTTCGCTCTCTCGCCTGTTTCCTCCTAAAACACGGAAGAAGGCTTAGGGGAACTGGCAGTAGGGTGTTCTTTTTCCCCCGCACAGTAAGATCGGACCGCCGAAAGATTGTGGTCCCTTTCGGGGTGCCACTTTTTGCTGCTTTCCAAGTCCGCTTCGTGACGTCGCCCGTACTGTACGGAAAGAGGCGCATGGAGTAGAAAGGCGAAGAAATGAATGCAGACGGAAGCATAAATCACATAAAAATGTAATTTCTTCCAACGAAATCCTCCCGCTAGCGTCGGTCCTCCCGAGACGCCACTACCATGATGGCGAAAATCTGAACCGTAATCGGAGCCCGGGCAACCACGGCCGTCGACCGTTCGACAGGGGAAGCGAAATGTTAAATAAATTTCTTTTCTTCCCCTTCCGGGCGGGCGAAATTCGCTCGTAAACACAGTGAAACGATGCAGGAACGCCGCCGCCGCCGCCGCCGTCCGCCGACTCTCGTGTCAAATGAAACGGATGAAACAAATGATAGTTTACCAAGATTTTATGCCACAGCCCAGCTCCTTCGATAAACATTCACCGAGTTCCTGATTGGGTCGAGCCGGCAGACAGCAGGATGTAGAAGGTTCCAGGCATGTGCTCGGTTGTGTTTACTTGCCCCAGCCTGGCGCGAGCACTAATAAATGGATGGAAAAATCTGATGCGTTTTTATGGCATGGGGAAGAAGCCGTTTCGCGATGGATATCAACCCTATTATCGAGTAATAAGGGACGGATTCTATTTAGTTTTCGTTCCGGCATCCGGCGTCCATCTGCTCGGAATACGCTCGGAACTCATCCACATCGGTTGGGGATTTCTCTCATTTGTCATCGTTTTTACCTAGATTTTTGCTATTATTTATCGTCTCGCACTACTTCCGGGATCGTTACTCACCATAAAACGCTTTGCAACGGAATGCGCATCTTTTTCTCGATGTAAATTCGCATAATTCCAGCTCATTCAACTGCGAGCAGACGAATTCTCCACCCGTCTGGCGATGCAAATACGTCTTAAGACTTGCTTCATCTCCATTCAATCGCTATTCGATGAACGAAGCTCTCGAAGATGGATTCTTTTTGCGTGATTAAGCGGTTCGAACTGCATTTTCCGTTTGATTACTTTGATCGGTTTCGGAAACGGTCGGCAAATGTCGGAGCAAGCTTCCGCTTTTACGTTCGCTTTTCATCTAAATTGAATTGGATTTTTGCTTTGAAATCGCTCCTGAGTGCAATTTTATTTAAATCGCTCGTAATATCCTATATATAAAAAATAAATTAATGACTCAGTCGAGTTTCAATGCATTTTAAATCGATTGATCTTGTTGCTACCAAGATGGCTAGTGTCTAGTATGGTATGAAAATGTTTCCGTAAGATTTGTTTACAAGCTTCTTTTTCATCGTCAAACGAAAAACTCTTCCGCATAATTTACTTCCAAATTTTCTTCACGATAATCACTGAGACCCACGGCAATAACATTTCATTCTTACTCCTTCTCTTTCCCACAGCCAAAGACGCGTCCACCGAATCCGATGCCGCAGCGCTACGCAAGTCTTCCATGTTCGAGTCCACCCAAGCTGCAGGATTTGACCGAATCAAACGATGCCGCCGGCGGAAGTCTCGACGGTGGCCGGAACAAGCTCGGTATCGGCATCAGCGCCGTGCACGATGCGGTGCTGCGAGGGATGGCCCGGTTGCCCGGTAGGTTGATTGTTTCCTGTTTGCTTGGTGTCTTGAACTTCCTTCCTTACCGATCGTGTAAATTATGAATATGAAACGTATTACAAAATCGTTCGTTTTAGAAGTGAATTTCATTGTTTTATTGTAAAATAAATTATCCAACAAACTTTCGCTCGGCGAGTCAAACTCCCGGACTCCGCCGTACACAGTGCATTTTAATCATAATTAGCCCCATTATGAATACTTCAGTTAATAAGCACTGGCTGAAAATCCCACGAAACCCAGCGATATGCACCTCCCGCAGTACCCGCTTAATAGCATTTGCGGTGTGAAATTAAATTTTCATATCCTTGCACAACTTTTTTTTAAGCACCCCGCATTAAGCCGTTTCAACCATATTCCCCCAAGAGAACAGAGTGCCCCCTCTCATTTTTTACCTAACGAGCCACGAACCGTTCTAGCAATTGCTCTCGGTGAGGGCAAAAAAAAACGACGTGGAACACCATGTTAAGCTTTTTTCCTCCCTGTCGTGTAGTTTTTCTTCACACACACGCGCGAAGGTTCGGCGGTGCTATTTTTGTACCAGTTCCGTGTGCTTTCCGCACGGGACGCGCCGTTCCGTGCGATTGACATTCGTGCTCTCCAACCCTCCGGGGTGCACTTTCACGGAAGGAAAATTGCTGTGTGCACCTCTGCCAAAGCGGGCACGAGTGTGGGTGGAAAGCGAACCCACAGGAACGGCAAACGAATAATCGACGCGAAAACTCACACCGCCGTAGGTGCCGGCCCGGCGGCAACATAGATTAATGAGATGGGCTATGGGCACGCAGCACGTCCGACGGTAATGGCGTGTAAGTTGTTGCCACAACTATTGCGAACGCTGCGAAGGCTTCGGGTCGAGCGAAGTGAACAATATTGCCAAGCAAGTGAGCAGAATCGTTCGAAAATCTTAAGTAAAAACACAATACTTTTAACCAACATTCGTTTCGGGTTGGAAAATTCATTGTTTATATTATAATTTAGCTTAATCTAAAAAAAGTTGGTCATGTTTGAAATATTTCACTTAAAAGAAGAGAAAATCGCACCAAAAAACCCAACTCCTTGTGTAATCACACTACCCGTCAACAGATGGCGCCACTCTACGATGGTGTTGTCTTTTCTACCGATGTATTATGCTAGTGGGTTTTATGAATTTGCAAATGTACTTGTTGTAAAATACATGAAAAATAATTGTTTGAGAATATTTTTTAATGTATGTTTTTAATGTATGTTTTTTTTTAATGTATTTACTTCAGATTTTTCGTTAAAAAATGTTATCTTAAGTTTTTCAAAACTTCTTCCCTTGGATAATTAAAAGATAAGGATCCTCGAACAGAGTAAAATATTGTAAGCTCAGCTATACAATGAATAGTCTTGTTAATAAACACAGTGGATCATTCTGTACCAGCTGTACATCAGACAGAAAGTGCACAAATGAGGACACAAATAAGGACTCAATATAGTTTTACATTCTACATTTAAAATGTCGTAGTTTAAGCACAAATTCCAAACATATTACACTTAATAGTTGTTCTACTTCAAATCCACGGCAAGAAAAACATTTGCACTAAGGAAACTGGTCACAAAATGAGAGCTGAATGTTTCTTTATGAATTTTTAAAAGCAAATACTAGCCATAATTATATAAAAAATACGCTAGATGTCCTATAAAATCATGATAGTACAGCATACTTACCCAAATGAATAAGCTAAGCAAGCTTGTTGGAAACCTTTCGGTATCATAATCATTTTAAACACAAATGAATTGAACGAGCAGCTTCATGCAACCTCTCACCACAAGATTCTTAACGGCAGCTCGTGTAGCTCACTATCTCACACGCGAGAATTTGACTTTTGCGCCAACCGATGATAACCTTTCGACGAGAGGTTTCGCTTCATCTGCTCGTATTCGAACGTGGAGCTAGATTCAAACCCAGGAAACAGTCATTTTATTAGCTGCGCAAAATATAATATAGCGCCTTTATTAAATTTATGATTCAGCAACAAATTTGAGTGTCAAATGTTTTATTCACTCATCTCTTTCTGGCCGCTCAAATCGCTACAATAACTCCAGCCGGTCAGTATTTACTCGGCGGTCCGTAATGGTTTCGTCGAGTGGTCTGAAAAAACGAAGCGAAACGGTTGACGCATCACACGGCAGTTCACCATCACCGTCTCCGGTGGCTAAATGCAATAGTGCCACTTACCGGGGGTAGGTTTTTCTCCACCCGCTCGAAGTGGTAGTAGTACTCCTCCAGCAGACGCTTCTGCTCGTCCTCGTTGGGAGCGATATTGAACTTGTGCCGGCCGGCCGCGTACTGTATAGTTCCCGTCCGGTCCGGGGGCGACGAGAACACCTTCGCGATGGCCGCATACGGATACTCCGTCGTGGTGCTGCTAGTCGATAGATCGATGATCTCTGCGAAAAACACCCACACACACACACACACCGATCACAACGGCTGCTGTCTAGTGACAGTAACACCGAGCACACATACCAGTGCTGTTGTCGTCGAGCTGGGGCACCGGCACACCAAGAGTGGCTCCAATTAAAAGGCAACCAATCAGGCACGCCAGAAAATATTTCCCACCTACACCGTTCGCTCGAGCCATCGCGCTGAATGCGTTCGTAGGGAGGATGGACCAGTAAGGCAACTTCCACTCGGTACGTCCGGAATGGCACTGACGGCAGAGATGCTCCCCGAACAGCACTGTCTGTGGTCGTTGCTCGAGGGATTGTTTTTGTTTCGTCCGGGCTCGGCGAACGCCTGGGAATCCCCAAGACGATAAGATGAAGCGAGCGAAATCATCGTTTAATCATCCATTTGATTCGGAATTGCTCTGCGCCCGTTGATTGAACGGTTTGTTTCCTCCTTGCTCTCTCTCTGTGTGTATGTGTGTTTGCCGATGGCGCAGACATTAATCAATTTGATGATTATTTTTAGCAATTTCGTTTAAACAAATCGCAGGACGAGAAACTGTAACTCTTGATCATTATTTTTTTTGTGTGTTTGAAGAAGGGCAAGGATTTTTTACCTAAAGGATAATGTATACTTGACGAGCATTATCACCCTTTTAGTTAATTTAATAGCGCTAGGAAATCAATACCGATGCAGGTGTTACATATAAAACACACCCGTCACACGATGTTACATTGTAAACTACCTCGCCAGACCAGCTGACTATAAATATGTACCGGAAACAACCTTTACCCTAACACTAGCCTGACTGGCTCGAGCGAAATGCATTTATAGCTCTCCTGTACCAGGCCAGAGCTCTGATTTATATGATTGCCGGCGACCTTTTTGGCCTAGCTTTGGCCTTCCCGTGCCCGCTTTTATGACACGCCATTCTCACGCCAATTGTAAATCCTCTCGCAAGGAGTGTTGTGTTGTGGATATGACACAACACAAACGCAACCCTTGCTTCCGGCCCGGGTTGCGCGCGCCTATGCTGATTTACTGACAGCTAATAAAGTTTTATGATCGGCCGGCGTGATCATAATGGTGGTCGGAAATCAAAGAACTGGCAAGCGTAAACCCCCGCGAAGCGATATTTGACACCGTTAAGAAACCTTTGCCGAGCAACAGGGCTTCTCTCTCTCTCTCTCTCTCTCTCTCTCTCTCTCTCTCTCTCTCTCTCTCTCTCTCCCTTTCTACCACTCTTGAGGGACTCTTTATGATGGTTTGGTGAGCCCCAGCAGAAGCAGGAGGAGTTGTTGAGAGTTTTAGAATGATAAGGGTGAGCATGATTAATGTGTTCGGCGGAGCTACCAGCTATCGCTCAGCTATGCCGTTGTCGGTGTCCTTGACATCAGACTTCCGAACTCGCGGGCAGGAACGAATCACTTTCGAGTGAAACTCTATCTCTTTAGGGGGTAATTTTCGATAGATTTTTCGCTCGGCATGGCTTCCTTTGGGGTGAGAATACGATTGCTCTACAGATTGGTACGTGAAGGATATGGTTAGAGTACTCGCTTGCATCGGGGAATCTAGGATCAGTAGCGTAAATTGATAACAACTGGTATTATTGTCGATCTTCTGGTATAAAAATTAGAATTTGGAATTATATGACATTCCTCTCTGAACCAATATTGCAAATGAATGTTGCAACTATAGCTTTTTTTAAAAAGAAAACTCGAAAACTACACGGGTTGGCTTATACTATTACTCTTTGAATTTCAGAAAAAAATACTAAATAATTTCGTGCTATCTCGAGCTTCAAAAAAAAGTTCGACATATTTTTGAACATTATATATAATTTTGATTCATCAAAAAACAATTTAAATTTTTTGGTCTGCAAAGTCGAACATGCAAAAAATTTTAAAAAAAAAATATATAATAAATTGAAATATATAGCCTTTTTCATCCATTCTTGCACAGTTCCTAGAGTTCAAAACTAAATTCTTCCCACTAAATCATGAAATCCTGCCACCTATTCTTGAAGCGGTTATTATGTGTAGTTCAAAGATCGAATTCGAGAAGGTCGATACAATTCCTTCGTTGTAAGTATTCAATCTGACGCGTTAAACATAGCGAAGAAACCGTGCCTGGGAAATAGTATTTGATGAATGGGAGGAAGGATTTCATGATTGAGTGGGACGAATTCATGTAATTCGGAAAACTGTTCAATAATGAATGTAAAATGCTGTAAAATGTATGAAATATTTCAAAATTTCATTTCTAACATTTCCATATTTGACATAAGCAACAAAGCGGTTAAAGTCCATCATAGTAACCTGAAGTTTGTTCAACGATCCGTTAGTAAAACTAAAATTCTGTTCACTCTCGATAAATCTCTATTCAGAAGTAATTTAAAAAAATCCGCAATAATAACTATTTTTTATACGCTCGTTCCAGAACCGATCCTCAACGAACACCCGGTGACGATCTACCCGGGCCGGGCGTCCCCCACGCGCCGCATGCCACCGCGCACCCTGTCCGGGTCGATGGAGCGGCACCGGTTTCCAACGTCGGACAACTCCACCTCGACGTCGCAGGAGAACTCCTCGCCCGAGAACAACGAGTCCGAGTACAACGAATCGTCCCTGTCGCCTACGCACGGCCACCTGCAGCCCCTGCACGGTGGTACGCCGGTCAGCTCGCTGCTGACTCGAATATTTCACCAAAATGTGGCTGCCGCGGGAGCAGCCTCCTCACCACTACCTCCTTCTACCGCCTCGGCCCAGCCCCATCGTCTGCACCACGCGGCCCGCGGCCATCGCATGCCGGCCACGGGGGCCATCGCGTCCCGAGCCACCGGACGCCCGGACAGCGACGACGAACGCTTCTCGGACGACTCGCTCGAGGAGTCCTCGCTGCCACCGCCACCCGGCCCACCCACGGTACCGCCCCCGCCGTCGCTCTCGGCCCCGGTGACCCCCTCCAAACGGCACAGCATCGCCTGGGAGGTGAACCTGGACGATCCGGCCAGCTTCGGCGATCCGCTGATCAGCACACCGAAAAGCTCCACCGCCGTCAGCTCGAAGGTACGCTAATGCATGGAAAATCCTTCCAGCAACGCCCCAATACGCACGCATCGCTTGCTAGGGACAACAATTATTGCTTTCCAGCGCCACGCAACCAGCAAAACACGGCGTTCGGGCCCCGGCACAGACCTTTCATCGGCACTTAATGAGGCGTGTTAACGAAACCGATTCCGATAATCTACATGCTAACCCCGTTTTGGAAACCTTTTTTTTTCTTGTTTTGTTCGTTTCGCTCCAACCCAACTTCCGTCGGTCCTGTGGACTGCGCGGAAAGGATTACGAAATATAGAACACGTTTTTTGTACGTGCCGGCAGCGGGAGCAGGTTGTTGCGTTTTACTGTTGCGTGTCGAGTTTTACAGCCGCTGGGTTGGGTTGGGTTGGGGCTACCCTTTCTGGTCATAATTATTGTGGGATTTTTTTCTTCTATTTGTTGCGGCAACATTGCTTCTACTAACTTTTGTACGTGCAGCTGATGTTGGCTAAACAACTTGATAGCTTCTTTTTGTTTCTATGATTGTTATCAACATGCTTGTATCGGTACACGAACGACATTACGATAGGATGGGTTTAGAGATGGGAAGAGGATATTAACTCACTTGTATTCACTCATCTTTGGTAATCGTTTCGATTAATAATGCAGAAGGAGTTGCTTGCATAAGGATGATTCAAATCGCTCACTATATAATTAGAATCACTCACTCAGTAGCTCCCTCTGTAACTCACTCTTTTGCTCACTCAATAATTCACTCTTTTGCTCACTCACTAGCTCTGTCCTGATCTGAATATTCGCACTATAAGGCAATCTGCACACGAGCCGCTGTAACCCGCTTTTGCGTAAATGCTGCAAGTGAGAGCCGAATGAACACAAGGCTGACGCGTGAGATACCGCGCAAATTGCAGCCAAAAATTGGCTAGGCAACATCGCGCTTTTACAGTGGGCATCAGGCTATCTTGCAAAATAAACTATATTGATTTTTGGTGTATTATAAAGCATTTTCATATATTTTTTTATTACAATGCAACACGGGTCCTGATTGATTCTAGGGTCAATATTCAAAATTGTATTAACATATTTTATGCATATCGTACTTAAAAACCTTCGAGTTATTGCCAAAAACATCAAACTCACAAACAAAATTGTCAACAAAACTGCGACATAGCCCGAGTATCACTGTATTCGGTTTGTTTACGTTATCCTGGTGTCCCAGGCTCAATGGAGACATGCATTATGAATAGCTATAGTTTATATACTTATTCAACAATATTGCACCATAATTAATGAATAATAGAAGGGAGGAATAAAATTGTTTTGTTATTTTCGTCTACTGACGAAAATATGAAGTCAAAACCGTTTTGCAAACTGAATGATGAAGACAATATTATCCGATTATCCGTGTTATTCGTGAAGAATACAAATAACCGAAAACGAAAAGTATGTAATTGTGCAACGTTTTTGGCATGAACGGTATGAAAAATATTACCTCCAATAAAATACATGATTTTTCTAATTGAATTGCATTAACAAACACAAACAAATCACTTTTGGTTGCATTTTTGATCTCGACCCCGGATAATACAAATAAGTAATTATCCGTAACCTATTCGAGAATGGCAGGTACCAGCTGTTCCTAGCTGCAGCAGCATTATATTTCATTTACATGATCAGCTTTTGCAGCTAGGCGCTTTAGTTCATGAAAGTTCATGAAATGAACACAAAAGAAAAAGCGGCACTTGCAGCGAAGCGCAAAAGCGGCCCGTCTGCAGAAACCCTAAGATTTCAATGCACAGTGAGTTGAATGGGAAACTCGTTCTTACTATCATACGATCATATCTTACTATCACTATCACTATCTTATCATTAGTTTATTTTTTTTAGCTAAAAAAAAAATATCAAATCTTACCATCAACTTTTGGTACAATTTTCAACAAATCAACAATCAACAAAGTATGAAATATTACTTTTATCCTTGTATTAATTCGAGTCCGAAATTATTAGGAGAAAACTCATATTTCTTCTCGCCTATTTCCCATTTTCCATCCCTCTAAAAATCAAAATGTTCCTAGCAACAAAAACAACTGTTAAACATGCATGACTCTGCCTTAACGTACACATGATTCCTGTGCTTATTGCTAACATTATCACAAGCATAATAACCGTCGTAACTATTCCAATAAAGGTTTCAACGGTTTCAAAGGGAGTGATAGTCACTGCGAAAGATGTTCCCTCCCTTTTTTTCTTTTCTGCAACATTTCACACGAATATTGTTTTGAATTATGCATAAACTGCGTACAACCAATTCCTCTCCCTCGTCTGGTAATATTCATTTCGAGATTGATTTATTATTTACCCACCCATTACGAGGTTGATAAGTTGCGAGCGTGATTTAGAGTGTTTTAAAATATGTCTTTTTTTGTCTGTTGTTATTTATGCTGTGCACCAAAACTTACTGAATCTTACATATGCCCACCCATATCGATCATTCTCAAAGCGTTACGGGAGATATCCCACACGACCTTCACAACCATCACCACAGGCATGTGCTGTTCATCATACAAAAAAAAACCGGCCGTTTCAATTATGAGAAGTATCCCATGTCTCGCAGTCACCAAACTGCGAAGCCTTTCGTGTTTCGTGTGTGTGTGTGTTCCAAACGAACCTGTCCCGGAGGGTCTCTTGGGTCTATTTTACATCCTCATATGTCGTTTTTAACAAGCACCATGAGCCCGAAATGACCGAATGCGCGCGGCGCAAGATGAAGCACCAAACTACTTCTGCCGCCACTATAAACACGCGTCCGGCAAAAAAACGCCTTTTCCATGTGCTTACTTCGTGCCGATGGGTTCCGGGTTTTTTTTTTCTTCTTGTGTTCCCTTGCTGCCGTTATCACACTTTTCATCTCTATTTATAAAACGACGGCGATGTGAAATATGAGCCCTCGTTTCATCTCACGAACGATCGTCGCCACGAAACAGCCACTTTGATGAGAGGAAAACGGGGAGGTCTTCTCCTTCTCCTTCTTCTCCTTCGCCAAAGGTCGTCCGTGTGTTTCGTAACTTTTCGCCCAATTTCCCTGGACGCCTCGCATCCGTCCTGGGCTTCGATGGGACCGTCATTCACTGGAAGGTGCTTTATTGGCACGCTGGCATGAATTTATGTTGCGCACCAGAGAAGAATGCTTAATCGGTATGTGTACGACCTGACTAGGCTCCCAAATTGGATCGAAAGTGCTAAGAAAAAAACACAAGCAAAAGGCACATTTGAGTATTAACGCCTTTTTTATGCTATTTTACTCTGATTATCGTCGAGAGGAGTAATGCTTTTGCCCATCCAAGTTGAACGCTTATCTGTTTTATCGAAATTCGAATAGGTCAACTGTCCAGCGATGTCCGTCTTGCTGTCACACTCCACCATTTACTTAATTGTATCCACTTCAAACTGGACATTGCAGGCTCGAAATACATTTTCGGCCACATCCACCGTTCCCCAGCGCCGAACAGTGTGACCTTCGCACCGGCGAGCCCTTGCCCGGCAACACGACGAACACGATACTTTTTATTTATGATACTCAACCCGTGGCCATGTGCAACCGGGAATGTGTCCGCGCTTGACATAGGTTTCGGCCGAACGAAAACGGCATAAATAAATATTTAAGTGGCACACGCAAAACTGCCCATGGAGACGCCTGGTGCGGCGATGCGTTGACGCGGGTCCAAGCGAAAGTATGGCCCGGCCGGGAAGATGTTTGACATCCGGAAAGTTCCGTTGTGCCTGGTGGAGAGGCTGGCAAACAAAGGGCGCGATGCCGGGCATGATTTTATCATCTCTACGGTGCCGTGAATTTTTATTGTACTTTTGTTTTATTTCATCTTCGTTACATTGACGGAAAAATGTCGAATGTAATGAAAATTCTATAAGAATACAATAAAAAAAAATCGAAATATTTCAGTTTTTAACATGAGTGGTTTTGGTCTAAGAACTCATACTCATTTTTAGCATAGATTTGGAGAGAGAATTTGTTGAAACCCCTCAGTACCTTTGGCGGGAACTTTTCTATGCTAATAATTGAACCAAAGCTTTCAGGTTTCCAGATGCTGGCCACTTTGCGAGTATTGATCGCAATTTGAATCGATTGAGAGATACATTTCCCATATACCATATTTGAAAAGAGTCTATAGACCAACTATCACTAAAACATCATTCGTGTATAATTGTAGCTAACCTCTTAAATTTGAATTAAAAGTTGATAGCATACTACGATATCAGAAATATGTTTCAACTTCACATAGTTCAAAGAGCCCTATTAACTCGGAGTTGCTCATAGATCTTTAAAACAAAAAGAAGTGTCGAGAGGATAGCAGTTGAGTAGAGCTGACAAACGGACTCTGATGAAAGCTAACTAGTTGTTTATTTGTTTGGATAAAAATGTGTTTTTGGAAAAGCTTTCAATTCGCATTGAGTGGCTCCATCTATTGACGAGACATCCTTTAGAATTTAAATCATTTTAATGTAACCTATACCTCAATCATAGAAACATGAACACAATATAACAAACAACATTACAAATTGCTCCATTCGTTTTGGAATCTCAGTGAAACGTTTGAAAAGATGCTCCATTTCCATATCGACAGGTTGTGCGTTGGGCAAGATACAGAAGCATTGTTTGCATACCCGTGCCATAATTGCTATCTTGTCATCCATCTTCCGTAATTTACCCACCAAACGAACAGTTGCCTCCAGTCCCCCATCTCATCGCAAACACTCACACGCGCTGCACCCACACGGGATTCCTTGGCGACGCGGAATTCCAGGAGTTGAGCATGCACTCGACATGCCACTCCGTTGCAGCTCATCGAACCGTGCCGATGCCTATCGCTCCTGACATTCTCCGGCGGTTTCTCCAACTTTTTCACGCCCGATTGCTAAACAATGAACTGTAACGCTGGTGCCTTCCCCGTGTTATCGTTATGTCGGCTCCATAACTCATCTGCATATTTTCATGAAGGTGCTGCCTGCTGCCTTCCTTCCGACACAGCCCAATCATTATGCCCCGGCTCGTAGTAGGCTTCTCTCTCGAGACACACACACACATACACTCTCGTGGCGGCCTGTCGAGAAGGTGCGACAGAAAAAAAGGCCGCCATTAATCCTGGCGGTTTGCAAAGTGCTGCCAGACACCAGATAGCATCCGGCCGGCAGAAGGTGTTTGGCCGAAAACCGGCCGTGTGCGGCCTACTTTTGTGTCGTTCACCTGGCGGAATACGTTATAGACCACTCGACCGAGTTCCCGTTGCGATGTTGAGGTAAGGACGACCCCGAAAGGTGGCTGGTTCGTGTTTTTTTCCTTTTTTCTGTTGGTTTTGCTACCCCGCATTGCGCAGCCGACCCGAAAACTACGATAGGAGTCGCGTTCCTGGCGGTGAGCGTGTGCCTCCCCGGTGGACACTCGATTTCCGGCCGCCATGTTGTGTGTTTTTTTTTCAATTCTGGGTGTCGCGAGGGAATGTGTGCCGATGCAAAACAAAAACCAGCAGCTTCCGGTGTGACTACTATCGCTGGTGGTGTATCTTTCGCACATACTTCTTGGATTTTTTTATTATTCAAAACTGACTCGTTCGTGTCGCGTTCTAAGCTGAAACAGCAGGAAGTGCACGGTGGTAAAAGTGAAGGACAAAAATGCTTTAAACATAAATAAAGATTTAAAAAGATTATTACAAATAGAAAATTCTAATGAATCTCCTGGTGAGATCTTCATATCTTGCCCTGTTATAACTTCAGAAATTAGGATTCTAATTTTAAGACCATTTTTAAGTCACCACTTTCCGTTGTGCAATGATCTTCTCTTGCATAAAATTGTATTCTCCGGAGGTATCCTTGCGCCGTACCGTATCATAAACAATGCAACCAAATGCCGCACTAACCTCGAAACACGCAGGCCTTATTATGTTCTCCATACGCCTCATTGGAATGCACTGTCACGAAACCCTGCGCCGCAGAACACACACATTGCACCTCGACAAAGATGCCCTACATTTATACTTGCTACAAATAATACAATACATCCTCACCGGGCCGCACGCAGCAGCAGCTTATCGAACCGAACGAACGTCGTCGACGATGAACGGGAGCAACCAAGTTAGCACCTGCCCGGTGCGATAAGACCGAAGGGACATTGTCAAGTCGGATTTGGTTCGCAGGCCGGGTTTCCCGAGCTTCCTACCTTTTCCGTGTTTGTGTGCTCGTGTGTGTGCATCTATATCGCCCTGGAGCGTATGTGCTGAACAGGTGCGAGGATTGTTCATGCGAGGTGTTAGTTTTTATTCGCCTCCTTGCACCTGCAAAGCGGCGAAAGTGGCGAATGCGGGAGCGCTCACTATTACGAGGGCCTATTTCCGGTACCGATGTTAAATTGAAAGCAGTCGCGTGTAGATGGTTTGACGTTTTAAATGACAACAATCTAGAGGGAAATAGGAATTTAAGGGATTATTAGAGCCATTTGGTAGATTTGGGTACATCGGGAAGGACATTATATTCACTTTTTGCACCTCTTTTCACTTTTAACTTCGATTTATCTTAAGTATCTCTTAAGTAAGTAATAGGTTTGACAAGGGAAAAAAATCGAAGATATTAGCGCATTTATGTTTGATGAGCAGAGTTCTGTTAGAATTACTGCAATTGTAGTCAATTTATTTAAAAAATCAAAAGTTTTGAATCGAATCGATTCGAATCAAAGTTCGAAGTATTGAGCACAATACTTACTACAGACCAAGACGATTTTCATCCTCAAAGAGTCTTGGAGTATAACGTCGTAAGTTCATGTAAAGGATAACATTTATAATAAAATTCAAAAACGCTGCCAATAGAGCCTCCCTTGAATATCCTTATGTGAATGCCAACCCTACACTAGCAACAGCCATTGCAAAAGTGTGATGCAGACTCTATTTCTTGTGCATTAAGTCACACGTCGCGCTCGGTTCGCAACGCATTACCATTTCCAAGCGTCGGACGCGTAATAAGGAACTCCACTATCGGGAAACTTCACCAAACCACTCCAAACCGGGCAAGAAACAACCGAGATACGAGCCAAACTTCTGCTGCTACTGCATTCCTTTGTTGTCTGCCGCTGCCGAATGCAAATTCCACCTTCTCGCACCAGCGCACCAGATATTCGAATGATAATGCGCCTCCGCCAGCTCGACTGTATTCGCAAACCGCGCTAGGGTTGCGTTCGAAACACGGTTCCGTGCCTGCCACCGTTAGCGCACGTGAAACGGGAGTTTCATCCCATTTACCATTACCGTTCGTCTCGCGCATCCTGGCGCCTGCCAGCGAGATAATGCACTTTTAGTTGGCCGCGAGGCCAACGCCACCTAGGTTTAAGTATTTAGTCTGGCTCGCATATGATAGCGGCCCGGGGAGCTAAACCCCCCTCCGGCACACTGGTGGTCGCAAATTAGAAAGCGAAAGAAAATCGAAAACCATTCCCGCCAACCAACCAACGAAATGCATCGCAGACATAAGGGCTGCTGCTGGATGGTGGGATGGTGGGAAAAATGAAGAGAAAATTCACCAGGGGCAGAGTTTTCGGCTCCGGTGCTGGCTGTGGGCAAAACGGAATGATCGAATTGTTGCATTTAACAGCAATTAAAAGCATCTCTCTCTCTCTGTCTCGCAGTCGGAGCATTCTGTTTCCGCTGGCTCGCGTGCATTGTTTGCATCGCATTGGTGGTTCGGGGAAAACTATGCACCAAACAGTATCCGATCGTTGCTGAAAGTTTAATTAAAAGGCACCGGGGCAGCATCTGACAGCTTCGCTTACGCTCGTTTGGCTAGCAAATCACCATTCAACTGGTGCAAGTTTCAAACAATCTTCCGACGGGTTAAAACTTGATCATCACTTCTTATCACTGACAGTTGCGATAGTGGCGCTACAATCTGTTGATTGTATTCTTTCTCACTCAACACAGCTGTGAAAAGTTTAAGTGTCACATTTTCCACATCCCAAGCTCTTCCGGCAATAGGTCAAACTAATTTGCACAGCACGGACACTTATTATCGCTAGAATTATCTCATTTTTTCCATATCAACGAGAAGCTAGCAGAAGCCAGCTTGTCGCTCCGTTTTGCGACTGTCTGCTTCTGTTGCGCCGACGTGAAAACTGGCGAACTGGCGCAAACGATCGAGTGACAGCTTCATTCGTTATTTAGCACATCAATGTCAGCATTAATATTGCAAAGTTTTCAGCTCCCGCAAACTCGAAGGCTGCGGCAAGAAAGGCTGGTAAGGAGCTCGTTTCAGACATTCTGAGTGTTCCCGTTTGCAACAGGATAGGTAGCAGCAGCAGCTGAAGAAGATTTTGCGCAATTATTTGCGATACAATCTCACGACACTTCACACTATTTTCCACTGCCCTGTTGACACATTTCTCCACTCAGTTTGCATTTTCAATGACCACTCTCGTCACAACGCTGCGTTTTGCTTGTTGGTAGTGCACTCGGCTCGGTCCGCAGGGTTTTGAAATGTTTTCTCCGATAACTGAAAAGGGAAAAATGAGCCATGTTGCCAATCTTAAGAAGACGGAAAAAGTATATGACGTACTTTGTTTGCTTTTAAATACTAGAAGATACTTGACAGCAGGACAACGATGCAAAAAAGCATTGCTGTCAAGGATGACAGTTTCAAACCTTACCTTCCGCCGACGGAGCAGTTCCTTGAGAGCTGCATGAATGTAACCTCGAAATTTTCTCCATCGTTGACAAACTACCCACGTTAACCGATTTAGATTACCTCTTTGAAATGTGGTTGACAGGAAATGGCACCAACTATCATGTCTGGCCATGTTATGCCAGACACAACTGGGCCATTCAGTGCTGAAGGATCTGCTCGCGGAAGGAATGTTTCCAGAATTTCATTCCAAGACGCCTGTACCTGTGTGGTCCATGTGCTCTGGCCAGGTTGAGCAAAACCACAAGCGACGAAGACGAAGGACACTCGACACATACGCTTGACGTGACCTCAAATGTGCCTTATTCCGATGCCCTATCTGGCAAACCCGTCCGGGATCATTAGCTTCATTTGTCAATGTCCTCTCTCTCTCTCTCTCCTAAAGTGCGATGCAAGAACTCTCCTGCTCCGAGAAAAGGTCACACCTCACACGGGAAACCGACCTAACATCGTGCGGCGGCCAAAACAGTTTCCGACAGCTATCGGTCATGCAGTGAATTAGTGTGCAACGCGTCGGTTTGCTTCCTTCCGAACTTTTTACTGACACATGAGCTATTCGTTTGTTCGGTTTACACACTTCAACATCCTCCACACAGTCCACATCTTCCACACGCGGCGCGCCAAGTCGATGCCGGCAGGCAAATTAAACTGAAAATTAAATTAATCTAAATTGACAGCCGGACAAACTCCGGGTCAGTTCGTACAGATGGAGGCGCTTTACATGTTGGCATTTCCCTGAAGGTTCTGGTTCGTGTTGTCTCGCATCTCACGTTTTGCAAACGTTGTTGCAGTAGGGATGTGCTTTTGAAGGTTTTTTTAAAGAATGCGAGAGTGAAACAACTTTAAGTAGAAAAAGTCGACTTACAAAGAGAACCAACAATATTCGAATACCAAAAATGGTCTTGAAAATACTACGCTCAACACAAGTAGAATAATGCCGTAAAGATGCATCCCTTGAAGACACTCGTCTCTCGAAAAGAATGCAAAAATAGTCGGCTCTCAACACAAACTAAAACATCGCCGAAAATAATCGACTCTAAAAACAAACATATAAACAAAGATTCGTGTGTCGATGCTTCCCTGAAGGTTCTTGCTCTAATTGACTCATATCCGACATTTCGGAACTAAAAAACGCTACAAAGCCAGGCACTTTATAGAAGAATCGATTGAAGATTCGACATTCATTCCACCAGTCAACTCATGTTGACATAAGTGACTCAGAAATATAGTCAAAAGATTCGACTCCCCCATAACTATAACAGTTATGTCGATCAGAATGAAAAGAATCGAATCTTTCAAACGACTCCATTGGTACATCACTAGCCTGCAGTATCGCTCTGTATTTGCTAGTTTCCGTCACAACCACCTAGATCGTGTTCGCAATAATTTATGCAACAGCCAAGTGGCAAACACTGCCAATCAGACTTGCATCCGATGCCGGAATGCTTTTTTGTGTGTTTATTTTTTTATTTGCATAGCTCATCAAGAATTCACAGCTCTGATCTCGCGTTTCCACGTTCTCGTTTACCTCCCCCCAGGTGGTCGGTCGGCGGAAACTTGGCCTCAAGCACGCAACCAGCTCCCAGTCCAGCCTCGAATCGACGCCGAGCAACGTCAAGAGCGAATCGAACGAGTGGCCCGACCCGCCGGACATACCCATCTGCAGCACGGAGGACGAAGCGGCCTCCATATACTCCGATTCCGGTACGTCCACCGCGAACCGCACGCACTTTTGCCTCCCTCCCCAATCTCGCCTAACACTTTCACTCGTTACCTCCCCACCCGACAGACGACCTCATTCCACATATCCCGGACATTAGCGGGCGCGGCACGTACATCATACGCAAGGGGCGCCGGCAACGACAACGACTGCCCAGCCTGGAGTCGGAGCCGAGCAACAACGGGATGGTCGCGTGCGACGGCCTGCCGCAACCCGTACTCGCCGACGATCACATCCTGCGCGGTCTGCCTAGTCCCGTCTTTCCAGCATCGATGATCACGCCCAAGTCGCGCCACAGCATCGATCTCGGTCTGTCGTCGGCGTCGTCCGCGAAGGCCGCCGGTGTGTCGCTCCTGAAATCTTCACCCTCGGTCCCGAACCAGAAGCTACCCAGCTCCGTGCTTTCGCCAAGGTAAGAGTCGACTTGTGCTGATTAAGTCAACAAGTGCCTCCGGATGCCACCGTCTTGATGCCGCCGTCCATCTTTCATCTTTACTCACCGATTGCCATGGTATTCCGGGGCCCAATTTCGTGATTAAAGTCGGCCCTCTCCCCAGATTGCAGTGTTCGCCAGGGACAGAGGTTCTCTTCTCGTGCCTCTTCCACATCGCCCCGAAAGGAAGTAAGCGCCTACGGACCTTCAAAAGGCCACAAAAGCTCAGGAAGCAACACCTACCCGTGATGAATTGGGGTAGTGGTGTTGTTTATTCTCTCCTTTTTTTGTCGTTGCCTCCACTACACGGCAGCGTTTGTGGCCCATCGTTTCACAGAATGAAGAGGCCATTCGGTAGGGAACTGCTGAAAAGGTTGCGCTTCTGAAAAGAAAGCGTTCCTTCGTCCGTTAACTACGTTTCCCGCCATCGCACTGTTTTCGGTGCAATCTTGCTGATGAGATGAGCTTGTTGTTTCCTCTTCCGGAAGAGCAAACATAACCTTAATCGCTGCTGCTGCTTCGGCAAGGCATGCAGTCGGCTCTCCTCACCAACTCCGACTAACACCCGGTACTGTTTGCACTGTTTCCATTTCAGGTCACGATTATCATTAGACTTAAGTTCACCTACTACCTCAGAGCTTTCAACTAATGTTATAAAGATCACCACACCGACCGGAAGCTATCCCTCCCCGGTGACGGCCCATCACCATCACGCCTCGTCGCCGCTCGGTGGTGCGCCGGGCCCGCTCAACAACGGCAACGGCACCGGCAGCGGCAGTAACAGCCTGAGCAAGCCGGCCAAACCACCCGGCAACGGCACCAGCATTGTCAACGTCGGTCCGGGGCCTTCCGGCGCCAATCAACCGCAGCCGGCGGCCGCACCGCAACCGGTCGTGTCCGCCCGGTACACCGAGTTCAAAACCTACAGCTCCACGTTCGACGCGCTGCAGGCACTGGATAACTCGGCCGGCGGTGCGAACGGCGGTTCCGGTGGTTCCGGCGGACCGACCAACGGCGGCGGTGGCCATCTCAACGGTTGCGGTCCGGGCGTGTCCAGTGCCGGTGGTTCCGACAATCCGCTGCTGCGCGTTTCTTCGCTACCCACCATTACGCCACCGCTACCATCCTCCGCAACAGGTAAGATACAGTGTCTCAAACTTCAAGTGGGACACTAAAAATGAAAACTGTGCTATAGTATTACATGTTAAGAAACTTCACACGAAATGTGTTTAAACTGGAAATATATGAAATAGAGTTTAGTTTTGGAACCCGCCAAGGGATAGTTCCACTCATCTTTTAAGGAGATGTTTTAGAAAATTTCAAAACAGATCATCAAAGATGCAATCCCCAGCATCTTTTTCATATTTTTTAAACATCTTCCAGCCTCTCAGCTTCAAGAAAATTTCAGACTATGTATATTCCTACCAAAATCACTTATTTTGACAAGCCGTTTTTATCTTTTCGTTATGAAGATTTCTTGAAGTCTATTCTGAAGATGTTACAATGTTTTTTAAACAGTTTAGATATGTTCCTCGTTGGCTTTTGGCTTTTTTTTACTTAGACCGCATCTCGCTAGGTTTTTTAATGATATTATTGGAACATGATGTGTTATTTTGAACTATTTACAAAAGGAAAACTAAGTCTTTGAAAAACCAACATAAATGCAAGGGGTTCCACCTTGAGCTTGAACAACTGTATATGGTTTATAGGACGAGGTTAAGCAGAAAGGATAGAGTTCATCTACCGGGCACACCAACCATAGAAGATGGAGATTGATTAAGTCGATTAGGTAAGCTTGACGCTGGTCAAGATTCAGGTCAAATTCTGCTCCAAACCGAGACGAGAACTGTCAATTTGATCTAGCCGCACTATCATCTTGCGGGCGTAATCAACATAAGCCGCCGGCGGTCAAACGCCAGGAAGTGTAACACTTTCCTAGTCACCCTGTCCCTGTAGGTTCATTATTACCGGCCCCGTGCTAATTGGACTTCGCTTGGAGGTCTTGGAGGAGGATTCGCAGCGATACGGAAAAGCGCTTTTTTTTGTTTTCCACCAACCATCTTAAGAAGCTTACGCGACACACCGTCGTCATCAGTTAATTAGAGGCGCCAAGAATGCGAATTTTCGCTTCACCCATCCACACCCCCTTGCATGAAGAAAACGAATGTCCCAAAGCCCTTCTCCAACGCCGAAATGAAGGCTGCACTTGGGTGGCTAATTTTTCCTTCCAACCTACGAGCGGGAGATGGCGAAAAGGTCGAAATTAGAAAAGTGGCACCACCTTTTGCCTGACCCAGGTAAAAGCCTCCACTCCGGGACCCGAAGCTGTGAGGGGGTTTGATTGGACCAGTTGGGGACGTTTTTCATTCCGGCCGCACAAACATTCACAATATAAAACTACACCGCATCCTTCTCGCGTCACAGTGCTGCTCTCCGGCACGGCCGGCGAAATGTAAAAGGATTGGATGCCATTAGAGCGGCCGAAAGAGGGTGCATTCTTTGTCAGTTAGGTTCTTTTCGCTTTTTTTTTAGTCCGCCAGTAGGACAGTCAACGACCCTATATCACCTGAAAAGGTGTGTTTTTCTCATAGTGAACAGAAGTGATAACAAATAAGTGTACGGCAACAAATAAACCCTTGTCATATCGACCGAGAGCAGGTTTGTTTAATGAGGAAAACTTTTGCCCATTCTGCTAATGGCTCTCTTTTCGTTTTTGGAGCTGCTGTATTGCGTTTTTGTGAGTCAGAAATGTTGTAAGATAAGACAAACCGCATCATTCGTGTTCATATTTTATGTTGTTTTTCTAATAGAGCTTAACGTCCGCTTATGCCCTTCTCAAACGATAAGTTTTGTATCGTTGGATTTCATGCAATATATCGATAAAACTTGCACGCAACACACCAACTTCTACTGATACTTGCGTACGACTTTCTTCACCCACCAGCCGAAGGTTTAGCGACGCCGCGGCGTGAACTGGCTCCGCCGATCGAAGAGGACGAGGAAGCGGACAGCGACACACAGCGAGGGGCCCCGTTGCGCAAGATAGAAGACAACATTAGTGCTTTATTACGTGGTGATATATCCGTTGCTAGAGTAGCCGGTAAGTGTTGTGACTTCCAACTGACTGACGCGATCTAATTCGGTTGTCCACCATTCCCCCACTTGCAGACATACCTCCAGCGAGACGTCCACTAGGTTTTCGTCTAGGTGTTCATAAATCAGAAAGTGCCAAAGAAATGCTGCTCTCGCAGGCAGGGCTTGGACCGCTGCCACCATCGCCACCATCATCCAGCCCGGAACCGGTGAGTTATGGCTTGAATCTTAAGGGCCGACATCGCTACTAACCGTGGGTGTTCCCAAACGTTCGCCACTTCCAGCAGGACAGTGACGAGTTTCCCCCATTGCCTCCATCGCCAACGGAAGAGCCAGAGGCCATCCATCAGATGCACGGCATTCGCATCAGCTCGCGAAACCGTGGTACGAACGGCGCACCGAATGGTTCCACCAAGCACGAGCAGCTGATACACGGCTACCGAGAGGATCACCCGCCTGCTATTCCACCACACCGTGGGCCGTCGATAAATACGCTTAAAACAAGGTACTGTATGCGACTAGTGAGGGGAAGGTACTGATGTACTTCGTAGGAATAGAGGAAACTACTAGGAGACAAGGCCAACTTGTCAAAACTAGTATCCAGATGTTGAGATTAGGCAAAAAATCTACTAGCTGCAGTATCTGATAGGCTTTGGAATAGAGAAACACGACATGAGAAGTCAGGTCCAAAGCAAGAAAGGTGTTCGTAGCCCACTGCAAAACTAAACGATTCTCTCGACCATTCCTGCTCGTTCGCAGATCGATGGATGCCGGGTTCAGCAAATCGTACCGCAACGGATCATTCGGTTCGTCGACGTCCCCGCACGCCCCCGGTACACTTCCTCCCGATTTGCCCGGTTGCAACTCGCGACGAAGAGTCATCACCGGCGGCTACCAGAAGCGCACCGCCCAAAGCCCCCGCGAGGAGAGATCGCTGCAAACGTCCTGCAGCCTACCGGAGACGCCCATCTTTGCCCGAGGGTACGTATCGAGCTGGTGCGGTCTTGGTGGGACCAAATGGAAGAATGACCCTAATCTCTCTACGTCTATTGCAGCTGTGACATACCACGAACACCACATCGACGCGCTCCGGAAGTTCCACCGCACGGTAGCGGAAGTCGCACGGCACCGAGAACCAACTCCAACACCAGCAGTCTCGGTTCGTCCGTCGTCGGCATCAGTATGTATCGCCTTATAGTTATATCCCACTCCCACGGAACTATCTTGCAGATGTCAATAATACGCTCCGCTGCACATTTTAAACAAACACATCCCGGGTGATGGTGAAAACGTGAAAAAAAAAGATCAATACGGTGCACTGTGCAAAACCAACCTGTCCACTAATCCCATTCACCATATCGTAACGCCTCTCTTGTCTTGTCTCGTTCCGTTCTCTTCCGTTCTCCACGCAACGCGACGCTCGCCAACAAATACAACAGGTGCCTCGACCACGATCGGCAGTCGGCAGCGCAGCATCAGCCAGGCGCTGGCCAACGGGGAGATGCTGCGGCTGGCGGGTGGGCCCGCCCGTGGCTGGTATCCGAAGCAGCGCCACCCGCGACCGGCGTCGACCGAGAACCTGGACCGGCTGCATCCGCAGGGATCGCTGCGCGCCTGGGAGGCCGCGGGTACGGGTAGCCGCAAACCGCTCACCCTACCACCAAATCTCACACCCAAATTTTTCAACAAGTCACCGCGTGAGGCACTGCGCCGGGTTACTAGTTTGCTCATTCGCAAAGGTACGGTAGGGCGATTGATTCCACCCCCGTTTCGTAATGAGGGCCGTGCCGGTTGAATGTCGCTGGCGGTAAAGATTCGCGGCGTTCGGTCGGTTATGCGCGAAACGTCCCTCGAAACGCGACTCGCTTTCGTTCCCTATCTCTCATGTCTTATCTGTGTTTCAACATTCTGTTTCTAAAACCTTTTCATCCGTTCACAAGATTATCGTAATGGCAGCAACGCGTAGTTTGGATTTGTTTTCCTCTAACAAAGCTTTTATGTATGTGGCACAAAAGTATCTACTTTATTTTCGATTTAACCTTTTTTGCTTTAAAACATTAAAATTTCAAACTAAATGCTTAATTTTAAACTCAGCTTGATGTAGGTACGTTGCACATTTCGTTAACATTTGATGAAACCGTTAATTTTGAAAAAAGCGTTATACCTTGCGTACAACATTGCTAGCAAGCTGCTACACAAGCCACCGGGCGAAAAGACGGATATATTCAGGGCGAAAAGTCGCTGTCAAAAGAGATAACCACGTGTTTTTTGTTTATTCTCCATTCCGCTGCTTCGTTATCTTCTATTTCTCTCTCTCTCTTTTGCTGTTCCTTTGCAGTTTTTCAGTTTTCACAATATTGTTCTGACTGGAAATCGCGAAATAATTTATATTTCGTGATGTTTTTAAAGAATGTAATTTATTTTCGAATCAGTCTTTCTCTATCTTTCCTTTCATACTGGTTCCCTCCTCTATTTTTCCGATCTCGATTTTCCTCGATCCAAAAACGCCGGTTCGTGTCACGCGTCTCGTCTCGTGCGTAAATATGCCAATTCGGTTTACGTTTGGATGCGTTGTTTAAAATTTAAAATTTAACTAAAAACCGTTTGATTAAAATCGTGCTAAATTACAGTTGCCCTCGCGCGGATAAAATCGTCCTAGCCGTAGTACATAAACGACTTGTTAAAAATGATCACCGTCGCACATACTGCAGCACATACCAACCACCCAAACCCACCCACTCCACCCACATCCTCTCACCCCTATAAGAATGGTAGGCACACATCAAATCTGCACGGATAGACCCTCCAGTAACTCTGATCGTTTCATTCGTTTTATATTACCTTTTATTTTTAATTTTATTTATTGACTTGTGTGTGTGTGCCCATACGTTTCTAATCGTGCACTGTTTATATATCCGATATGGAACGCTTCGGCCCGTCAGGTTGTGGCGTAATCTTAACAGCTTCAAATTAGTGTAACATTTTGCCAGTGTAGCCACACTAATTAGCCGACTTAAAATCAACACGAACGTTGCCGTATCGTGTTTCGCATGTGCCTTGTGGGTCGAACAAACTCACACAAACATGGACGGGAGCTTTCAGTACATTGCACTGTCGTGCGGTCGGCAGTTCGACCCGATCAAATCTTGCCCGAGCGGAGCTGAAGCGGAAAGCAGAAGCTATGAGGCTAATTCAATCAACCTCCGCTGTCTTCTAATCATTCGTCCGCATTCTCATTGCAAGGGGTGTCGCGTGTGCGCGCTCCAGTTGCCGACCATCGTGGGTATTTTATTGGGAGGCTATTAAATCTTTGACTGGGAGCATCTTGGGGGCAATATAATCCGCATCATTCCTCTTGGGTCTCGGGTAAAAGAGCGAATATTCTAAATTGAGATCAATTCGGTGGGTCTCAATATCGTCACGAACTCGTAGAAAGTGCGGGCTATCGGCTACATGCATACCTTATCTGTCAGTTTATCGATAGATTATAGAGCCCACCACCAGGAGTGCAGCTGGATTTCGCTGTACCCGATAACCTTCATCCCTCGATAACGTTCACCTTACACCACATGATATCCACTTTATCCATCGAAATGTGCTGACTGTTATCACATCCGCATGAAACGCGCGTCGACAGCATGCCCCAATGTCCGAGTGGCGTCCGACAACATAAAAAAACACACCCAAACCGGCAGCATTTATTATTCATCCGGCATCGGGCTATCGGAAATCGCACTGACTCGCGTACCACGCGCCACACAGTGTTCCTCTCGATTTCTATGGTGTTCCTGCCCGCACCGGGGCTGGGGTGCAAGGCCGGAACGGTTGCCGCTTGCTATGGAAACGGCGGAAGTTGGCGCCGTTGGTGCCGTGCACGGACACACCGTGCATCCGAGAATGTGCTACCGCTGCTGGAAATGGAAGTTGGATCGAGCGTCTTCGCGTTGCAGCACATGACGTCATCACCTGCCGACCGAAGATCTCGCTCACCCTGGACGTGACCTCGATTCTTCGCAGATCGAAAGTCACCCCCACACAGTGCGATCATTTCGGTTCGTTACTTTGATAAAAATCGTAACCCGGCGCGTCGGCGAGAGGTTTTTTTTGTTTGCTTCACGCAAATTCGAACCAACCGCGCGCGGCTGGTCGTGTGTGCAATAAACAAACGGCGTTTCGGCGGGGTCTTGTGCAGAATCGCGTTATTTGCGCACTTTCCATCAGCGCGCGCAGCTGTTCGCTTCATCCCGCGGGTATTCCGCGGCGAATCGTCCAACCTCGGTCCCTAGCGTCTTATCGCTTGGTGGAAACATTTGGAAACAAATGAATGGCATACAAAGGTCTCCCTCATGCAAATACAGTTGAGCTGTTGAATTGGCAATCAAGCTTCCAGCATTTTGCGAATAAGAGTCTAGGAGGCAAAATGTTGTAATATCATACTCTCATAGATGATGCTCTAGGTCATGCTTGAGGCGGGATCAAAAAGTTATCGTATACTATGACCTAATTCCAAAATGACTCCATCGAACATATCTTACTCGTTTGAAATGGGCATTGGATACATGGAACATTGGAAAATCTCTCTCTTAAGCCATATATTCCAATCCTGCTGCTATCCAACAACACCTTGCCTCGATCCATGCAGAACGCTCTTACTTGAGATAAAAAAGCGCTGAAAATTCAACTTTAGAACTGTTGAGTATTGTATTCCACGATTTTAATATTCACCTTATGGCGTTGAAAATGTACAAGAAAAGGTGAAATCCGGAGTTATCCATCATTCCTGACAGGAAATGGTTCGAAACAGGGCGATAAGTTTGCAATCGCCACAACGGAATCGCTCCAAAACAAATCGCTCGGTATAATCGTAATCGAGTTTTGAATAGGATCGTGCAGGTGAAAATCGTGATTCACACCTGGCGAGATCGACGATTGTCGTGTGAGGTAATCCTTCATGGGAACGGTCCGAACGGTCATCCAGTGAGTAATAATAATCGTGGAGTTTGCGAGCGGAATATCAAACAATGACGAACAAAATTTCGCCGAAATTACAATCCGGTACACATTGCTCCAAGCAAATGCTTCGGGCAAAAGCGCGGCAGGTACGAAGCAACAAAATTAAATATTTCAACCACTTTAAAGTTTCGCCAAAGCCCAATTGCCGGGATAATTCCCTGCGGCTGCTTGTGCGGAAAAGTGAGCCTACTATATCAGTGGTCGGCAACCGTTTTTCTTTCAAGACCTAGAATAACTGCAAACATTGACGTCAATGTTGTTTGTTGAAAAATATTTAATTAAAAATATCCAGGAACAGGAATATCTTGAGGTTAAACTAGAAAACTTGGCCAAACTAACCTTTTCGTCTAGTCAAAATAACTAGACATACTCTACTCAAGCTCAAATTTGCTCTCCAGCCCATCTAAATCATGATGTAGTAGTCATTCAAACTTTCATGGATCTCTGTTGTACTCTTCTTTTGGAATACTTTTGATTCAGAATTTCTCATCAGCTTATATAAAACTTATATTGAAAAAAAACGAGCAGAAGTATCCAATGAGCCGGACAGCTTGCCGACCACTGGCCCATACAGTAGCATGACACTTTAAAAAAGCGATCCCTTTCCGGCCCGGGCCAAATTCCTGATCCGCATCGTTTTTAAAGGCCCACGGCACGCAATTCGGTGCAGTCGGCGTGGAGGAAAGGCATACTTTATCGTGCAAATGGTGTTAACGAAATTCAAATGTCCGGAAATTCTTTCCCCCGAATTTCGGTCGCCCCATTACGTGCCAACGCCCAGAGGATGCAAATGAAGAGGGGAAGATCTGGATTAGCGAGAGCGAAACGGTGACAACGTAACCTAGAGTACTAGAACCATGCTACCATGGTTGTGCGGAAACTTCGCTCTTCAACATTCGCGCACCTGAGGACGTCAGCTTTTGCTGTCCCAATGACTTCATCTCCCGGTGCGAATCGAAGGATACTAATGTCCTACTTTTAAGGGTGAAATGCCCGCACCTTTTGCTGTGCGCATTTCCCGGGGAAAACAATGGGACGCGCCAACCGGAACGCATTCTGGGTGTCCTTCCGAAGGACGAAATGGCTCCAGCACACGCGAAATCCGGGCCGTAATCTTGCGTCAATTGTTACCGATTGGGGAGCTTAAGAGAACCGTGCCGTGGGACGGTTCTTGTAGTAAATCTACCCTCCCCATCCAGATTATGTCAAGCACGGTTAACCGATTCCGGTGGCGTTGGCCCCCGCTTTGATTCCATTAATTTCCATTTATCAATGTGGTCCATCCGGCTTGGAGCCCACGGGACGGGGGAGGCGGGTGAAAGGCATCATCAAACGCGTTAACCTTATCCCCGGTACAGTCATCGCCATGGGCAACGCGGTCGTGTGCCCGGACCGGCGGGCGTGTAACGGAAACAAAGAAAATCCTTCCACGCCGGGGAAAAACTCATCCCTGCCTGCTTGCGACATGAAGGTGCATGTGTGTGAGTGTGGTTTTCGTACGCCCTGTGAAGTATTTCGTACGCCGGAAATATCAACCCGCCAGGAAGCCAGGGTGGAGCAGACGAAGCAGAAGAAGAGGAAGAAGAAGAGGAGGAAGAAAAAAGGCTCCCATGCCATCAAGAAAATCAAAGCAATACGCCGCCGGATGCCGGGGAGTGATACGAAACGTAATGGCATTATCGTCGTTCGCGGAACGGAAAAACCGGCACGCCCCCGGTGCCAGTATTGGTGTGCGAGTGCGAGCGTATGTGCTCGTGAGCGTGACACCGGTGCGAAGGATATCGATTTTCACTTCGACAGCGCCGAAAACCACCCTTGCGGCGGAGCCCTTCGTATCCTTGCTGCGTTCGTGTTGGTGTGAACGCACGGCCCTCTTCTCCTGTGCGCTTTGGTATGTGTGTTTGAGTGAAGGATGTCTTTAATCCTCTTCAATGCAAACCGTCACCAATACAGGCACACCGCATCACCACCCCGAGAGAGAGAGAGAGCCCGCCTTAGCACGTGCACGGGTGGCTTTGTTTGTTTGTTCGGTTTTTGTTTATTTGCTGTATCCTTTCAGCGCGTTAAACCCACCCAGGATATGTTTTTTTTTGCTTTCCCTGCGGTGATGAACGTTTCAACCCTACGTTTACTGGGAAGCAACACGACCCGGGCGCCTTTTTCGCCGTTGGAAGCTAAATTGCGGTTATAATTCATCGGCGGCACCCAACCTAGCCAATCGCTGGCTAGGCTATCTTTGTGTCCTTCCCGGTGTCCTCGTATGTCGGCGTGTGCCTGTGGTAGTGTCCGCAGCCACACGAATGAATTAACGCCGCATTAAGGGTGGTGGAACAATAAAATAAACACGACAATACACACGCCGCCACACACATTCCCCCATCTCGGGGTGGTTTCTTGTGAGACGCTCCGTTCGTACATCCTGTCGGCGCGTACCACCCAAGCCACCCACCCACCACCACCATCATCGCGTGCGGCACATTTCGCAACAACGAGTGCGCGCGCACCGAAACACGGTCCCATTCCGGAACGGAGGGGTCTCGTCGGGAGCACTTTGCCATCTTGGGACGGTGAGATCGGTCTCCTGTTTCCTTGTTTTCTTTTTCTCGACGAGAGTGAGAACCCGAACTTGCTCACTCACATGCTCACAGGGCAGTGAGTTGAGCCGTTGATGCGGCGAGGGAACTGGGGGACCAGAGGGGGAAAGGGATCTCGTTCCCGTGCCCTTTACCGTCCTGTTGCGTCCTCATCAGACATTCTTATCCATAAAACATCCTTGGTCGTCGTCGTCGTCGCCGTCGGGTTTGGCTTCCCGGTTGGCTGCTCGCCCCGTGCAACAGGATCATTGAACGGGCCATGTGTGTATGTGTGAGTGTGTGCGAAAATATCCACCCAATTGCGGTCTGTCGGCAGGGTTGCCAGTGTGGCGGCGGGTTCATCGCGTACTCCACCGGGGGACGTACGAGTTAATGGAAATTCTTGTCCATTTGAAGAAATTGCGATCGTTTTCCTTTTTTTTTCGTGCCGCTGTTGCTTGGGTTACGAGCAGCACTTTCACCACTTTTATCTAGGCAACCGCAGGTTTTACGATACATTTCGATTAAGTAAAACTTTTGCCGAAGACTAGGCCGGCGACCTGCCTCATTTTCGTTCCCCGCACCCGCGGTGTACGGGAAGTTACGGACGCAATACAATTCTTTGGCCAAGAAGCGCGTGCAGCGGACGCCCGCAGTGGGGCGACGAATTTGTTGGAGAAGTTTTGCGCCTGTGCCCCCTCCAGCAAGCGTGGGGCCTGCGAATAAATTCACCCGACAACCTTAATGCTCTTGATGAGATTGTTTACTTTTTTTTGGGGGGGAACCGTTGGTTCGACGGTCGACCGAACGGTGGAAAGGCAGATCAATTTAGAAGTTTGTTTTACTGTCAGCATCATTTATTATTCAATGAACGAGAGAGAGAGAGAGAGACAGGAGAAAGCGAGAGAGACTAGGATCCACTCGTTGGATAAAGTATGTAGCCATTTTTCATTGCTGACACAATTTCTAGCGGTGCGCTCTTTACGAGAGGCTCCTCGCAAAGTATTTTCCCAGAAATTATTGCCTTTTGGGGCCGCCGAGTGGCTTAGACCACTCTGCCCATAATCAACACCTACACGTGCCTTCTTCTACATCCTGTTTTACATCCCGGTGAAACAGTGGAATTGTTTATGCCGAGGAAAACTTTGGTAACGTAAAAAAACGCTAATTTTGGCAACACTGTTGGCCACGCCTCGCACGGATCGTAGTAGGTGCGCGTGCCACACGAAGCTCATAAAATCCTTCCCGGGTGGGGGAATAATGGGTGTAAACAGTGCCTCAAACGCGGAATCGAACACCCCGAACACCCCGAGAATTTGTTTTTAATCTTCAAGTTAGTTCCCGTAATTTGAGAATCATATGTTGAAAATGACTTGGTAGCGTACGCTGTTTCCAACAAAATAGATATAGTGTACACGAATGCCTGCAAGCAGAATTGGCACAATTTTCCCTAGAATAACAGGTACATCATTTTAGATAGTATTCTTGAAACCGGACTTGAAGACATTTTTCGAACATCAAACTTTGGAACTTTCCGTTGGACATGCCAAATGTTCCTTGAGTCATATCTTACTTGAAGGACTGACGGAGTCTGCTTACACAATGTGATAATCTTTCAAATTAGTGATGTCCGATTTTGAGTTTGAGCCACTGTGCCAGTCGAGGAGCATTACGAATATTGCGTACAATCCCCACCTCATCGGTGGCTTGCCAGTTGGCTTTATGTTTCAAATTCTCGGTCACGGAAGTGACCTTTCGTTGCTGTACCATTTCTTCACCCATCGAACGAGACCACGAGGCAGTAAAAACGACGTTTGCATCACCCATCGCTTATCAAGCAAACCCGCCGGTGCAGTCAAATCCACGGCCCCGCGAATGCATCCACTGCTCCGCTGCGGCAGACAAAAGACCCCGACCTCGGTCTCTCCCGAAGTGTCCCGGTTTGATAAGCGGCTCGACTTGGCGTTACGCTTGGTTGGGACGTAGAGTACATGGGGCTGGGGCAAAAAATTAGCATCCATTTTGGGCCCACGCAAACACACATTCCCGGGGCTTGACCTCTGCGCCGGACCAGCGCACTGATTGACGGGGTTGGGTTGGGTTGGACCGTTTGATTTTGGGCCTGTTTCCGCTGTTGATAATGGAGTTCCTTTGCCACGGGGGCAACAAGTGCACTGTTCGGCTGCACTCTATTTATGTTTTGTTGTTTTATTTACGTCTACTCATCTTATCGAGCGGTTTATCAGTGTTAAATGCAGTATCAGTCCAACACAACGCACACACACTGCTTCGATGCATACCAACAAAGAAAAAACAAGCATCCCTTTTTGTGTTGTGTTGTGTTGTGCAGTTGTTGCTCGCTTTCTGTTGTTCCTTTGTTTGACACTGATGGGCGCTCATTACAGGAAAACGGAAATTGGACCCAATCTCGCTTCCGGAAATCACACACACACACACACACCCACTGCCTTCCCATGCACACTAATCATCTCGAACGCAACACCGCCCCCCCACTAGCTAATCATCTTGTGCCATACTCTGTCGCTCCGTCACGCTTTACTGTGCCCTTTGATATGATCTTTGTTTTGTTCATCCCTTTATCGTCTCTTTCTCCCGGAATCCCGCCGTGCACGGTCGCCACTTTTCCACAGGCAATTCTGGAACAAAGGAAAAGGAACCGAAAAAGGACAAGGAGCAACACCATCACCATTCGCAGAATCCGCAGCACTACCACTATCAGCAGCAGCAGCAGCAGCAGCCACCACATCACCGTGATTCGTCATCCGTCTTCCTGCAGCGTTCACCCGGTTCCGACGGTAAGTGACCTCATATTTGGGATCGTTCTGTTTGACTTGTCCATTTCGGTGATTAGTTTTCCCGCTGGGGATTTTTTCCTCGATGTTGTTCGAATAGGAAAACCAAATGTCTCAATTTGAAGTGACTTCATGTTCAATTTCACCATAACGCCTATGACTGATCCTTTCGAAATATTCAAACTTCTCCATAGGATCATTTTGTTTCGGGCGACTCAAACCGAGCCTCTTATCTTGCCGCTAGATAAGCTGATATACAATTTTGGGGACAGAAATAGATCGTGATTTAATACATTTCCATCAGTTGCCTCGCTACGAGGCGGCTTTCATGTGGCCGTCGAAGAAATAGGTTAAATTTCAAACGAATGAAGCATTTGATGTCTTACGCGGGTGAAGTTAATGGCCCGAGGGAGCTATCGTCGGTATCAGTTATCAGTGGTATTGGGTTAGGGCATGAACCATAAAATCAATCAAAACTTTTATTTAACATTTGGAATAAGATAACACGAAGTTAACTTTATGCACAAATAGTTGATCCTAACCTATTTGTGTAAACAGAGATAACATTTACAAGTGGCTCGCTAAACTTTAAATAATGCTAAACCTATTTGAATTAATAATTGGGGATACATTCGTCTATGTTCCTGCAAGATTTAAACGCCTAAAATATTAAAAACGCTCACTAAATGAATATAGTGACAAATATTTTTTATCTAAGTTTTTATCAAAAAGAGCGTATCATAGCTATTTGCAATGTTAACCGCAGAATCTTCCTGGGTCAACGAGTATGGACATGCATGAATATACACTCTCTAAGCCTAAGCTAGGCTAAACATGCTAGGCTAAGTGGTTGAGTTCACCTAAACTAGCAGCTTGGCATTAAGCCATATTTTGATGAGGAGACGACAAGAAATGCGCTGACTTCTATTTGGAACTGTTCGGACTATTTGGAACAATAAAATAAGGATTGCTTTCGATGGTCATTGACATAGGACATTTAGTGTCCGAATAGGAGACTCCACATCTTCATCATTTCCATGAAAACGTATAAGATCCTTTACTCTATGACCGCAAAATTATTACTAGTAACTCCAAGATATATATTAACTCTACCCAACATCTATAGGGTTTCCCGGTTTGGAAGGGCCACCTAGCATTGGCCAATTTGACAGCTTTATGTTGGTCCTTCAAACCGGATGACGCCGTATACATTCGGTAAAGTAAACATATCTTTTAGAACTACAAACGTATCGTCGTTTCTAGGGCAATATTTTCTTTCAATTGTTCCGATAGTATTTTACTGGTCAATCCTTACACTCGTTGCAGCCGCGGGTTCGACATTGCGAACACGTCCTCGCTATAAGCTTCAGCTGAGCAAACTATCAAACCCGTTCGCCGCACAATTTCGCAAATGTCGCTCACCATCCTCCGGCATACACACGCCATATCTTATCGAACATTTCGGCCCTTAGGAGGGGGGAGGAGACTGGACTGACGGGAGGATGATGGGATGTTCGATTAGTTCGCCGCGCACGTACGATGTCGCTGTCGCGTGAATCACTCCCTACCCGGCACATGCACACAGACACACTCGCATATCGGAGTTCATTTTCGGCTACGCCATGCGATATCTTTGGCCGTTCTGCGCGCTCGCGGATGCCATTTGTCGGTGGAGGCGATGCTTGGGAGAGTAGCAGCACGATAGCAGGGTGACGGAACCGCGAAACCGCGCTTATCAACCTCCCGCGGAAGGCAACTGCATATGTCGGTTCGCTTGCGCCCGGAAGCTTATCGAAAATCGACGTCTTCACGGGCTTCTTCCAGCAGCCGCGAAATATGGTTCGGTGCTTTTTTTTGTTGTTGCTCCGTTCGCTTGTCGTGCACGTTCATTAAAGCTGCTACCTGGTTGCTGATAAAGGTAGCTCGCCTACAAGAAGTCAGAACGAGAAGTCGCGTTTGACCGAGGCGAGTTTAATTAAATTTGCAGTAACCGACAGCTGTCGTCAGTATTTACATTACTGATTCCTTCCGCCATATGGTGTGTCGAACACATCAGATCCAGAGCGAATACAGAAATCGGACACTATATCCGTCGTTGGCGACGGAAACGGCATGTGAATGTTCCTATTTTCAATAAAGTTTGCCCTGGTAAAAAAATCAAAACTGACAACTTGAGCTGTTATGATTCATTTCAAAATCCCTCTAGCCGTAAACCGTCGGAAGCGAGAGAAGCATGCAAAAGAGTTCTCGCCCGGCCACATAACCGATCAGCAAGGCGATGAACTGGGGATGCATCTCGGTTCCTACCCCACGCGTACACGCTAACGCTTAGTCATCGTCCTTTCCGTGCGAGGGTGGTAGTGGTTCACAGACTTTTCGCCTGTGTGTGTGTGAGTGATCCAACCCAGCCCGATCCCAGCACTAAAACGCTCACTGCACTTTCGGTTGTGTTGGTTCGATAGCGCCAACAGTGCAGAGTCCCCCCACAACACGGACAGTGTTATGTGTTCAGTGGCATCGGCGCCTTATGTGCGCGCACCAGGCAACGCGCGTATCGTTTGCAAAAACGCATGGCTTTTACCGGCCGGCAAAACCGGTATGCCATTGACGCGAGCACAGGGCTAGCCTGTACATAATGCCGGGCCGGCTCTCCAGGACGCTCCGGGCCAATCTCCCCCGGTCGAACACGATCTCTCGAACGCTCTCCATTGCAGCATTCGATGCACTCTCGTAATCGATCCAAAAGGATGCTTCTAGAAGGATTTTCCCGAGAGCATGAGAGCGCACATGTGTGTGTGTGTGCGATGCACATTTTTCTCACTGCATCCTGCTGCACTGGGACGCCGCGCCCAGAATTCTGTCAATGTCGCTCTCATTGCCTTAGGCTTTGGTCCCTGTTGCCGATAAAAATAGGCGACAGGCTATCCGGAAAGGGAAATTCCTCCGAACGGACATGTTGTCTGTGAGAGGGCATTAAAAATTGACATTATGCGGACGCTTTCTCCGGACCCAGGAGAAATGTCCAGACGGCTTTTTGTTTTCGTTTCGTTTTTCGCCGCTTTTCATCGCCGCCCGAAAACAATCAACATGATTCCAACGACCTTTTCCTTCGCATCACAACGCCACAACACGATCACTTTCGTCGTCTGGCGTGCGAACGAGCACTTCCACCAGCTCACCTTCACCACCACCCCGCGTCGGACAGGGTCATCCGAGTTCAATGGCACTTGGCACATTACGACTGGGATGAGATGACGGTTTTCCACGGAAGGACTCTCGCACACTCTCACACACACTCTCTCTCTCTCTCTCTGTGTTTCGCATCGTGTGCGAAAACTTTTAACAGTAAGAATGGAGGAGTAAGTGGACATTCCGTTAGGGCCGAGTACTCGCGCACCGAGAACGGCGATGATCGGAATGGCTTTTTGGAAAGTTGGGCGTCCCACGCCAACGGATGCAAATGCGAACGGGATGGCGATTCGTCTGTCGGAGTGAAAGGGTTTCTTGGCGGTGTCACTTTAGAATCTTTATGACACTTCTGGTGTCTGCAGATAGTTGTCTCACTATCTTCATCAGCATTTCTTTTCCTAGTGGAAGAAATTGCTTGAGGCAACCACTAGGGGAGCTGTTGAAGGTGAAAGGACGAATTGTGTATGTATTTTAGTGCCAGAAATAAAAAATGCACACAAACCGTATTATTTTTCAAATAGTATTGGGTTGCAGTATAAACTCTATTCTTTTTTGTAGATGAAAAGTCTTAACTGAATATTTAAAGTATTAAATCGGTATATGACCATCATCGTCATCGTTTTTCAAGCCCTCTCAATCAAAGTTTATAAAGATAGTCCAGCCAGTTTCTGGGGAGAGTTTGGAAGGAATAATGGGTTATTTCTCATTGTGTCAGTTTCTTATTGATCGTGGTGTTCGTCGTTGTTTATGTTGTCACATGATCAGTTCGAATCCAAATCAGCCGGGAGACTTCGTCGTCTGTTGTATGGACAGTTTTCTAAAGTTTATATTCGTCTACACGATATACGTGTGTTTCTTTCTAAACTACATACATTATGCACTATCCTATAAACAATGATTAAACGAACATCCGTTGAAAAGTTACACTTTTCGACGTTAACGTTTTCAACATCAATATAAACAACATCAATATAAACATATTCCCACATATTCCCCAACCTAATTCTGTTAACGATTAAATAAAAAGTAAACTTGTTATAACAAAATCTCTCCACGGTTTCAATACAGCAATTTTAAAGCATTTTTTCCCCTCACTGCCTTATAGCAATACCAGATTAATCGGAACGGTTGTAAGCAGGGGATTTTCATTTGGAATGCAAATTAAACTCGGCCAGTCTGAGTGGATGCAATACCTGTGGGATGCATGTCGAGACTACAAGCGAGTTAAATATTCATCCAATCGAGTTAAAACGCTACCTAACCGTGCGACATTCATACGAGTGATGCATCGTTAGCACTGTAAAGGGAGAAAATAATAAATTTCACATATTGAAAAAAATGCTTAGAATGCAAAATAATATCAGGTATGTTTTCCGGCTCGCAAAAATACAGTCTCTTAATATAGAATAACACAAATAGATACATTGGAAGCTATCAAATAATGTTTTACGGCCAAATAGAAGAAATCATGCTAGATTAGAAGCAAATATTGAATCGATGTTAACGTTCTTGACAGCAAATTTCTTATCCCGATGACTCAAACACAACCATGAGTCATGCGGTTTTCCCCCCTCCTAAACAAGATCAGCGCTACCTACAACCGAACCGAACCCTGCGCTGAGATCTCACAATCGAAACCATATGTTGCCGGTCGCATGCATGAGAGCCAAATGTTGTCGACCACCAGCAAAGGGAAGCTGCCCTTTTTTCTTCTCTACAGTTCTACACCACAACGATACGGTGGTGATGCTGCGCAGCGAGCGAAAGAGACAGAACGAACCGAACCTTCAACACCAAAACATGGAATGTATTCCTAGACCCTCGATGCCAGCTCGATAGACGGGCCGTGCACAACCCTTTGGATGTCAATTTTGCTGATGATTCCTCCATTGTGTTCCAAACAACAACCGGCCATCGTCCAGCCGCCCGGGGTCGAGTGACATTTGGCACTGGGAAAACTCTCTGTACGCTTCCGCTGGCCATAAAGGCCACAAAGTTAGCCTTACTCTAGCCTGCCGAAAGGGTGATGGTGCGTGCCCCGAAAGGATACACAATGTTGCATACATTTTCTTTTGGCCGCTCCGTGAGTATGCGTGTGCATGGCCGGGTGCTCGGTTCAAATTGGTTGCATCCGTGCTTGGTACGTTCGTGGCCACACTTACGCTTCGTTAGTGTTTGTGAGCGTTCGCTGCGCTAATGAGCTGCTCCAAGAGTGCTTCAGAGCTGACGTTTTTTGGCGAAACGGAAGTGATGGTTTTCCTGAAGGTTGGAGGGTGTAGTTCAGTTACGCGTGCTTGCTTATGCCGATCACAAACACATGTTTACTATGTTTGTAGCTAATGTATGTTCGAATCCATCTGCTAGCTCTTATTTGAGGCGATGGTTAACGTAGAAAGAGTTTCTGAACTTAGAAGAAATCGCGATAAATAGATCGTAATATTTTCAAGAAAAGATGTTGAGTTAAAAACTGATAGTGTCAATATCTTTGGTTCATTTTCTTTCTTCTTGTTAACTTTGGTTAAAGATTTCATCCGAACGAATCTACCATAATAAAGGCAAAAGTATCTGTACGAAATTTGATGACCAACTTTGAGTGGTTAGTTGTATATTTTTGATTGATGGTTTTCGTCACGTCTTTAAGTCAAGAAATAGTTCAATAGATGGTAAACAATGTTGATTACTTATTCATTGCTGTCCTGATCGTTTGTATGCGAAATTCTGTGTTATTCGCCCAACTCTGAATTAGAACTTTGTCAGAACAACATGTGGATCTTAGTCTTGGATCCGGATAAAGCTGATCTCAGATTTGGGATCGAATTCCGAGCGATCAGACAAGGGATCGAATCCCGGAATCCGATCCGGATTCAATTTAAATCAAAGTTTGAAAAAATCTTTTTCAAAAATGAGTCAACCAATCAGACATCCAGAAAAAACGGAATAATCAAAGATTTAGGTACAGAAATTATAAAAGCAAACTTCACATAACTTTGGTACCTTACGTTTTGGTTGGAGACTAATAGCATAATATTCTAAACTGCTAATCTAAGAAAGTTTGTATTACTTTCTTCTGTTAAATCAATCTAATAATGATAATGAAGAAGTCGTTACATGATGAACATTAGATTAAAAATACAACTAAATTGTTAAGTTCTTTTTGGGAGCTATTTCATAATCAAATTAATCACATTGTTTCAGAAATGTAGCTAAAAATTGTCTAAAAGCACAGACAAATGAAGAGTTTCCCTTCATTGCCCCGTTAACTGCATGAACTGTTTTACAACCGTTCCAAACAGCCGCCAACACGCAACGGCAGTCGGTTCTACCGTCCACTTCTTTCTTCCCTTAAAAATGAGTTTCCGATGCACTTTCTTCCCTTCCGAGTACCCACCGTTACCGTGTATGTGTGTGCGTGTTTATACTTCGATGAAGGTTTTTTTCGGTATCTTACCTCCCTCCCAATTCGAACCGAACCCACTGGTAGCGCTAAAAATAACCACTGGAGCAGGGGAGGCGAGCGATGAGAACGAATTTATCGCCTCTCCGTAGGAGGCAGTTGACACAGATCGCACTTGCACTGGGCGCGCATCGGCCCGGCCGCACCAACGCACCACAAAGAATTGCAGTGCGAGTTTGTGCGCCCGCGTAGAATGAAAATAAATGCGCTGGTGTGGTGTGGGGATGTTTTTGAACCGTTTTTTTTTTGCCCCCCTGCTGGTGGTCTTCTGCTGCTGGGTGACCTCGATTTTACATCATTTTTTACGGCTTTCTTCCGATCCGGTGCGAAATTCGCGACCCGGGATCAATGTTTGTTCCGGGCGGCTTTGGGTTTTGGGCGAACAGCCGAACGCAAATCATTCTCTGCTAATTTGTTCTCTTTGTGCCTTCATTCTTCCCTGTACCACCCCGGCTGCCAATTTCACAAACAATTATCAACATTCGCCACTCGAGCCCGGCGAATGGCTCGGCGAGATTTGTGACTCAAGTGAGACCCTCAAGAGTGGAAAATGTCAACCGTAATTAAGGTTGACCATTTCATAGAAAATATTAATATTCATTCCCGTCCCCGGTGGCGGGGACGAGGACGTTCCTTCAGGCGCCCGGTGGAGTGCTTTCATCCGCACAAAGGCGTCACCCATCGTGCTCCGTTCAATTACACCGATCCTTCAAGAGAAATCTCCGGCAGAAGAGAGGCACGGATTTTCACAAGCGTTTTTTGTTGTCTTTCGTTTCTTCCTCTTCGCTACACGAATTTTCCATAAAAGCACTTGTCTTTGGGTGCTGTTGTTGGTAGTATGATTGGCCAACAACCGTACCGTATTAATCCTGCCTTCCTTATCGTTTATTTACGGCGACGACTTCGCTCTACTGGTCAGGATTATTTGACTTTCCGAGAAATTGGGAAACAAAATTCAATACGATGTTTTTTCTGTGCTTTTGCGCAAGGAAAATCACACCTTCTTCGTTTTTTAAAATTTATGAGGAAAACAGTTTCCTTCAAAAAAAAATGTGCTGGTACAATATTACTTCGTTCCTTTTTGCTTGTAAATCCCCTCTGGATGTATTGCGAAAATCGCGCAAAAATGTGTATGCAAATTTTTCCAAACCACACGGGAAGATTTCGCTTCACAGTCACACCAAATTCGCGCTCAAAAATCGGTCCAATTCGATTTTCGACCTGTCGGAACGTTCGATCTGTGTGTGTGTCTGTGTTCGGGAACCCTTTTCCATCCCGAAACGGGAAAGCCGGCATTTTCCAGACACGATGCGCGCACGTAACGAGCGCAGACAGTTACACGAAACCGATCTTTCTTGTTGCCTTTCAAACGGAACCGCTCGGATCTGAGGGTAAAATAAAAGATTCAATCGAACCGAGAAAAAAATCCCGGCACAGTACACGCAGTACATCATAGATGATAGCATTGCATCGGCTGAACCCGGGCGGGGTGGAAGAAACGTGAAGAAATAGACTCACTCGGAGTTCTGTGGAATCGAAATTTAAACACGGCTGCAAAGAACGAACGAAAAACCACACAGAGGCACGCTCGCACATACACACACACACAGCTATGTGTTGAGGTGTGTTGGAGAGCGAGCTTAAGGCTTTAATTACTTTTCTTTTCCGGTTCAGTGCCGGTTTCGCGGGTGATACGAGTATTGGGAGATGGGGCCGAACATGGGAGGGTTAGATTTTGTTTCTCCAATTTTTTGTGTTTTTATGTCCATATCTACCACCGAGGTTCATTGAATGGCAGCTCCTCGAGAGACCTCGGTGTTAACAGCCGGGTGGCTGGGGGCTAACCATCATCATCATCATCACCATCGGGTATTGGATAGACTTCTCCACCGTGACTTCTTCTTGGACGTACCGCTGCAGCAGGTCCGTTGCACCGCTGTGGTGAGGTGAAAAACGGCCCACGGAGCTACTAGCCGGCCCAGGCTCGAGCTCAATTACGCTGAACGATTTATGGGCTTGCCTCAGTCCAGCGCTACGGACGGAGCTGCGGCACCAGTCCGAACCGTTTATCGGTTCGAAATATTTATTTATTCTACTGTCTCTACGGTGGGGTTTTACCGCTGGGAGAGACCTAGCGGATTGGCGTCTAGGCAGTGGCGTGCGCGATACCGTCCGAAATTGGAACGGAATTTTCCAGCCCAGCTCCGCGCGTCTTCGTCGTGTTGCTAATTACTTCTCGGCCCGTGGGGGAAAGCCGCGGCGTTTGCGCGAGCAAACCAATGCGTACGCGAGCCCGAAAAAGCTGGCGCAATGGAGCGTACATTATGGGCTTCGGTATCGAATGGCACGCTGTAACATTAATGCGGTGCAACGGTGACAGAAATGCAGCCGAAAAATGGGCACATTTCACCGGAGCGGAGCAAATTTCCGTTCACCGGATGGAGTTCATTATCAATTCATTGGGGAGAGAATAAAATTATATATCGATACGAACCTAAACGCACAACTACACGCACGCCTATCGAGAGTTACTATAGCAACTGCTCATTACTGTTGTAATGTTTGGAAATGTTACAAATCAATTATATCTAGAAGTTCTGGGTAACTAGATTAGAAAGGTATTGGAATGAGCTTGATTTTGCCGCATGTAGACACTGTGAAATCATGCAAGTATTGGGAAATCCGCAAACACGAAATGAAGTACACAAACTCAAACTTAGGATCATATTGCAATTGGTTGAATTTGAAGATCTTCGTTTCGCCGAAGAGAAGATTGAAGAACTTCTTCAATGGTACGATATCCTCAAGTAGGCCCTGCCAATTCCGGCTTTCAATGACTTAGTTATTACCCACTGCCTGGGTAGTCAATCCTGCGTATGGTAGGACGGTCCAGTTGAAATATGAGTACAGAACCTGTGTCAGCCCAGAACTGTCGTCAACTCCACAAATTCAAACGGTCTGGGTTATATTTTGTAGAGTCTTTTTTGTAATATGTTAGCTAAAGATTAAGCTAGCTTCTCAGAAGTTTTAACAAGAAATGTATTTATTATATTAGATAAATAGTTGTAGACAAACTACACGCGATACAGAACTCCACTGTTCAGTGATGAAGATGACTATGTAATAAACTTGAGTTTTTGTCAAACATCACAGCAGCAATATCACCCAAATGACAGTTATTGTGCTCCACGCTGTACAATGAAAGATGCATGATAATCAATCTTTCTTAGCATTTGTACAGAAATACCTTCACGACTGTTTGGACTGGTGGTGCATTCTGCTCAGGACGGCACGTGGTGTTGAACATGCACAAAAGAGAGCAAAATAGTTTTTGCAGACAACACCTTGCTTACTTGCCTTTTCATGTATGATGAATTATGCCCTTTTCCAGTTGTTTAAGTGAAGCTTAATGATGTATGCTTCACCTTCTCCTCCACAATAACATCTCTTATAATAGAACCTTTGCAATCGATTAACTTCAAGGAGCAAAGAATTAGACCTCAAGTGATCAGATCACAGTTACAAGTGATATTAGGAAAGACGGGTTCGCTAACACTCACGCCCTCACACATCAGCCGGTTCCGGATTCGGGTCCATTTTTGCCGTCTTTAGTTCGGAACCGGCCAGAAAGAAGAAAAAACACCTAACCGAACCACGCAACCACGCATGCTCACTTTCTCAGGGATGCTGTGTGCGAGTGACACGTCTACGGCACTGCAGCTACTACAGCATCGAAGGAGAACCGATTCGAAGAACGCCCCGCGTTCTAACGCTGGCAGCCGGTGCCAGTGGCCTGGCCAACGAACCGGAACCAGGCAACCACGTGTTTTGAATGCCGAACACCCGATTCGCTGCAAGATTCCTTTGGGGAGGTGTCCTTTTTTCCCTTTTGTGCTAAGAAACCGTTGGAGTGGCGTTCCGCTCGATATCGAACAGGAAAAGTGAACCAAACGCTTTACATCCTTCGTCACAGGGTATAGTGGCGCTAGCGGTGTGGACATAGCGTTTGTAATCGCGTTCCACCCAACCCACCCCCACAGAGAGAGAGCGAGCATCTGCTTCCGATGATTAATGGTGCTGATTCCCTTCAGAGGGCAGGGGAACTGTTGTAACAGAAAAATCGCACTTAAATGGGCGCAAAAAAAAAACGTTCGGAAGAAAGGACGGCTCACAGGCGGAAATTGTACCAACTGCAGCATGCTCGCTGACATGTAAAGGCAACGAAAACTGGCACAATGCACTTGTTTTGCCTTGGAATCGGTGCGCAAGATTGATGGTTTATACGGCAGGATTTGGTGGATGGCACGAAGATTAACGAAGAGGTTTGGCTTAGTTCGAGAAGGAGGTCAAGTACATAAAGCGTTGCATGAATAAATGTATTGGGTTAATTGTTTTACAAATATTTGATGGGCATTAAATATTGGACAGAACATTGAAATATACATAAATATCACTAGAACTTACCGGAAGCTCACTGGTGGAAGCTTGTTCCTTTCCATTTCCACTCTAGTCTAGTACAAGTCCTGGATCTAATTATGAATATTTTCAATATTGTTCATGTGGACATGTGGCCTAAATATTTAAAAGATGTTAAAACGTTTATTTCTTATTCAAAAGTTGTTAGACTAAATTTCGAAAATTTGCCCTGAACCAAGACTTCCATTTCCAATCCTTCAGGATTGTCAAGGATAGTCTTAAAGAAAACTTTGATCTTTGTACACCTCTGAGTAGACTTCCGAGTAGATTCGACTCTCTAGACTCTATTTTACACTCTACGACTTCTCCCAGACCACAGTCGAATTCGTAGTAAAGAAGTTGAAAGAGAAAAAAGAAAAAACGAGTCGAAGAAGCGAAAAAAGAAAAAACGAGTCGATTCACAAAAAGGGTTGCAAAAATTCGAATCAAAACCAATTGCTCTATGTGAAACAGAAACATGACATAGCAACAGCAACGTAAAAATGTTGAATCACTCCCACGTTCTGCTGAATCTTCTCATTGATTGAAAACTTCCGAAGCAACCGCGTCAGTACGAGCATTAGACATCGCAGAATTTGTTTGAAAATCTGCTAAGGCAACAAACATAAAGCTGTCGATGTTGGTCCATTCATTCTGCATAATTTAAAGCAACATCGGCGTATATTCACCCTCCTGCACGGCGTCCCTCGGATGGATGTTCTGATCACCCGGCATTCGTATTCGTCCAATTTCGCATTCACAATTTCGGCCTGAATTCTACGGAACTTCCGATAATGCGTCTGCCATCCACAATATGCCCTTTCATCGATGCCCTTTTCGTCAATTTCTGTAGCGGCCGGCACGTGCCGCAGAAATAATTAAGGTCCACTTTGAGCCCATTTGCCGGTGCCACGCACCATTCCATCGGTCAGCAGTGAATGTGATTACATTCAAACGAAGACTAGCGAAGGGAGCGAAAAAAACTCATTTTTATGGGATGGCCACTTCCCGTACAGTACGAGGTTCCGGCTGCTGCCGCGAGGTTTCCCGGGGACTTTGTGCAACATTGTTCCGCCTATGTTCGCCATCGTGTACACGTTTGTGTGGCCCGTTTTTGCGCCACTTTTAGCCTGTTTAGAGAGTACGAGAGAACGTGCCGGCGCACCGCGGACTAGATTGGTTCGCATCTCGGATTCGTCTGTCGAATACGTGAAAGAACGCCGATCGGGCGCTCCTCCGCTCAAGGGTGCCGCTGGGGCACGTTCGCGTACGACTCAAAACACAGTGTGTGCTGCCGATCTCGTAAACTCCTCCGATTGGAAAGCAGTAATCAATACTCGCGATGTTGCCCGATGTGTGAAATGGTTTAATTTGTAATTATTTTCACTCTCTTGTTTTCACCCCCTTTTCTCCGCCCAGTGACCGACTCGCGAAGCTTCGCGCAACACTCGTCCCAGCACACGACCCCGACGACGCAGAAGAAAAAGGGTTTCTTCAAGAGCTTCTGGAAAAAGTCGCGCCACTACTCGCTCGAGAAGCAGTAAAGGGGTCGCGCGGATTGTGGCTGCCGCGAAGGAGGCGGAACACCCAGCCAGAACAACAAGGCGGTAGGGTTGTAAGAACTCGCGGATACGACAGGGGTAGGTACCTTTTAACCTTGGCCCTAACTTTTACCGTCATCCGCGTCGTTTAGAAAAAGAAAGAAACTGCTGGAAGCAGCAGACGGCAGAATATTGTTCCAGTTGTAATGTAGTAGAGCAAGCATAAAACATAAAACGAAAACAGCACAAGTGAGATGAGAATGGGAAGCGAATGAAACAGACGATACTGAGAAGAACTAATATACTAAACATACAAAAGTCGGTTTTTGAGATTAAACACTAAGAAAGAGAAGGAGCAAACAACACGTCGTGGAGAAACGAGTTGAACGCGAAACTAGTTAAGCAGTAGAGGTGGTGCGTAAGTGCAACTAAACAAGAAACGCAACAACCAGTAGCATTATGAACAACGTGTAAAGTGTCTGCAACGTCCTGCAACAAAGCACAATCCCGCACGCACGCACGGGGCGCGCCAAGAAGGAAACAAACGATTTTATCCCAAAGGAAACAAACGATCATCCCTCACACTGGACCTGTGGCGATGTAGCACACACCGTGAACAATGCAAGCACAGTACGTTTTATCGCCCCAGCGGGAAAGGAGAGTAAACGAACCTCTCCAAACTTTAAAACCCCGGCTAGGTGATGTGGCGAGGCAAAATTTTACCCCAAAACCCCCCGAAGAGTGTCGTTCCAAAGCCAGGTTTTTTGCCACCCCGTACTGTGTACACCGTGTGCGGGGGTTAACATTAACATTATCAACAACTTTAAACGAAAAACACACACATTCAATTTATTATCAACCGCGCGTACGTTGGCGCGCTCACACACACACACACACACCAAGAATCGTTTAGAATAGAGCCGGAAATCGGAAAACTGTCGAACAAGCAAAGGAAGAACGGACATTTTGAAAGGGAAATGGGCACGCGCGAACGGAACGAAGGTAATAGGCAAATGGATTAGCGGAGATTAGCGAAAGCGAAAAGAGGGAAGGAGCACACTCGGTAAGGGAACGAGTTTTCACTTCAAAAATCTTTAAAAAAAAGTATATAAACAAGCAGGATAAAGGAACGGGAAAGGATGATCGTAGGATGATGATTGTTGTATAGGCAAAATCTGTAAACGGTGTGAACGTGTTGTTTTCACTATAGGCCCGTTTTGTTTTCCTTCTATTTTTGTTTCGTTTTCTTTTTGTTTTGTTTAGCGGGATCGGTTCTTGCACTAGCTACTGGGCTTGGGAGGTTTTGGGTTTTCTTGCTGCTTTAACGTCCCCTAAAATACTCCTATCTAATCCTTTCTTTTGTAAGTAATTCACGCATACCCAGTGTTGCAGTGTAGTAGGTTGGGTAGGCTATATATTTTTTACCTTGTACAGACTGTTGACATGTGTTACGATAGCGGTTAAGGAGTTTTATTTCGTTTTTTGTTTAAGTTTTCCCGTTTTGTCCTTCCGTATTTGTGTTCCCTCAGTCTAATAGCGCGTGAATGCATTTGTTGTCTTTTTGTTAGTGATTCTTTTGGAAGTTTGTTTTAAAATCGTTTTCTTACTTAAGTTTCTCATCCTTGTTTTTTCTTAGAAAACATTCGAAGATTTCTAACGAAACAGAAAAAAAAAACAAAGCAAGCAGATAACAAACATACATACAAGGTTCCCGCGAATCCTTTCAGACAACAAAACACTTATCAAGCGCACTATTTGGTAAAGTAACAATAAACATAAACCTTAACGATGTTTACGACAGGAGCAAATGGAACAAGTGGAATGCTATTGCACACACTAACCCAGAGCCACCACACACACACACACAACGGACCTGTCGTGGGCAAAACTCCTTTTTAGAAATCAGTACAGAACCACTTAAATGACAACATTCAACAGGACGGACGGTGGGTGTCGATTCGATAAGCGATTCGACAAACAAACGAAACCTAAGGTTAAACATGAAGAAGGGCGATGCGAAACTAAACGATTGGACGTTGGCGGACGAACGAGTAAGCGCAAATCGAACGCAAACCAATCAACTAAATCGGAAGCTCACCTTACGGAAAAGCGACAAACAAAACATCCCTTCTCACTCAGCATACAACAGCAACCGGCAGACAAGAACGCGAAAAACAACCCCAAAATGTATCTCAGATTTTGCTTACCTTTGTATCGAAAGTTAGCGTAAATAAAAATCACACTCTAGTACTCAGCGAGCATGGGAGGTCGTTTTGGCTTTGGATTGTGTACGGTTCGCGTTAAAATGTATCACAAATTTGGTAAGTATATCCAGCGGTCATGGCCATGAGATGTCGAGCACTGTTGTCAAGTAAATCCCATCGGAATTGACATCCAACACACGGAAATTTGTCCACTAGCTAATTAATCCTTCTGAAGCCACTTCAACGTAAACGATTGTTGGGAGCCTGCAGTGCAGAGGTGTCAAAGGAAATTGAAACTGAATTGAGAAGAGGAATTTGAATTCAATCTATTTTCAATCTATTTTTGCTGTGCTTTCATCCCAATCGGTCAATAAAAGAAAAAAAATAAGCTTCCAGACGTCAATTAACGCCAAATTTGTACGTCAGGATTATTCGATCCATTTGACTGTTAATGTCAAAACACTCTGCGATGTCGTCTGAGCCGAGATCATTTATCGTAAACGAAGTTTTTGTTAACTGTAATTGACGAGTTGGTTGTATGTTTGACATCTCTGCAACAGACGCTAGCGAATAGATTAATTAGCCGTCATGAATCCTTCGGGATTTCCAACCAAGAGTCGTAGTAAAATGCATCAAGAAAAATAGCAAGAAAAATATGCGAATTATGTGATGCACGACTATCTCTACTATGTTCAAACACAAATGTATCGGTAAGGGCAAGCCTAGGACCAGATGGATTTAGTTGTTTGATTTTAAAAATAAAATATCAAGTGAAAATAATATTATTAAAATTTCCAAACTCTTCATATTGCACTAACTTTGTACTTGCTAAAACCTCGTATGAAAGATGTTACTCGTACAAACTGCAAATGAGATACAGATGTTACTCATACCCCACATACAAATCATGCAAAAAATCCTCCATAGTTGGCATGTGTGCCCAATCAAAATCTTTTATTCTATTTGTATTCAACTCCCACTAATATTTGAAGTAGCAGAACCATGAAAAAGGATTTTAGGTCTAGTAGCTCTCATTCTTCTGACGTTGAATTCAACATTCAACATACCATTCAACAGCACCGGTAGTAACTGGTGATTGCCTGGTAACGATGATGATGCTGCTACTGCTACTGTTCCTTACCGTGTAGTGAGTACCTGGACGGTCTGGTGCCGATATACGCGAGAAGAACCTCGCGCGCATCAATATTCTGCCGGTTTTGTTTCCGGTTAGTGGCCACTCGAACGAATAAGCGAGAAAGAGAGAGAGAGAGAAGCGTAAGTGGGCTATAGAAAACCTGGCCAATGAGCAATCATCAAAATCGCAAATCGCATCGGTACGAAGGCACTGCGCGCGTGAGGTCGTCGACGGAGGCGTTCATAAAGTTGAAGCGCAAAAAAAGATGAAGAACAAAATTTTTGCACCCTCGAAGTCTTGAGCTGGCAAAAACCATTCGATTGGAAAGGAGAATGGAGGTAAGAGTGGATGGAAAAGGTGGAAGCGAATTAGAAGTGGTTCGGAGGTTGTGTTATTAACCTTTATAGGAGTCCATCACCATTCAGGCACAATTCCTGTCTTAAACATGCACACAAAAATGGTGAAAACCAATTCACAGACGATATTCGGGCAGTTTCAACAGATGGTTGGCCACAATCAGCCCGATTTTCGGATTAGTCTACCTTAACCCTCAACTGCCTTCCCAAAGCCTTATCAGTCGCAAGATATCGGAAATCAGACACATCAACAAAAAATGCTCTTATCTACTTCTTATCACTTATTTTCAACGCAACCAATCGTGATAAACACGATTCGTACGTAATCCTGTAGAAAGCGGAAAATATTGAACGTAAGACGTGTTTTCTCATACAAAATGTATAAACATGCCACAAAATTAAATAAGCACCATGGAACAAATCAAGCGATCCATTGATAAATTTCGAATGTTTGCGAAACACAAGCAGCATTAAAAAACAACACAAAGTTTTACCTTTTTTACACTTTTTTCTTTACTGTAATTTTCATATTCCTTTACCGTCCCTCTTTTTCTTGCTCTCTGTCTCTGTTTCTTTTTCTCTCTTTTGCGTTTTCAACTTGCGGCAAAAAGCGTTGACTGTTCTTTCCTTTTTTTAAAGTTGGATGATTTTTCGCTCGCACTACTACTGCGCGTTGCGCGTGTGTTATAATGTACTGTGTATATACTGTTGTTGTTTGATGTTTTGCTTCTATGGCCCTTTTTGACTCTGCTACGCTTTCGTCGTCCTTTTCTTCCACACGTGCGCTCTTCTCGCGTGTCTCGTATTACTTTCACTCATCCTCAATTCTGCGCATTTCACTGTTCTTGTAGTATATTATCACTCGCTTTATGTTTTTTCCTCGGCTTCCTTCAATATGCGACAACATCATCTACTATTTTCGTGGTTATGCTTACCACATTAGGATTCTTATTCTTTTTAGCTTGTTTTTCTGTTTTTTTTTTGCTATGGTGTTAGTCTTTTACTGTTAGTAAATCGTACTTCTCGCACACTGCTGTATAGGTGAGGTTTAACTTTTACAAATTTGCAATTTTTGAGGTTACAGTTTGCTGCTCTCATCTCTACCCATAGGACTGACAGTTAACCAACAGTGACCGACCGACTGGGGCGTGTAAGATGGTGGGAAATATATATTCCCCGAGAAAAATTGTCAAATTTAAACACTGTCTCCGGGAGAACGTGACTAGAAATCTCCCAAAAAATAGTTCTCTATGACTACAGAGAACAGAGAAGAAAACAGAGAACAGTAAGTAGCAAACATTCCATCCCGCGGGAAGAGAATGGCAGCAGAATCTTACAATTCGCCGAACAGTTTATTAACAAACGGTGAAAGCAGTGTACACTGGATGTGATAGAAATTCAATTTGTTCGTCATTTGGAAGAAATGCGATTATTTCAAACATTTGATTCGAGAAGAGAAAACTACACAAACACACACTTTCGGCACTTTTCCTTCGCAAAAAGTGAAGTCAAAATCAATCACAACACCCACACACACACGCACAAGAGCGTCCTCGAAAAAGCTATCGCCATTCTTTCACGTTATCACACATTCCTGTTATCGGCAACACACACACACACTCGGACTCTGAGTTTGTAGAGCTTTCGTTTTGTTTTTATTCTTCCGTTTAGCCACATTTTACACATCATTTAGGCAAAAAATAAACAAAGTTGTAAGCTTACACAGTATTATCAATATTTTTTTATTATTATTTTCTCTCGTTACCGTTCCGTGTTCGTTTTTTTTTGTTTGGGCCTGTCCTCTTTCTCCTCTTTGTCGTCGTCGTCGCCGTCTTCGTCTACGTCGTTGTTGTTGCCACCTCTGCCGGCGGGCGGAAGCAGTACCTAATCTAGTCGTCGTCGTTGTCCTGCGAAGTTGTCCCTTGAGTTGTAATCTCGTCGTCTCGTCCCGTCAATACAGTCTTCTCCTCTGTTTTGCTAACACCATAGGTATTATCGTGTATCCTTTCTGGTTCTACTCGCGCTTTCGCGGTGTTGTTGGTAGTCAAATCTGTCCTGTTTCTTTTTTATCGCGTTATCTTACTTTTTTTGTTTCTGGTATTTCCGTATCTATTGTGCACGTTTTCCACCTCCTGCTTTCCGTTCTTCGTTTCGTTTCTTCCCTCGAGAGATCTGAACATGATCTTGAAATGCTTCTCTTTTGGCGTTTCTCAACACACGTTTTCCTTTAGATGTTTTATTATCTATGCTGTTCTGCTTCTTATGATTTTTTTCCCTCTCATAGAACATTAGTATTGCGAGATGGAGGATATTTTCCCGTCACTTACCCTTTCTTATGCCAACTCTTCTCTAGCTTCTTGATTACACACACTGCGCTACTTGGCGATCGTGCTTGTATGCGTACGTGTATCTCAATTTGTATCTTTTATTAGTCGCGAAATGGCGATAATTCACAGAAGAAAATACTGCAAGTGTAACATTTGTTTCGAACAATGAAGAATATTAGCATTCCCTGCTCTTATGGGGAGCAGATACCAACGGTAGAGTTGGCTTGACACTACAACACTACACAACTTCAAAGTAATACTTCCCCCTGATAAACCGATGTCGATGATAATGCCGATGAAACTGCGAGATCTTGGTTCGGCGACGCGTACACACGCCAGCACACGCACAACAGCACAAACACGCGCACTATTAGTAGATTCTTTCCTTCAGTTTCCTCACCCGTTGATGTATCCACAAAAATTCCATTATCCAATCATATGCCCATATGTATCGATCTATTTTTTTAGGTATCTTCTTCATCTTCGACTCTTTATTCAAGTGTGTTTCTAGTGTTTAAATTATAAAAAAGCAGTATGAAAGTATGTTTCCTCTTCATGTTTATGTCCGTTCACGATCGTCTCTATGTCTCTCTCTCTCGCTCCCTCTTTCTTTTTCTTATGCTTGTGTTCTTGCTTGATTGGTCGCTCTCTTTTAATCTCTCGGTTCTCATTTTTCCTGATCATGTTCAAGCCAGTACGAAATATGTCGATGCTTCTTTGCTACTGCTCCTGCTGCTGCTGCTGCTTCTGTTGTTACTGTGCTGCTGCTGATGTAGTCTTGCTTGCTTTGCGTGTGTGTGTGTGCGCGCGGGCTGCGCTGCCGCATCGACTAGATATACCATGACGTGATGCTCCATGGATTTCCGTTTTCTGCCAGCAACACCACCGACACACCACACACGCGCAAAAATACACGCACAAACACACACATACACACACTTACGATCACACACCAAACACTCGTCCGGCGCAATCTCCGCACACTCTGTTCTATGAGCTCCCTCTTCCTCTCTCCTTCTCTTCCGCATCACTCTTCCGGCCTTCTCCTTATCATCTTACACACTTCCGCCTCCATTCCTTGCACGCTGCTCTCCATCTTCTCTCTCCTATAGGTTGTGTTTCCTTCTAATAACCACAGGTAATTAGATAATCTCCCAGCTTTTCTACTATAGATGCCGCCTGCTGGGGCTGCACGGGTTCCTCATAGATTGATACTATAACAGCTACAGGGTACGGAAGCAGCGTGTTTGCGCACAGATGAAAAACCACACATCATCAACCAATCGACACAGCGATACGCGCACAAACACACGCACACGGACACACACACACATGTTACAGGCGATAAACCACCAGAAAATCGTTGTTCAATACGAAGTAGCCGCCCGGCCGCGATGATGTTGGGCGCGATCGATGCAAAAATGGCGATGCCGCGATCAAATTCCCATGGAGGACGACGGACGGACGACGACGAGACACACCCGTAGCAAACACGGCGGCAGCGAATGATGAAGAGTTGGTGTGAACATGGAGGGCGCATGAAGATAACAACAACATCGACCGGAGAGAGGCAGGCAAAATGGGGGTTGTGTCGAAAAGAAATTGGGAAAATAAAAAAGAGAGAGAAAAAGAACATCCGTTATGAGTAATGCAATTGCGGCGAGGAAAAAAAACATTGATACAACAAATAAACACAATTTGGAAAATAAAGTGGAAGCAACAACATCACCACACACACACACCACCATCCATAAATGGGTTCTCTACGGTGTTTTTCTTCTTTTTCCCAGCCTTTCTATCCGAAATTATTCCAGAGGAATTCCTATCATTGAAAGAATTTCGCCATAGATGGACCCGGTCTGGTCGAAATCAAACGAATCCGGTATGTGATCGATCCATCGCTCCAAGCGTGATGTACCATCGATTAAAAAGCGTACACCTTCTCCTATCTGTCACAATGGCAGTGTGCGGTGGACTATCATGAACTAGACATAACTGTTTACGAAAACCAGCCGTTCCCTAGTATGGGAAATGGACAGATTAAGTGTGTACAGAACTGGTTCAGCTCCAGCAAGTGAGTTATAGACGTCAGCTATCACGCCACTGAACCGGTTTCGATCTGGCGTTCGGTTAATAAAATTTCTAAAATGACAGCATGAGCTTGAGAAATTGTGTGCTGAATCAAAAGACCAGAAGAAAGACTTCGACCACGGAAGCATTGTGATGATAAAAACAAAAAAAAACTGTTTCATTCCGAGTCCACCAACACGTGTTGTATCAGAGGTTCGAGTGGTCGGCACGCTGCGTTATCTCTTCAGAAGCCGTGCATATGGCAAATAATGCTCTATTTGATAGTAAACAAAACCTGCTGGCATCCTACGGGACGTGACATACGCATTGAAATCACATAGCGCTATCACTTCACGCTGCTGATTTCACACACCGCAGTGCTATCAAACATTCCACATGTATCGTATGCTGCCAAATCATTGATTGCTCAATACCATTCTATTCAGTCAGATCACAAACTGGAGACTCAAGACGAAAACAAAAATAATCACAAAAGTCATAAGAGAGAATCGCAAAATGAATCATCTCTTGAAAATGATAGGATTCCAATGCAGTCAAATACTCTTAATTTGTTAATGCATCATAAGCTCCCATCAATCTACTACAGACTCTTTCCAAAAAAATACAATCGATTCCAATCTTTCCACGGTTCCAATCGAAACAACTCTTCTGAGCGGCAGGTACCTCCTTCTAGAGTACACAAAAAAAACTTCAGCAAGGTTGGATAACATTCCACCGATTGGATCACAACGCAAAAGTTAATTGAGACCATCAAAAACGAATCAATCTAAGACACGTGGCATGTGTTGTTGCTATCACTTCCCGTCGGTTCGAACGAAACTCCGAAAATCAATCGAAACAGCGCTGCGCCGTTAAAAAGGTTCGTTTCCAGACACACTTACCCTGTTGCGTTTTCATACAATGCACGCCGGTTTTGCCGAGCTTGGCACGGATCACTCGGTCGGTACCGGAGAGATAGATGTAACGCTGGCCCGCTAGTGTCACACCGCCGGATGTGAGCAGTTCGGTTTTGTCGAATCCCTGTACTATTTTGGCGACCTCCTCTTTCGACACCTGCAAAAAAGCGAGAGCAAGAACAGCGGGAAAAGGGGTTAGTAACGTGCCTTCAATATAGTGTAAAGATTTGAAATGACATTAAATATGCATCAATTAAACTGCGCGAAGGTGACAAGCGCTGTCAGATATTGACGAGCGATGCGATATGACACGAAAGCAGACATGCATTCCTCGGTGTCCCCCGGGGGTGTGTCAGTCAACCAGCCGCCTACCTACATCTGTTTCTGACCTACTTCTAGACGAACGCAAACGGAAACGTGAAGTTCAAAGCGAACTTTTGAAGTCATTCATTAACATGGTTTATAATGGGTCCAATGTATATACAAAATCTCGTTTCACCATGATCGCTTGGTCCAGAGTCTTTCTATTTATTAAGAGGTATTATAGGCTGGCACATGCGTGTCTGTCCGAATATCAACAAAGACAAGGTGACAATAAATTAAACTTGACTCACCCATCTCACCACATTCGTGTGGTTCGTGGTGTTGCAATGATTGTCCCTGAATATCAGAAGCAAAGCCTTGTAAGTGAGTGCAGCAGCACGCACAGTAGACAGCGCGCGGAGAGGTAACGGCCACACCACTAGGCCGCGTGTACTTGAGGCGTCCCACTCTCGCGTTCATTTCTGGCCATTTTTCGATTGACATAGTTTTAAAAATAGCGAAAAACTCGCTCGAAGAATGTGGTTTTAGCTTTCTTAGGAGGAGCTCATGGACTGTTCTTCAGAACTAATTAATTCGACATAAACATTCTTTTTCTCTCCTCTTCCCGCTCTCTTCTTATCGAAAACACCGATCAGATCATCGTGTGTCTCTCTTCTCTTTTGAAAACAAACATCTGAAACCAAACTTTCCTTAGATTAGCAGGAAACAACATCTTCATGTGAAGTGCGCAAAGATGAGCATTAAATTCCGTGACTAACCAAAACACGCACATTAAGCAGACTATACATGTTGCGAATTGTAACGGAAGCCTGTCTAACGAACCGTGACCGGACACATTTCTCGCACCGGAAAATACCCCGATACAATCAGACACCGAGAGAGTCAGCAAGAGATAAAAAAAACAGCACGAGCATGACAATCGGTGAAATTGCTAACGCTTTGTGTCTTCTTTCTTCTCCAGTCTCTGCTGTTCGTAAAGTGGTTTGTCACACTCCTCAAACCGATAAACGCACAAAGGAGCGAAGTAAGATCTCCTCTAAAACCCACATTATCTTCACCTTGTGGCGATAAAATGACACACACGTGTTGTGTATGGAAAGCGAACACGGTATATCAAGTGATTTCTGTCTAGAGCTCCAAAACAAAGCCAAGCGTGGTGCGGCGCTATTGGGGTGGTGAATGTCGTTCGTTTAATTCCTCCACGGCGGTTTGCACACGCTACACCGTCGTCGAATTCCAACGTACACATCCGCGGTTTGCCGAAAGGTAGTGATGGTGGTCCATTAAAAAAGGATAAAACGTGCGTAAAGAAAGTAGGAGGCACTGAAATGTTATTTTTAACAACATCTCCTCCGCGATCCGTACGACTGCTGGCGTGTCTCGACTATCCTACTACCACACGCGTGTCTAGAACCGCTGTGAAGAGGAGGAGAACAGTGTGTGTAGCGCACGGAGGTGGTAGTGTCTCCGATCATTTCTGTCGCTTGCACGGTTTCATATGAAGTATGTTAATGATGTCACAGACATCCCATGTGCAGACCCACGCACTGCAGAGATTGTTATACTATTGCAACAATGAAAGTTGAAATAATTTGGAATAAAGAAATTAGGAGTTTAAAAAAAAACTTGAAAATATACAACGTTCCAGAAGACACCTCCTCTGGAGGTCGATCAAGGGCACCCAGAAACATCGTCCCTCAGAGATCAGAGGCGTACAAAGTTCCATCTCATCATGCTCTACTTGATAAAGTTGTGATGGCCACGCAATCATTCATCGCCACGGTGAGATTTTGCTCAATCAAACACCCAAATGAAACTGTATCTCTCCGGAGACACTGCCCCGAAGACCAACACGACAACACACCAGATGATCGTCGAAAGCGACAAAGATATGATCCTTCAACCCGCACCGAAAGACTCCAGAGGTTCCTCCGCTGATCTTGTCTTGATCATATAACGAGCGTTACGTCCATTCAACTGCTGGCTGCTCGCCTTGTCCTCCGCTGACCGGGAATGGTGACGGTGGTGGTAATAACTTTCACCTCATTCCGCATTCGGTCAACGGATGTGACTCGCAGCAGCAGCACTCTTCGAAGGCTTAAGGAATGAGAGGTTCGTTACTTTTACTTTCTTCGAAAAGTTACTTCACCTTATGGGTGGACGAGTTCGATTTTGGAGATGGTGGTTCGATGATCCTGTTTCAGGCTTTAAAAGCTGGAAGCATTAATACAACCGCTCCGTCTCTGTTCGCTAGTCTAGTTGAGCTACTAATCAAATAGGTTTTTGGGCTCTTTGTTTGGAGCAGGTCCCCTTAACCTGTTACTTATATTGGAAGTTAGGATCTTCTCATCCAACAACTATGTCCAAGAACCTGTACGGTGCACGGTACAACATCTCCTACGGTGTGTCTATATTTAGCATTGTTTGATTCATTCCCGCCAGCATAAAAAAAAAACTCCAATCCGCTTCTCTCGCTAGTTACTAAAACCTGCGGACATAAGAACTACAACTACACAATCGTCACCATGCCATACCTTCTAGGAGGGAGGAGAGAAGACTTAACCTACTGGCTGCTGCCCTCAAGACGGACCCCCGTGTGCCTACCATGCTGTTGTGGGTTTGACAAAATAGGATTTAAACCAGCTTGGCACACACTCACAGAGCATTACGGAGCAGAAAAGAAGAGAGACCTCCACTGACGCCCTTATACACCACACCGCGCGTGTTCTGTGAATCATCGTCACCAACCGCAAGCCTGTTACAAGTAGGTGCCCAAATGTGGCAATATCGCGGGTAATGAAACGGTGTCCGTACTCTCCGCCGGTACCCGTTATTCACACACACACATCACACACAAGAGAGGTCTCATTTTTTGCCTTTTAAGTAGCTAATTTTTCCTCACAGAAACTCCAGTGGTCTGGTACCGCAGCTGGACGCAAATGGGCAACTCCACACATCGATCGATCAACACATCGATCGATGACGTCCGTTGTGTACTACCCATCGCTTCCATGATCGATGCAAAAGCGGTATGAAATTGAACCTATTTATGGCTGCTGCTGCAAACTTTCTTACAACAACGAAAAAAAATATATTGCACATGTTTCCATTTCCAAACAAACCGCTCTAGTCTCCATCTCATCTCATCCAGTATGAGATCCTGTCGAACTCACTGCGTAGAGGGACACACGGCGATGTTCAACAAATGCAAATCGCACTTCTAAAATTAGCTCTCTCTGCTTTAAAAAAAATCGGCCATGCCACCCTAAAACTGGTCCAAAGAAAACCACCTAGAAACGCGCGCTGGTACTTCTTGGCTCGGGTGCGCATCAGAGAAAATTGTTGTGAAGGTCATCAGCATTCAGCATACCCCCATCGGAGCGCGCGCGCGAGCGCTCGTGTGAAGAAGAAAGCCGTCTTTAGACAAAATTCCTACGACCCTAAACGGAGCAGATCCGTTCGCTTCTCGATGGATGCTCGTGGCGATGGCAGAGAGAGAGTTTGAGAGTACGCGTTTCGAGATCCAAAAATGGGATAATGATTGCTTCCCCGCTCTGGGGGGGCAAGGGAATTGGATATCGCTGCTAAAGGCATCCGAAAGATGCGATAGACATTCCATTCCAATTCGGATCTCGTTACTTTGGGGTGGTCTTCTACTATAGAGACAAATAGAATTCTTTTAGATATCTCGTTTTCGCCTGCCGTTAATCATGCATCCTCCAACACGCCGCACTCTATTCTAAGCATCATCCTAACTAACCGTGTCAGATATTTCGTCAAATTCCAAAGTGTACTATTTTTGCACTCCGTCACAGACGTTCGTAGGATCTTTTGGTAAACTTCGAAAACAAAAAGCACGAAGTAGAAAGCAGGGCACAGAAACGACTTGGGAAATTGACGAAGAGTCTCCCACAAGACGAGGCTGCTTAAATTTAGCCAACGCAAGTTTTTCGCGTGTTGGTGCTATGTATTTCAGTTCCTCCTCTTGCGTTGGGGCCCGGACGATCGAGCAAATTGGAGCGTAACTGCGCCGGACGCCCTCAGCTGGTGCATGATATCATATTCCACATACTTTACCCTCTTGCACGCTTCTCCGTCTGTGTGGCGCGGCAGAAAATCGGAACTGGACGAGAGACAGTATTATCAGCACCTTTCGGAAAAGCCACGCATCCGATGAACCCCACGGCTAGTACCGGCTACTTACTGCACACATCCCAACTCCATCGTATCGTGGACGTTCCGGGCAATTAAGTTCGATTTGGGCCAACGAGTTTTCCAACGACCACAACACGACGGCAGACACAGCTGGGCGATCTTTTTCGGCAGCGGTGTTCGTTTTCGTTGCCACGAGCAGTCCAGTGGGTCGTAAAATATCCACCGGCGCGAGGATGAGCTTTATGAATCATATCTTCCGCCAAAGAGAAGAAAAAAAAACCTTAACGTGGAGGTCGAAGAAAAGACCGGCCGGTCGGTCATACGTCACTTTCGCAACACCATTGACCTTCTTCCCGGCTTTAGGAGGCAAGCGAACCAGAAAAGGCAGGACTTTCTCACTCTCTCTCCGCGGGGTTCCTGCCTCTCGTCGGGTTTACGAAGTGTGACGCTCCACAAAGCATCTCCCGCCCATTTCTAACCCTACTTTATTTGATGAACACAAAACTCTGCTCTGATCTTTCAACTTTCTACCAGCGATAATGAATCAAATGATGAATTGTGTAGGAAAAGGAAATCGCAGCCGAGAGATATTCCAATTTCGCCGGAGCACACAACGCCACCTTGAACCATTCTTCCGCGCGTCCAGCGTGAGGTGGTGTAGTGAGTTTGAGCGGCCAGTTTTCGCACAACGAAGCAGCGGTTGTACACAGGGAAATCGAGTCAAAATCAACGTTTGCCGTCCCCTCCACTCTCCCCTGCTCCGCTTCCAATGCAGACGTGGACAAGGCAAGACAAAAAAAGCCGAATCAGCGCGCCGAAGAGACAAATAAAATATTGTTGCTGCCGTTTTTTTATTGTTGCACGCGCGTTTTCATTCACAGTTAATAACTCCCGATGTGGCCGGGTTAATATTTTGTAACAATTTCCTACAGTGATTGTGCAGCCAGCAAAGAAGGGCAATGGCTAGAAAGAATGCAACCGTTTAAGCGCACCTTTATTAATAACCCAACCCAATGCCGCCACCTGCCGTTCGTCGTTGTTCTCTCTTTCGCCCGTGGCAATTTCCTTCATTAAACAAACACACACACCTTCTGGTCTGCAAACAAAGCAGATAGGAAGAAACGATTATTACGTGCGGCGTGGCAGCTGCTGCAGAGCACAAAAGCAAAGATAGTAGAGCTCATCAGAACGCACGCACACTGCAAAAAAAAACAGCGCAACACACTCCGATGGGTCGTCTTTTTCCACCGTTTAATCAATTATCACGTCATTAGCGGAAAACCCGAGCGTCCACTGAAACGTCCAGTCTGCAGAAGAAGCCGTGTGCAAGAGCAGGTTGGAGAGAGAGAGTGAGAGAGAAACGAGCTCACTTTTCCGAATCATTAGCGCAGAATCATCCGCAACAACCGTGTCTTAATAGGCACCTCGCTTGCCCGAGTGTTGATCGTCGAACCGTCAATGAGGAATGTGCCCGGACGGGGTAGAAGAAGAAAGCCCGCACTCCAACTAATCAACCGGTGCCACCAGCAAGGGAAGAAAATCACAGCCAAAACCCCTCTTCTCGGAGATGGTTTGATGGATACACCTGAGGCACAAATGCAATCGACCACAATATACGACCGTCTGCCAACTGTCTTCGGCTTTTTCAAGGGTACAATCTATCTTTCAATAGACTCTAAATGAACTGATTGCGGTTTAGACATTGATATTCATTGTTTGTCTTGTCAACTGAAGTGACTCATGTAAAAACTGCTCGTGTGAGAATCGTTTAGAAAAAAACGAAAAGCTTATACATACTTTTTCCAGGTATTCAACGATGAGGCAACATTTTAACAATTTTCTAATCGAATACAGTGTGAATCACGTTGGTAATGCTGCACAGAGCATGTCGGGGGACGAATCATCGTCTTAAATGGTCTTCCTTTAATCATACCACAGCGTTCGCATCGATGACTAACACAAGATTAAATACCCCACTCATCCAAGATCATTACGTCATGTAGCAACTCCGTCATGATGCAGGCAAGCAACCAAGATTCACTGACGGCATATATTTGCATAGACTACAGCAGCATGCATCGCGATCGCGATTGATCACTGAACGAAGAGCTCATCCTCCTCCTCCATTCGGTAGGACGAAGCAACCGCGGTGGGTACGGTACACGCAATTTCACCATTCTAAGAATAATCCAACGCTCCAAATTTAGCCATCAAAAGCATAGAGACCGCGCGGACAAGCGCACAAAAAATAGACGCCTGTACTGCCAACGACCCGCGACTAAACCCGAATCCTACACGCTCTTGTTGAGCATGTGTGTGTGTGTGTGTTCTGTGAGCTAGGTGGGTTTAGGTTCACCTTTGCTTGTAGTATTACCCTCCTAGTCATCCTACGCGACCAAATCTGGTTACGATTTCGCTTTCGTTCGCGATCGATCAATCATCGATCGTTGATCTTTTCGTAGATAGGGCGGATGGGAAAGCAAACCGCAAGAAACGCCGGAGAGGTAAGGTATCACGCGATGGAGATATAATGTATCTTTTGCCAAAGAGTGATGATCTCGTGGAGTAGCTAAAATGTTTCAATATATTGGAGGGATAGAGTTCTCTCATGTGGTCGAAAGTGTTGAGGAAATAGATAACAGCAATGAAACTGCTGAAATCTAACCTGAAGCGACTCAAACAATATCCCAGGTTCCAATCACAAAACGCCGTAGATGGCAAATTGCAACGTGCTACACCGAGAAGAAGAGAAGTTAGCAACAAAATGTGATATTGTTGCAACTGCACACCAAAACTCGAGCGCGTCCAACATGTGACGCGGCGCACACATTCAGACCACGTCAAAATATATCCCAACTACGGGGCGGTGTATAATTCGTTATCCGACTCTCTCGCTTCACCTCGCTCCAACGCAAACGTAAAAACCGTTTACAGCCACCAGTTCAACAAGCCCAAAGTGGTTCCTACCACCATCAACCCATGCCTCCCTTGGCCGGCGTCCGTGGTCGGGTGCATTTTACCTTCTTGGGTGCGGTTCTCTGCTGCACACCGCGTGTGTGGATGTGTATGGACGAGGGAGACCGACAACTTCTCTCTCCCTTTGTTCTGCCCTCTCCTCGACGATGACGATGATGACGACAACGCACCACCGCCCGCCTCTGCCAGGTGACACATACTTCACAATCCCACCGGAAACACCGGTCCAACCAGTTCCGTGAGACAGGGGAAAAGACAGAAAAAGAAGCCCGGCTAGACGCACGGCAATGGTGGCTAAGTGCGCAGGTCGCGGGCAACCGCGAAACGCGCGTCCGGTTCTCGGTGGAACAGTTTCCATCAGGAACATCAATCCGATTCCGGTGACTTCTTGGGTGACTTATAACATAGGAATCAATTGTACTGCTATCTTCACTGCAAAATTCACCTTCCAGACCAGAAAATCAAGCACAAGATTAAACGATGTGCCTGTTCCAGGGAGTCCCCCGTCAGGAACGCGACTAATTGACCAACCCTTTGTTCGACCAGCAACACAAAAACTTAGCCACGCGCTGCAAATCGATTCCAAAAGCTGTTAATAAACATCAACAACACTTGTGTCCAGCGTAGTATAACCCAAGTAAATCAGCTAAGCGACGCCCTAAGCGCGCCATGCCGCCATTATTTACACATCTCTATGCATTCCGCATTATTAATTGACCGATCATGATCGTCATCAACGTTGCTAATGGCACACACACACACTCACACAAACTCAGCCAGACTTGCTTGTCTGCCCCCCCGATCCAATGATCCTGCCACATCTTCTCTCATCATCATTCATACAAGCTAATCAATATTCCGACCGGCAGCGCTATCCTCCTATCACTCTGACAACTTTATTCAAATGGCAAACACGAGACACCTCCGACATGATCACATGATCATTTGCTGCGTTCCATGAAGGTCAACGAGTGACGATAACTGCTAGCTTGCTTAGCTGCTACCTCCCGATATGGAGGAGTTTTTTCGCCAATACTAACATCTTCATAGATTCTTAAGTTCCAACCATTAACGTATGCGGTTCATCCATTGTTTGTGTAGTATTTCCGAGATACACGGATTTGACAACTTTCTGTATCGGACGATAGACAATGAGTAAAAATATTCCTATTTTGAAACAAAATGTTTTAGTGCGATCTTCCTAGCCTATCCTCCAAGGTATCTATGCATGCTGTCTATATAGTATCCCAATACGATCTAACATCATCTAAGTGCCAGCTGCGGGCATGTGTGTAAACAAATCTCTCGCAAAACACGATCCTAGTTGCATTGGAACATAGATCTAGACATGTACTAACTGTTCTCCTCTTGCACATTGTTTGCGCACATTCGCTTGACTGCCTCAGAGCTGTACGGTGACAACAAGTGTTCCACCGGCCGCTCGCGCTATCATTTTTAGCAGGTATTAGTGCTGCCATGCGAACCGCGCACATCACATAAACAAACCCGGCGACTTGCATTACTTAATAGCACACCCGCGCCCGCAGCTGTATATGGTTTGATGCTAGTTTTTATTGTGTTTATCATGCCCTCTGGATGTGCCTCTATGGCCGCCTCACCCAACAAGCGTCACACAGCAACGGACCCGAAAGCTTCAATTACGACCACCGGCCGCCGCTCGTCGGTGTCTCCTCCTCCATTTGCACAGCTGATGATGTTATGCGGGAGAGTACAGCGAACCTCCACCGGACGCCCTTTCTTGCGTTCGCGTTCGTCACTGGTTTGTCGCGTGTCAATGTGTGTTCCTTCGGTAAAGGAAAACTCGCCACGACACTCGGTATAGCGCGCGTCCGAACGCCGCCGACCTTGCCCAAGGGTAATTGGATTTCCTGCGGAATTCAGAACATTACCACAAGTTGCCGCCTGGTAACGTCCTCCAAGCCCTTGTAGGTTCACGTTCTCCCTCTCTTTTTCTTTTCCACTGAGTTCCTTCTTTTTCCGTTTGCTAATTGTTGCTCAGCGAAATGATCAATCCTTCTTTAGCAGGCAGTTAAGCTGTTTCCATAATCTATATCCACAGACATAAACCTGCCCTAACTGAAAGCCAGCTGATAGCACGCCTCGCGTAGTCATGTCTCGTTGCACATAAAACTGAGCACGCGATTCGAATGAGCCCACCCAGCCTTAGCACACCCATATATTCACGAAGCCTTCTCTGCATGTACATTCCCAGATATTGCCAACATGGGCTAGACAATACATCGCGCCACCGGCAAAAACAAACTCACATTAAATCACCGTCTGACGGCTGAAATCGACGATTACCGACTAGACCTCTCGTGCGCTCGTCAAACCAGCGGCGGCTCTGCTACCTTTACAAAACGCCCGACGACCTTCACCTACTCCACGGCGACGTGGCATGTGTGCCAGCGGGGAATCGACTTCGATGACAGCTCCTTCCATGGGATGCTATATGCACAGAGGACTCGCAATTATGTGTTCCATGAACGGGTCTGCCCCCTCCTCTCCCTCCACTCTCGACCCGGTTTAGAGGTCGCCGCCTGCCCGCCAGTCCCACCGCCATCTGATCGCCCGGACAGAACGGCGACGTTAAACCTCTTTCACGATCAATGGCCATTGGATTCTCTCCCCACTGAAGGCGAGCTACGATTGAAAATGACGTAGAGGAATATTTCGGGAGTGCGATAGTATAAAAAAACACGAAGAATTAACATCCCAATAAACAATACAAAGCAAGGTTTGGCTTTTTTCTTTTCTTACGAAATAAACATGACTCATCCATAGCGTATACTTTTTATCATCAGGCAATTCGATTCATCGTTTCAACACCCCTGCGGGTATGATTAAGTCGCTGTTATCACGAAGGAAGGTAGTAAAGCACGTAGGCCTCTCCAGCTCATAAAAAGATCCTAGCTGCTCTTGTAGAATTGGTTTGCCATCTGCGACAAAGCAAAGCTCATGATGTAGCTCAGAAAAAGTTTAACCATGATGTCGAATGGCCACATGCCGCTCTCATCCATTATCCATTAAGTATAAAGAAATGGTATAACCTAAAGGAAATCAAGAGGAGACGACAACACAACGGTGAAAAAAGACAAACCGGATTCGATAGCTGAAATATTTATGAGTTCCAGCATATCCTCTTGCCCCGGCTCCAAAATTCGATCCGATCCAAAAAAAACATCACACAGGCTCTCCCTCCCTCGGTTGAGAGGAGAAGTAGGACGCGACCTGAAGGAGCTGTCGAACCCTTGCGCGAGACGAGACGCCATCCTCCTCCGGTCAACCGACAGAGAAGACGTCGGAGAGCGTGAAATAAAAGGAAATCGCGCCAATCGCTTCTCGTCGGGGCGTCTGTGTGTTTTTATGTAAGTCCGATAAGTCTCCATGCAACACACCGAAGCCGCACTTGGGGTGAACTTTCTCTTTCCCTTTCTTCGTCATTTCACTCGTCGAGTAGTAAGTCAGCAGTGCGGGGCCAGCAGTCAAGTTGAAGTTGTTGGAAAGAGGCTACCCAAAAATTTCGGGATCCCTGCTGGACACGTGCACACGTAGGTTTCTTTCTCCTGCTTTACGTCACAACCGGGGTGTTTCTATCAGAAGGGTAGTAGTTGGTGTGTGTGCTTTTGAAGAGTTCCGGTTCGGCCTGCTGCTTTCGTCCCTATGACAATAAGCCAGAAGCTTCAATAGGCGTAGTATTTTACTTGGAATACAAACAGACACTTCTTGTGTCGGAAGTCTAGCGGAGTTCAGCAGGTTGTGACTCATCGTGTCGAAGCCTAAACCGAAAGTAGATATTGTAGCTCATTCCTCAATTTGGAAACGCAAACACTCTCTCAAGACGACAAACATTTTTGTATAATAAGCAACTTCGTCGCTGTTGGTCCAATGGCGAAACATTCTTCCAACAATGTTCCACATATCGCCAACATTGCACCGACCATCATTAGTCACTGGGCGTTAGACTCTTTCGGTTATTTACTTGGAACTGAGACAATAAATAATCTTCCTCAGAATAACTGCATTGCCACACAAGGGCGAGCGAATGTATCTGCTCCGCTGTCTACACATATTTCCGCGGACCAACGAGTCTCCAATGGACATAAAATCTGCAGTTTGTATGCGCTTTTCAACGGCACGCACACGATGCACGATCATAAGGACAAACCGTGGTGCTGATGATGTGGAAGGAGCTACGGAACAGCGTTCGCGCGTCGTCAGCAGTCGCCATTTCCGGCTCTACACCAGGCTCCGCTGCTGCCATTTTTCAGAGACGTTTGACAAATGGACTGCGGGCGAACCCGATGCAGACTTTTCGCAGTGACTCTGTTCTTCCAACATACATTTCCGCCTGCACAAACCGGGGTTGAGGATCGAATCATTTCCTTCGGATGGCGCGCTTTCCATGGAACTGACATTGTCGCTTTTGATGGATCCGGGGCCACGCTGGAAATGGGTTGCTCATTCCGTCGAGCCGACAGCCGGCAGTAATCGACCCACAAATCGGACAGTAGAGCAGAAACATGACGCCTAACGCTGCGCTGCCTTTCTGCCCTTCACGTGAGTCAGAGAGGACGTTCTCGGCGCGCATGAGAACAAATGTTCTTCGATTTTTCATACCATTTTACCCTACCGCATCGTTTGCGTTATCCATCTTCCAAGCGCTTTGGCGAACAGAGCAGCTTCCCGGGTGTGTAAGTGTTGATATGGGACCCTAAATCAACAAACATTCTCCAACAGCGGAATATAAGCGCATAAGAATCCGAAACCCAAAAGAGCACCCGAAATGTTCAACCACTCACACGCACAAAACGGGCTTCACAGGAAAATAAAACAAACAAAACAAGGGCCTCCGCGTGTGGAGAAGAGGAAATAAATTTGCTTACCATATGTTAATCGCACAAATAGATCATTTAATCGCACAAATAGATACTTCGCCGAGTGGCAGCGGCACAAGGAGACGGGGTGTTGCTTCTTGCGCGTTCGTAAAGGAGGCCCGAAAATAGCCTTGGCTTCTACCGGGGTGTGCGGCGTTCGTTGATCCACACACTGGCTGTTTTCTCTCTCCTTCCAGAAGAGAAAGAATCGAAAGAAGCCGCTTTCCCGAAAGAGAAGGAATGAAGAACATCGCGGGAGAAGCACACGTTTTGGCGTAATGAACAGTTAATGTTCGTTCCACCACGCACTCCCCCGTGGGGTGAGCACACCATAAGCCATTCATCTCACTGCCTCCAAGAAGATTTCGGTAGCATCCCGTGACCGTTCCCTTCTGCACACTCGACCTAAATTTGTGCTTCATTGAGATGCAAATATTCTGAGCACATAAGCCGGTGTACTAAAAAACTAAGAGCTAGGGGATCCAGACGGAAACATACTTGCTTTTGCTGTTTCTTTCCCCCGTTTTTAATCGCTCCAATGCATAGTGAGCAACTGGCGGGATAAAAGCCGCCTAGATTTTTCAGATCTACTATATTCGACAATTGTGATGAAATTATTCTTAAATTTAGTTTGAAGAAGATTTGAATTTAAAGTTAAAGCTATATTGGCTACTTCTTAGTTCAATAGTCTACTAGGAAGATATGTTCACAAAACTGCTCGATTCTAAGTTCATTTTTCACCTTTATCCTGTTCAATTTCCCACTGTGCAATGCTGGAGTTTCGCTGAAAGTAATGACTTTTCATATACCATTATTATCTCCCCTGTTCCCTATAAAAACTATTATTTTATGGTTTGCTTATTGAGTTTATCTTTTTAAATCGATTTTCTATGTTCGAATTGTGGGCACTTCATTACCATAATCGTATTTTCTACCGTGTATGAAATTGCTTTACCAACATGGGAATTAAAAATAGCGTTCTAAAGTGGGAATGATCACAGAGCTTATTTATTAATTAGCGTGTGCCATGGCATGACAATTACATGATATGCGTATTAACATTTCAGCTCTGAACACTCTACAAATGTCTGTAACCTAAGCTAGAAGCACAGTTTTTAACAATTTTAACAAATTCAATTCAGACAAATTTATCAAAAAAATGTTTTAGTGATATTGGTAGATATCAATTGTTGAAAAAAAAATCTGAACAATATTAATATATTTCCTGAATGATTTACATCAAGTGTATTTGTAGGAAAATGGCTATAGCATTTGAAAATAATAATTCAATTACAATATTTAACAAATAGAAAAAATGGTTCTTTAAAAAATACCTCTCGTTCATGATGCAAACTCGTCTATAATTCGTGCATTTCCCTTACTTTATTAGTGAAATATGTAATTATCGTCCCTGGAAAACGTTTCGGAACGGTTTCTTCAGTGTGTAAAGTTGATAATAAAATTATCTCCGTCTAGCCAACTGTCTTTGAAAAAACCGGAAAAGCCTTTAATCCCGTCTTTTTCGGAAAGAACACAAAAAAACTCCATTGAGCATTAGCGACATTAGATAACGTAGAGAACTAAACCCCTGAACGGAGCACCGGGAGCAACAACAGCCATGTCGAGCGTCGGAATGACTCACCCAGCAACCCCGTGTGCTCGGATACGATGAGAAGAAACGTCACTTTCCCTCGTGCGTGCGTGCGAGTGTACGTACGGGGGGAGTGATGGATGGACGGAAACAGGGTGTGCCCACCCCAGACCTCTGGCTGGATGTGGGTAGGACCCCGTCGCACGGAATACAGGATGCGCACACCCCGCCGTCCCTTGTTATACAAATGCAAATAAATGACAGTCGGCCGAAAAGTATGCTGCGCGCTATGCCGTTGAACACCAGCTGAAGGCGTGCGTACACATTTACCAAAGGGCATCACACAAAGTGTATTGCTTCTGCCTCATGGCACCAGGGACATTGGTGTGAACGTAATCAATGTGTTTCCTCCGCACGCCCTCACACCCCTTCTTACTCAAGCCTCTCTTTCTTCACTTGGTTGCAATTTTATCTATCGAGAGCGGTCTTTCGCAACGCTTTCCGGCAGATAAGATAAACACGTATTTTTGCGCACCGAGCGAGGCACCGAGCGCCGCTAGAAGGAAGGTCCGGCATGAGAGAGACCCTGGAATTGGATTCTATGCAGAGTGAGTGTGAGCCGCTCTGCAGGATTCTCACTCATCCACACATCACGGCGTTACTCAATGAAAATTTCGATTCTCCATAATGACTGCGCAATCAAATTTGATGATTTTTTGCCTTCGTTACTATCCTGTCTCAACCTTCCACCTCCTACACACCCCATCCCTCTCGCTCGCTCTGTCTCTCCCTCTCGCTCTCTCTCTCTCTCTGTCTTTTCCTCTCTAGACAAGTCTTCTTCCTCGTGAGAGGAGTTTGCTAAATCAAATACGCGAACCGGTTTAAAATTCACCGGCATTTTTTATTCCTTTCCTTTCATTTCGCTATTGCAGAATATAGCACCAATACACGCACTCCCTCTGGGCCTTCAGTCAGCGTGAAACATACTACTGCAATGCGTGCAAGAAGAAGAGCAACTGCTGCACACACACACACACACACATACACACGCATTCGTTGCTAGGCAGTGAAGGGTGCGCGCGTCTATGTGTATGTGTGTGAGTTTTGCTGCGGGTTCGAACGACGGATATCGCGAGCGTGGAACAGTTTGCGTGAAATCATTTCGCCTGTTCCGCACCACCACCACCACCAACACATTAGCAGCAGCCAACACACACTCGAAAAAAACCGCAACATAAATCGGTGAAAATCTGCGTTCTGCCAAACACCGAACGATGCAACTGCACTTGCCACTGGAGGCGATGCGAACAGTGAGAACTCCCCACCCCCCGCCCAGCGCATCACACACAGTGACACATCCGGAGGCAAAAAATTCACACATCTTTTCACCGGGCGCGGCGCCATTTTGAAAATCCATTCCCGTGGTGGTGAGCCGGCAAAGTTCGGCTCTTCTTCTCGCTGTGCTCATTGTTGCCTTTTTCTCCGCCCGCTTCTTCCGCCGATTTCGCGCATTCCACACACGGAGGCGGTATTGGAAACGAATGAAAAGGATTTAAATAGCCACAGACACTGGCGGAAAAGTACACAAACCCGGAAAAAGTTTTTTTTCGGTTGCGTTACAAGCAACGCTACGCGCCCACCGAGTGGTGGTGAATCAGCACTCACACGGGTGAGCAACCGTAATCTCACTGCGGTCGGTGTCGGATTCTGCTACGGGTAGGAATTTTGCAACAGTTTTTCGCACAAAGGCAGCTACAATCACACTATCGTTCCGACGGGATTAATGATAATGTCGAATCATCAACAGGCACATCCAGCAGGGAGGCGTGAGTCGAGCCTTTCCGTTCAGTTCATTTCGCCGCATCATCGGGTCACACCCTTGATGAGCAGCCACACGATAAAGCCCAAACGGCTCACTTCGAAGCTCACTCTCACCGCCGCCTCACTGCTCACTACTGGCGTTTCGCTTCTCGCCACTCCACAGCATCGGGATGCGCTTCGAGTCCGGTGAACGAAAAAAAATGCTGACGACATCCTTTTTCCATTGGGGGGGAGGTCTTTCCATCCTTGCAGAACAATATTACGACACACGAATTTACTCGCACTCGCTGTCCTCTTGCTAACAGTTTTTTGTCACTTTCACGAGTTGAAAAAGGATCACACAGCTTCCCTTTCGCAGCCCACCCAAAACCACACACACACACGCACACACACACACTGGCACTTACCTCGAAGCCTTCCGATTTGGCCCAAACGCCACCATCGTGCCCGGCGATGGCTGCCTTCGACACGCACTGCGAAGCAAGAAGCTGATTGTCGACGTAATCCTGCCAGCTCATTTTCTGTCTGTTTTAAGTTACTCGCGTACTGCTTAGTGTGCGAACAAAGATGGTGCTGGTGCTTCCGGTGTGCCGAGGCTCGTTCAGATCCGGTTCTGTGTTTTCAGTGCAAGCTCTGCTGCCACGCGCTGACTTCCGATTTGTTTCTTTCTCCGACCTCTTGCATCCAATTTTGAAGACTGACTGCCGCCCCTGACATTCGCCTGCCCTGCCTGCGTGCGCGACGCACGACCGCTGTCAACGCTGTCAAATACTGGATGGGTCGGCCGGCCTCCACAGTGGCATTTTTCATCCAATTTTTGAACAGCTCCCAGAGCTAAATGAATTAGGTTGGTGGCATTGCTCCGTCGCATCCGATTTTTTCGCATGTGCTGTCACAATTTTGTATGGTATTTGACAGATAACATCG
>KB673201.1:9104615-9156105 GCA_000349145.1 Anopheles dirus | reverse complement strand
ACAGCTGTCATTTAACATGGTTTTAGTACAATTTTTCGCGGCTAGCTGTCACGGCGCGTCTAGACGACCACTTTGGTGCTCGCGCCGCGAGCCGCGAGCTACGATTTTGTACTAAAACTGCTGTCATTTAACATGATTTTAGTACAATTTTTTGCGGCTAGCTGTCAAACTCAGGAGGTCGCGGAGATGTAATTCACAAATTTTCAAATCAAATTGAAATTCAAATTCAAATTTTCAAATTTTCACAACGGTGCGACCCTAGCGAAGCGCGAGTTCGCATCCTAGTTGTGGAATTGAATATGTTTACAACTTAAACTAACATAATTGACTGTGCAAGTATATGCAGCTTTGTTTTAAGTACAGGTAACAATATTAACTGGATTAACTGGATATTAACTGGAACTGGAACCAAGAAAATTTGGAGCATTTTTCATCCATTTCTGAACAGTTGCCAGAGTAACATGAATTCGTCGCCCTCAATGATGCAATCATTCCAACATGCTGTAACCCTGGAAACTGTTCAAGAATGGATGAAAAATGCTGTAATTCAATGGAACTAACTTTATTGAATAGAAAAGTGGCAGTGTTGCCAGCTCAAAAATAGAAAAAAACCGTTCCCAAGAAACAAAAAGTTACCGTGTGCGATCGTGAGACATGATAAAGGAAATAGGCCGCAGTAAATAATACGGGTTTCCCACATTATCGTACGTAATGAACACCGGGGGTTGTGAAGAAGCATGAAATTCAACCTTTTGCTCTCCGCGCCACCGACGCCCTTTATTTCTTCAGTTCCGGCAAGTTTCGTTCTTGGTGCAGTTCTATCGCTCTCTTGATTGTTTCATTACTTGCACGATATCTATTTGTTGTTGTGTTGTTGGTTTGAATAATTTTATTAGCAATAAAAGTAGTAGATTTAGGGTTTTTCTTCTGTTGTTAATTCCTTTTACACCTTGATTTTTTTTATTTTTGTTTATATAGAAAGGACGTGGCTGTTGTTGTTCTTGAAGTTTCGTAGCGCTGCTGCTGCTGCGAAATGCTATCGGTTCCTTGAGTTTCTCTCCTGCTGCTGCTGATGTTGTTTCTCGTTCTCGATCTACTATTCGCGGGATGTATTTCTTCCTTCTCGCCCTCTAACCTCTGCAGTTGCTGCTGATGCTGTTCCACACGACAGAGAGGGAGCGGGGTGAAGGGATGATGTTAGATTTTCTACACACGGTTCCTCCTAGCCACGACGACAAAACCCCCGGACGCACCACCTTAAATCACCTGCTGCTTACTTTTCCGCTACGCTAGCGCGTTCCCCCCGTTCCTTCGGGTAAATCTCTGGAATCTTGCTTCCGACTCGGTCCTTTCGTGATACACAGCTACCGCCAACACCACCACCTCCACAACCGCCACCACCACCGCCCACCACCTCACACGCAACCAACAGTACACACAGAGGAAAGATAAACAACACACACACGACGCACTTCGTTTGCGGAAACACCTGCTCTCTTGCTGTTCTTTTCGTTGCTCTTTTCAGAGAAAACAAATGCGCACAATTCCGCAATTAAATCATGTCAGCCAGATTGGCTGGCATTTCCTCGATGGTTGTGTTGTAATGCTTCTCGATATCGGCGAGAACCCGCTTGTCCTGCTCGGTGACGAAGTTGATTGCAACTCCCTTACGACCGAAACGTCCACCACGTCCGATTCTGGGGGAAGAGAAGGAAGAATGCATTTGAAACATGCCACAGGGCGAACGAGCAGCACCGCCCCCATACCCCCTTACCTATGGATATAGTTTTCTCGCAGCGTTGGAAGGTCGTAATTAATAACTAGCGAAACCTGCTGCACGTCGATACCACGGGCCAGCAGATCAGTGGTGATCAACACACGGGACGAGCCGGTACGGAACTGCTTCATGATCAGATCACGATCGCGCTGCTCCATGTCGCCGTGCATGGCGGACACGGTGAACGTCTTCTCCGTCATTTGCTCGGTCAGCTGGTCGACCTTGCGACGGGTGTTGCAGAATATTACGGCCTGCGTGATCGACAGCGTATCATAAAGATCGCAGAGCGTGCCGATCTTCCATTCCTCGTACTTGACGTCGACGTAGAACTGCCGGATACCTTCCAGCGTCAGCTCCTCCTTCTTCACCAGAATCTTGACCGGGTTGCGCATGAAGTGCTGCGAAACCTCCAACACGTCGGCCGGCATCGTAGCCGAGAGCAGGATGACCTGCACGTCCGACGGCAGCTTCTGGAACACATCCTGAATCTGGTCCTTGAATCCGCGCGACAACATCTCGTCCGCCTCGTCGAGGACGAACAGCTTGATGTTGGACGGGCGCAGCACGTTACGCGAGATCATGTCATGGACACGACCCGGCGTACCGACCACGATATGGCAGCCCTGGTCCAGGCGGCGCATATCGTCGCGCACGTTCGTGCCGCCGATGCAAGCGTGGCACTGGGCCTTCAGGAAGTCACCAAGCGAGATGACGACCTTCTGGATCTGCGACGCCAGCTCGCGGGTCGGTGCCAGAATCAGCGCCTGGCAGTCCGGAATCTCCGTCTGGATCAGCTGCAAGATCGCAATCGAAAATGTAGCCGTCTTTCCGGTACCTGCGCGAAGAAAAGATGGAAATTGATTATTCACTGACTTTCGAAATCTCTAGCTAATTGGATGAAGTTTTTGCCAACATTATCGGTCGACCATACATTCGATATAACAATCTAGAGCCAACATCAACACTCAGAACTGGAAAGAACATGGTAGTTTGTAGGAGATACGGTACAAATAAGTGATCTATGATACGAAAACGATTCACACATATCCAAAGCACTCCTTGCTGGTTCACTCTTGCACCTCATGCTCCGTAGGAAGGTCGTGTTAGTCTCACAGTCCTTCGTCAGGTAAAGGTGCTGGATCTAAGTAAGGACTAAAACGATGAAGGCAAGATAATGTAACTCTCGCTAATGTTATATAATCGACATCCAATGGCATAGCTTTGACGTAAATAATCTATAAACATGTCTATTGTTGCTTGCTCCAAGTTATCTCGCCGTCTCAATGATTTTCTACACACCAAACCAACGCTGGAATTCATTGTAGGAGATACGGTACAATAAGTGATCTATTTGTGAAAAGATTCACACATTTCCAAAGTACTCCTTGCTGATTCACTCTTGCACCTCATGCTCCGTAGGAAGGTCGTGTTAATATCACAGTCCTTCGTCAGGTGAAAGAGCACAGCAGCGCTACAACTCTTCTTAGGAATTGAATATTCTATTGGACCACAGGCTTCTTACTATTCCATGCCTCTCGCTTCATATTTATTACTGTGTCTGACATAAAATGCAAGAATCGTTAGATATTTTCTCTAATTGGTGAGAGCTACTCTTTGAAAGTTAAGTGTCGACAAATGCAGCGTTGTTGTAAAAGAACTCGGTGATCTATTATTCCACCCTCGTGCATTCACCATTCGTGTCTTCTTAATTGATCGCTGGGGTGATGAGAGCTGTGATACAAAATGGTAATCGAACATTAAAATTAAAAACAACATTCTGCATTCTTGGCCCAATGAAACCTACTATAGTTACGAATGTGCGATAATGATACTGCGAAAGAATGTAAATCAATGTAAATTCTAATGTCTAATTAGACGTGATTCGGATGATCCTATAAAATAATGATGTATAACACCATTTAAGCTCAAAAGGTATGAAAGTAAAGTGTGTCCTTACTTGACCCGTTTGGAAATCGATAATTTTGACATAAAGGTTGCGAGTATGATGCGTGTGGCAGCACAAACATACAACATGATGTTGCAGGAGACTCTCCTCCCGGTTCACACACAAACACACTTACCGGATTGAGCTTGGGCGATGACATCGTGCCCTTTGATGCACGGCATAATCGCGCGCTGCTGGATGGCAGACGGTTTCTCGAAACCGTATGCGTAGATACCGCGGAGCAGTTCCTCTCGCAGACCCATCTGGTCGAAATTGTCGTACGACTCGGTCCAGTTGGACTCGATAACGCCATCCGGGTTCATACCGACCGGTCCATCGTGCGATTGTTGCTCCTGACGGTTATCATCCATCTGCACATACAGCATACACAGCAGCAGCATAGGTACCCGGGAAAAGAAAGCAAGAATAATTGTTAGCAATACTGCGGGGAGGCACTAAGATCACACTTCTTCCCAGTTTTCATCCTTTCGTAAGCGAAAGAAAGCAACGGCGGAGTACAACGCTCGATTTGGAACATTTTTACACAAACACACACACCGACACACAACCCTCAGCCTATTCTACGTCTTTTCTTTCACAGTTAACTACGCACTCCCAGTGTCCTTGCTATCCTTTAACTCATCCATAATGTACACTCCTTCTTAACCACACTCTCTAATATTCTTACTTTTCGTACAACAAACTTAGAAAGCACAATTTGATTTACTTCGCCCAATTTTCTCCACCAACCAAAAACAATGTTAACTTTTTTATGCTATACTGTGCGCGTTGGCTACTATGTACGCTTTATTCCTTTTGAAGTATTATGCTTAGCACAGCATAGCAGATCACCAGTCGAATTCGCTCGATGAGAGTGCGTGAAAGAGAAGGAACCATAGAAACAGGGGGGACTCCGGACACGGTGTGAATATGTGCAGTTGTGTGTTTGCGTAAAGTACTCGTGTGCGACGACGCTTCCGAAACGTCCCACTTTCTTTTCAACAGTAAACCTGCGGAAAACACCAACGGGCAACGAATACGAGACTTGACGACCTTGGTGATTAAATTGATCATTTTCGATACAGTTTCCATAGGTAAAAAAGGACCGAAAATTCGTTCTACCATAGCCTAGGCGGCCCATTCGTTCCTGGCAGTGGCGTCTTTGATGACGTATTACACCGGGCGAGGAGAGATGAGTAAGCGTTGATGTTTGTGTGTTGATGAGGCAGTTTTTTTTCACCCCGACGTAATCAGGATTGTTTGCAACGATCGCACTGATAATAATTCCTACCGCAAACTACAAAATAGTACGTTCACATATTATCGTAGTCGTGCGGGCGCACGCACATACGCGCACACACGCAAAAAATGCACGGCGTGGAATATCTATGCGCTGGAGCAGAGTGTGTCGTCTCTTGGCTGGCAACACCCTTTATTTCCTTTGGGCGAATTTTGTTTCATTAGATCCGTACGATAGAACATAATAACTTTCAAGCGTTTTGCGGGCTAACTTTGCTGAGCGAGAAATTTTACAAACCCTTTTCCAGCTTTCGCGTGTTATCTCGTTACTTCTGGCTGTCAAAACTGGCAGTAGAGCCAACCTCGTGCGGGGTTGCTGCTGCGTGAAGAAGCCACGGAGCAGACGAGCTTCTCTGCGGTGACTCAAACCCGCCAGAGCGACAGAGAACGAGACAAAACGCCCTTGCAGCGCAGAGCAGGCAGAACGGAGGTTCCAATTGCTGCCTTTAGGCGACGAGAGAGGGGGGTGGGGGGAGGTGCGCAACACTCCTGATCTCTTTCGCACTCCCTTACGTACGGACCAAAAACCGGCCGGGGTAGCCGTCTCACTTGCGCCCCATCAGCCCATTGCTCTTTCGAGCGTTTCCTTCACGCAAACCGACTCTGGTGGGTCCAGCGAACGATTTCTTCGTGTAAAAAAGGTTACTGTGAGCTCTCTGTACTGGTGGTAGTGTACGGAACAGTTCAATTGTACATTTTGCGGAATATTTTTCCAGCGCGATGCACAAGAAAATTCATCATTATTCTTTCTCCCCGGCTGATCCAATTGATTAGTTAACCGGTTGCCGTGTGCGAGAAAAGGAAAAAAAAGAACAGTGCTGTCACTGCACTTTTTCTGACCGATCATATCGATGACTAACCCGCGCGCACTTTAGGTTTTTTCCCGTCATATCTGAGCAACGTGACCGAAACGTTTCTGCTACTACCAGCCAGCACAGAGGCGTTTGCTCCCGGTCTCCGGTACATTCATTGCTGCACGTACAGCATTCGTATCGGGAACACGATGATTGCAAGCCTTCCTCTCGGAGACGAGCCGCTACTAAACCCAGATGGCGACATCAATGACCCCCCGAGCGACTGTCCAAATCGATAAAGCTAATCTTTGCCATAGCAAACACGCGCAAAATGAAACCTTTCCTCTGCGCATTCCATTCCAGTACTTTACCGTTTGCCACTGGCACGGCTTACATCAGTAAATCCTCGATAACGGGAAACTGAACGGGTGCGCGACTGACTGCAGCTTGGAGCTATTCTTCCCCCCCTGAACGCGCGAGAGACAGAAAGCAACCCCCTTCGAGTCGGGATGAATCGTAAATTTCCATTCTTTTGTCTCCGTCGCGCATTGCACTGCTCTATTGCTTCGTCCCGCTCCTTCCCGCTTTGCGACGGCTACTTTGTGCACCATCCATCCACACCAGTCCAGCAGCAAGCAGCAGCAGCGAACCTAACCTCACTTTTTGTTGAGCTGACGAAACGAGGACGTGCGTTCTGGATCGTGTTCTTTTCCTATGAGTGCGTTGTTTCAGCACTCCTCTGGTCCTCATCGGTTATTCACGCATTGCGGAGAGCCCGCACGAAAATGTCGCCAAGGATACTCGGGTACACACGCGCCGCCGACACCGCCTGCTGCATCCGTCTTCTTCCTCTTCTTTCGTGCACACTTCAATGGCCGTCTTTCGTTGTGTGTTTGTTGGTCGAGCAATTTCTATGTCATTATCAAAACCTACGATACCTTTCGCGCGATCGTGAAAATCGCTAAATTTAGCGTCCGGCTTGTCATCGTGCCGGCGCCCGCCTGCCGGACACAATGGAAGGTTGTAACAAAGGGAACACGACGATCGTGCGTGTGCCACTGTTGACTGTGAAATCATCGCGCGAACCAAAGGGTATTATGCTGATGTTTCAAGCTCCCTCAAGCGGTGGATTTCTTGCAAGAATACATGGCTTTCGGGTGGCTTCATCTTCCTCGGGAAACCACGGTTTCGCGGTAGCTATCTTGACGCTGAAGGCCCCGTTCTTCCGATGCGCATTGCAACTGCGCCTAATGGAAGTAAAGTAATGCTGGAAATCAGGTTAAAATGCCACATCGTATCGCCATAAGCGCTCGATCCTAGATGGGCAGCATCGAAACTGTTACGCGATAACCGCCCGCGTCGATACATTTTCCATTATCCAGCGGGTCTACGCTTCCAGGAAGCTCGAACCGTGTCCTCACACGGAGCCGCATTTGCCACAGCCTAAGCGCATTGGGCTCGCCTGCTCTCTCGGGTCCGTCATATCACACCGTCATCCCGTGCCAAAGGAAAACCTTCCATTCGCGATTTTCACGTTTAATACACCAAATCTCGCCCGTATTCGTATGCCTGCCGGTTGCTGCCGCGTTCCGCTCACTTTTCCCACACTTTTCAGCCCAATTTCACCCGTTTTTCACGTACGTTTTCACGATTGAAGTTTGGCACTTTTATACACGTGCTGAATCTGATTTTTATAAACCAAGCGAAAGGTCGCCATATTGTCAGATTTGCAGCACGAAGCTGTCGGCGAGCAGCTTTTAGGCGCGCGGGGCGGAGAAGCGGGCGCGGAACGGCGAAATACAGGTGGCCGCACCGGGCGAAAAGCGCCTTTTCGCCGTTCGCCCGCAAAATGACGTTGATGTGACAGATTGGGTGGCGAAAGCGTTCTCTTCGAATTACGGCAACAGTTTTCGATGGAAATTACAAATTCAAAATAAGCCGTCGTGGGATAATTTTCTAATATTTGATTGTGCGTGCAATTATACCAAAACTAAGTTTGAACTGAACTTCAACTTAAACTTCATAGCAATCGACATGGCAAAACCAAGTAAACACAGCCTTTGTATTTAGGCACATTACATATGCAACAATCAGCACGTGAGCGAGTAATACATTTCACAAAAATATGGACTGCAAAGATTTCGTGGCACGTGATGTTTTCCGTTCTGAAAAGGAATTACTGAAATCCATAAAAGAGAAGGAAAAATATTCCATCGAAAGTAACCTTGCCAGCTTCAAAGCGGTTTTGCGTCGTCAGGTTGGAAGAAATGGCGATAATTTGTAAGTATGGCACTGCTCCAGTTGCGAAAAACTTCACTTCGTCTATCCTTTTGCAGATACGATTTACTGGTACGATTGATATCAAGCCTTCTGGAAAACCCACCGGTGAACGCAGTTGATCACTTTGAAGAATATTGTCGCATGGTCAAAGTCGACTTTCTTCCTTCGGATCGCTTTTTCTTTGCATCTCCCTTTTGGCAATCAAAACATACGGATAGCGGGACGCAAAAACATACACTTTTGGCTAAGCAAACGCTGCAAGCCTTGACCCAGATTGAGGATGAAAATATCTCCTACCGTCATGAGCTCAGCGTGCTCGTTCATCGTGGATTGAACACGATGGGCTGGGATCTTCCCAGAGGGTACGATTACTTTATCAGTGCCGAAATTGAGCGAACGCTGCGCTACAATCCCAACGCAAAATCGTGCCAGTTCTGGGGCGTAGTAAGGTCACTGTGTTGCGATTATTACATCCTGGAAGTAGAGCACAGAGAAAAGAGCATTGAGTACTGTGCCTATCGGGGCGTAATTGGAATGCATCCCGAAATAATAACCGACATTATCGATGGCCTACTGGAAGGAACGGTGCAGCATGCAAAATCATTAAGCAACGTCGATGCTTTGTCCGATTTGTCACCTGAATCGTTGGAAGAGTTAGTACGGTGTGTGATGAAGGATACACTGAACAAACTCGAGTTGGTGGACAGTGAAATCGAGCTGGAGGGATGCCGCATGGATGTAGACACACTGCTAACGGAATTAATCGAACGATTGTCGGTCGTTTCCTCAGCGCCTTCTTCTCTTGAAGCATCCTCGATTATGCTATCAGATCCTTGTGCATCTACTTCTCTTGCTTCCGTCGATACTACAGCATCGATGTTGCGCATCCGTCTGGAACGCATCCAACTCGAGGCTCGGCTGAACAATCGCACCTTTAAGGTGTCTGCAAACCCACGCACGAAACCATGGCAGGAGCTGCCACCGATAACCTTACAACAGCTTGAAGCCACCGAAGGACTGCGTGTATTCCTGATAGGAAACCTTGAAGCGCCGGTCCCAAACATTGTGAAGCCTTTTGATGGGCTGGAAAAAAATCTGTTGCGCGCACAGATTTCTAAAATCTCTGCCCATCGAGACAGCCACATCGACGGGTCGGAGACTAACATATCACTCGTGAAGTGTCTGTCCGGGACGTACGGTTCCGTAATCGGCTATAATCAGGAACTGCTGCAGGAACGCGTTGAATGTTGGAGTGAACGGAAGGAGCACGGAATGCAGTACTGGCTGTCGGAAACGTGGCCCGGACTTGGCACGTTCAACGATGGGCATCAGTTCCGTTGCTTTTACATCGGATGGGCTTTGGAGCGGCAAAACAGCTGGTACAGTCCGGTAGTGCGCATACCAAAGATGATGAACGAATACGGTGAAGGGCAAGCTCGAACCAGTGAAGTTTCACAGCGAACCGAGGAATTTGTTGATATGGTTGATTCTGAAACCACCGCTCCGAGAGCTTCTTTCGAATAACTTTTTCATCCACGCTTTCCTAAATTGCGCCATGCTTGCAACGGAAGTGAAACACAAAATAATGCAGTGTGATTGTATAATGCGATAGCGAAAAGGATTATTTAGTCGTTTTTAAAACAGCCGCTCAGATGTAACTCTTTCGTTTTGTTTATTACGAATTCTTCTTCTGCAGGGTCTAAATAACTGTTGTGGTCCAATTTTAAAATGCGCGGTCAAAACCACGCAAAACGTCACACGTTCATACAAATTCATTACTTCCACCGCCAATATTTTAGCTGTTACTGAATCAAAACGATTCATATTTTGTATTCTCGTAAGGAAATTATTCTTCTTTCGGGAATATTTTTTAAACACAAATCCACACCACGACATGTCATTTATGATCGTTTGAAGATGTCCAGCAATGGCCCCGCGGTGCGGAAAGATGAAGCGCCCGTGACACATATGCGCACGCACACGCACACATGCATAAATACGCGCGAAGGCGGTGAAAGCGAAGAAGCAGTGTAAAAGTAGAACGGGGCGCGCGAGCAAAAATGTAAACACTAGCAAACGAAAGGACCGCGGACGGAGAACACATCGTGGAAAGCAACCGTTGGCAACAGCCCCGAAGAGTAGGCTGTTTTCACTTCCTGTGGGAGAACCCTGTGTGTGCGCGTGTGTGTGGAAGGAGCATGGCAGCGGCAACAGACGGCGGGACCACTATCGGTCTCATCAACCATCGTATCGCCATTGCCGACAGTATGGTGAAAATCGATCGCAACATCGTACATCAGCTGGACAACCGCGAGCGTGGCTACCGAACGCGCAGGATTCGAAGCAACGCTTTGGCAAAGACGACGGCAGGACAGGTGAGCAGCACCAGCGAATCCAGTGAACAATCATTCCGCCGGCAAGCCGTCGAGTTATCCGAGCTGGTTCTGCTGGAGCGACTGAAAACGGAGGATCTCTGCAAGGTACTGTGCTGTGCTTAGATTTATGTGGCGCAACAGTTCAGTACACTCTCAACCTCTCTCTATGCGATCCCTTTTCAGCCCATAGACGACTTAGCCAGTGAGACAGAATCCGTGTTTAACATCGAGCAAAGTCACAATGGGTGAGTGGGTTGCGATTTTTTAACGTAGGATCCGTTTGTATTGAATGTGGTTTATTCGTTATAGCCTGCTCACCGCCACCGTGCAGACAAACAGAAGCGTCAACGTATTTCAGACGGCATCGATGCAGAAAGCAGGTAAGGTGAAATGCCAACCGGGCCCAGGAAACAGTGTTTGGCGCACGTTAATCTACTTTATTTTGGGTGTCTGCAGCAAAATATCCCACTGGCGATCGCTCCGTTTGGACGCTGGCGTTCCATCCGACGAACGAGAAGATTATCGCGTTCGGCACGCTCGGCGGTACGGTTTCGGTGTACGTGAACAACCGGCTGGTCGGCACGCTGCAGGAACCGGAACCGATCGGTTCGCTTTGCTTCCATCCGACGCAAAACTATCTCGTCCTGACGAGCATGAATGAGGTCATCTTCTGGGACTGGGACAACGACATGACGTACACGACCGGCATGTACAGCGACTGCAAGTGTCGCTTCCTGCACGTGACGAAGGATTCACGGCTCATCACCGGGATCGCGCAGACGCAGACCCACCAGCTGGCGGGTGTCGGCAGCAACGTGGAGCAGGTCGAACCGGAATACCTCATGGTGTCGTTTCTGCGCAGCGTCAGCCTTATGCTGGACAGGCTCGAGCAAACGTTGGTAACGCAGATGGACCAGCTGGTACAGTACGAGATGAACAACCAGTGTCTCGTTTGGATCCACCTGCTGCAGACGATTAACCGCAAGCGGAGCGAAGTGCGCTGCAGCTCCACCGTCAGCCCGGAGGATAGGTGTACGGTAGGGAAACGGCTTTCACCGTTGATGTCAGCCCGGTTACAACGGATTTCTCTTTCTCTTTCTCTAGATCACCGATCTGAATCTAACACTCATCTCGCTGTGCCGAAAGGTCGACATGGTAGAAAGTATGCTGATGACCTATCAGTACAGGACAAACACCGTACCTCCGATGTACAGTCGAACCGACGCTAATCGGCTGTGGTCACCGAACGCTGTACTATACACTCAGCCTCTGATCTACTTTGGGAAGATATGCCAAACATACATTTGCCAAGGTCATAACAGCTACATCAAGTAAGTGTTTCCTTACCCAGTACGTTTTTACAGCTACGGTGCATAACATAAACTGTCGCTAAACTGTAGAATTGATCTGAGGTAGAAACCGATCCAGTTCAGTCTATAGTGCCGTGAACTCTATTCCGAGAGACCCCGGGGAACCCGAGGAACCCAATCCAGTTAAGACTTGATGCTGTTCCTGAAGTGTTTCTAAATTAGGCCTGCAAATGTTTCTAGATTGCATTTCATATACTACATCGAACCACCGTTCCGTCTCGCAGGTATAACTTTGATCTCGATCTGGTGGACGGACTTTTACGCCAGGTATTCTACATGCTGTACAAGCTAGCTCCGTCGGAACTGCCGGTCACATGGGATATAGTCCCGCAGCTGTACGGTGCGATTCGCACGTCGGAGAAACACTGCGTGCTGCAAGCCTGGGATCTGGCGTCATTCAGTGGCGATGTGGACGATCTGCCCGATTTCAAGGAAGGTGAGTAACTGAGAACGCTTGCAATGGGTGCAATGCAACATTATATCTCTTGTGTTCCGAACTAATTCTAGACTGGAAAAATGTGATAACTGTCTGTCTGATCAACAACGACTCGAACGTTGCCATCTCCCAGTGCGAACAGTTCATCGCTTCCGTCCGGGCGCGTACGGTGAAAGAATTGGGTAAGGTTTAAAGTTTAATTCCTTTATGCTGGCACACCACACATGACGAACATTTTCTCGTACACTCTCGTTACCGGCAGAAATTAGGAGCATTCGGAAGGAAAACTTCGGCGAGCCAATTTTTACGTTCAAGTTCACTGCCAACTTCGTGAGTCTCTCGTTCTCACCGTCCGCTCGGTTCATTGCCATCGGGTTGCGGTGCCGCCGGAATCTCAAGTACGCGTATATAATCGACAAGGACACTCCCTGGCGATTAGAGAACGCCCTCGAAAAATTCGATTCGTACGCCACTAGCGGAGAGGATTCAGCCGCCTACAACGGTATGGATCAGCTGAGACTCTTTTCTTTTTTTTATTTCTTTTTCTAATGAACACTTCCGCTTTCTGGTCTATTTACAGCACGGGTTGGCATTAGGGTATGCCTACCGCGCGATCCGGACCGCTACCAGGAGATAAACTGCATCAAGTGGGCCTCACTGCCGGGGTACGGGCTGCTGGTGGGATTGAAATCGAAGTTCATCCAAGTCTGCCGGTAGTGAGTTGCGGCAGGAGCAGGCAGGACATCCACATAGCAAGTCAACTCGGTCCTATTCCCTTTCTCTTTAGTATGAAGCACTCATATGATACTCAACTAGCTGATGGTCGATCAGCGCTTGCAACAGTACACAAAGAATTAAACCATTTTGATGAAATAATATTAAAAATGTATGATAAAAAAAGAAACCTTCGTGCGACCGGAGATGTCTACAATCCGGTCTGGAATGGAAGCTACATATACGCATTTTATGTCTTTCAAAATCCGAACAACGCAAACATAAAGTGACTACTGGGTTGATGACTGACTATTCGAGCTGTATAATCAAGAGTTTGGTGTACATTATAGAGAACCAGGCAATACAATTTTGCATAATTTTCTCTATAAAAAAACGAGCCAATGAACGAGGCAAAACCCATGTTAATAGGGCTGCCATCATCACGAGTAGTCTACGTGGCTGTGCCTAGAAATAGGTGGACGTACCTTCCAATTCGTCCAAAATTTCGCCAATCTTGGGTCAAAAGACAGCTTAAGTGTCATAAAAGATTGATAACGTGAAAACAGCTGACAGGCGACCGGACATCTGAACAGCCAGAAGAAACCAGACATGGATCTTGTCAAAATCTGACGAAGCCCTGACGATAGTTGTGTGCCGAAGGATAATGCTCAGTAGGATTGTCGGAAGGACAATGAAGATACAATTGCCTCACTATTATGAATCGCTTTAGCATCGTCAATCATGTCAATAGAATGACACCGGACAACCCAGCCACTAAAGTCTTTATAGTCTATATTATCAGCTATACAAATCTATACTATCAGCGCAAATTTGTTCCAGAACATGGCGGCTACTGAAGTACCTCATTCAACACACCCCCTTTGCTGGGGCGTGCTGGTCACGTGAAACGACACAAATCAGCTGCCGATAAGCTACGATCGCACTAACAGATTAAACGGTATTAGTGTTCGTGATTCCTACTTACTTCCTCGTTCAAGTAGCTCATCTGTTATTAGTTTCGAGTGCAATCGCTACAACAAACTGGAGGAATTCTACAGGACAGGCATTACAGAACGAATGTCAATTTTCCCCCATTTCAATAAAGAAAGATACAATTCAGCCGGGACTATGTAGCAAATGCACATCAAAGTGACAAACCATGCAAGCTCTGTTCAAACAGGTGCCATGTAAATTTACAACGTTTTTTTGGAGTAAACAAGAAGATACGTTTTATATGCCCAAAATGACCCGCTTTGGGAAGCATCCTGTAACTGTAGGCGGGGTCTTATCGTGGTCGCTGGCCCGAACGCTTATCGCCTACGGATCAGACACGCTTCTCGCGGCGTTTAGTCTTTCGCGCGCATTGTGGTGCTATTTGCCACCGTCTAAAAGGCTTCCTCAAGTGATTCAGTGCACAATTATCAAAAATTAATTACGCCGATAGTAGCATGAACGATCGGGTCTTTTGTGTGTGTGTGTGTGTGTGTGTGTGTGTGTTTTTTTTGTACTAAACCATGGCTTGCTATCTCCTCCCCTTGTTTTGCTGGCAGGCAGTATATTTGTTGTATCGGATGATAAGTGGTACATGTTCCGCTGCTGTAAACATGTGTATCTAGCACAGCGACATCAGCCCTCCAGAAGCCATTTATTGGTGCAGCTGTTTATGTCAGCAGCTGGATTGGACTCATGCACGCTTCGTCTTCAAATATTATTTGCGCAATTACAGTCAAAACGAAAGTTGCAGAAACATAAGCTAATTCGTTACAGACCATCAATCAGTTCGTTCTTCTCCGATCATATCATCGTTTTATAACTTATAACCGTGTGGCCAGCCACGTAAGTCGCTTTGAGGATACGAAAGAACGCTAGTTTTGCATCATTTGAATATTTTGTTTTCGAATAACGCCAGCCTAAACGAGTAATTCTTCGCCCGGCGTCAAGCACGCGATTGCTTGGATCGCTCGGAAAGAGCAACCATGGCAACGACCGCGAACACAATGTGGTAACACGTGCTGTGCATGCGCAGCCGAGCCCTTACGAATAATACAGATGGCACATGGGACCCTTCAAAACGCAAAGACCCAATCGTTGCGTCGTACGAGCCGAAATCAAGTTTCGTCCGAAGGCCACAGCCAACAAAAAAAAAAACAAACGCACACACTTTAAATTCTCCACCAGCTGAAGCTGTGCCCTTCCACCGGCAAACACTAGACCAACTGGACCATTCATGTCCGTCCGTCCGTCCCTTCAAATTGTGTTTTTGGACGGGACGGGGTTTCCAAAACCCGGAAACCCGGCTCGGGGGACGAACGACATCATGAGCAAATGCGAACCCATATCCAAACGCCGCGTATTGGAGGTCGACCGTAAAATTATGAGCCCACAACAAATCTCGCCAGCAAACAGCCGAATGGTCCACTTGGGGCCGTGCTGTGCAGCATGTCGGTTTCATTCGCCTTCATGGCGATGGCAGTTATCAGTCGGTTTCTGTTTGATGCGAGATTGCAATAGTTTATTCTCGTGCCTTTTTTTCTTTATATATTTATCACCTAGTTGCTATCTGTATTTGCTATTCCGGGAGTCATTTAGGTTGTCGGCGGCGTACACGGATGACATTCACCGGGTGACAAGATGGCTGCGGTCGTGGTGCCTAGCGTCTACGGCCGCAGACAATGCATCCCAAGCCGATGGGATGCATTCGCCCGAACGAAATCTTGATCCTTTGCCTTATCCGGTTCCAGTTCGTTTTCCCATTATCTAAACTGCGGGGGCCAAACGTTGTTTGGCGGTCTTGGGCGAGAAGGTAAGTGTTGTGTTTGAACGTCTGAAGTAAACAGCACAATCCGAAGGGGAGCGACGAGATTGTATCGCCGTTGCGCCGTCGGACACGGGGCGGGTGATGATGGTGGTGGTGGTGGTGGTGGTCGCCGTTCGTCGCGGTGTGTGGTTGGGACAACAGATAATAAAGGTTCGCGTACAGCTTCATCAGCCCCGAAGTCGCTGATCGACGACGGTGACGGCAATGACGATTTTTCTACTACGGGGGACAGGTCGCTAGCTCGCTGCGCGTGGGTCAGTCGCAAACGATTCCGGGACGGCGGCGCTTGCGATGGTTCCTTAGGCAGTGCGCGTGTGTGTGTGTGTGTGTGTGTGTGCGTGTATATGTGCGTACCGCGGAGGCTTCCAATCGGCGCGCGTCCCGCTTGGCGACAGAGCATTTAATCGGAGCGACGCGCGCTTTTCGAACGGATCCAAAGGCGCGCGCTCCCGAGATTTCGCAGAGATGTTTTGTGAATTTTAGTTGATTTAGTTGTGGTGCGAAGAGGCCTGATGTGAAGTGAAGGTAATGAAAAAGCAGAAAGAAGGGGTCGACAAGTACTCGGTAACGACGCCAATACTCTACATGTGGTTCTAGTGTCCCAAGTACAACAACAAACCGGCTGAGAAGAGGCTGCAGCGAAGTCACATTATTCAGACTGTGTTGTACCGAATAGCTGAAGAAGCCTGCTTTGATCACCGCCATAAAACACGACCGAAAATGGCGCAAAACAAACGGTTCCGGTACGCGAACAACGCGGACAACGTGGCGTACTACCATGTGTACAAATACAACTCGTTACAGCGCCTTAACAGTGAGTATCGCGATTAGTTTAAATAATAGTAATCACCTCGAGATTAGCATGCGTGGAGTGTCAGTTCGTTAATTAACACAGGCACGTGGTGATTGTTGTGCGAATCATTTCCATATTTTGGCATGAAACACAGGACAGATAAGAGTGGTGTCTACTCTGGAGCTGTTTGAGAGAGTTTGTGATGGGAGGTTTTACTTTATCCAAACAAGACGTTTACTTCGAGCCATGCAAAGGTTCAGACGAGGGTGGAGATGAACTGTTTCATGCCCTCAGCTAGTGTTTGCATGGACGAGAAAGCCTTTGGTAAATTATTGCACATTCAACACGACCTGGGTAGGAGGTTGGTGTGCTTCGCAATTGTTTAGATGAGTGTTCTATGCGTAGCAGTGACGTTGTTCTCAGTGTTAAAGAGCACTTGCTCTATCACGTTGTGGGCAACCGGTCTCCCGGCGCTCTTTCCGATCTGCGATGCAGCCATATCAAGTGTTTTATGACACTCTTACTCATACTGAAGTGGAATTTAAAACGAATACGTCAAGAGGATTCTCAAGCATAGCTAGTTGCCTGCTATTCCTCCGACGCACAACGTTCAAACCGTATCACACCGCAACAGTTTCGTACGATCGTGCAGAGTTATGAATGTTAAATACCAACTCGCGCCAGGAACCGTGGGGGGAGCGCACATCATGTTCTACCGTGTATTTGCATATCAAGCGCTATCGTCAAGCGATATTAGACCGATATAATTTATTGATGGATGGCGATCATTTTGCAATTTGATTAGCAACTGTCTGGCGGTGCGGTCGGCTGTGAACAGAAAAACAAAGATTGTGTCCCAGCCTCGCATGGTCCGACGATAACGGACGCATTATGCAACTGGGAAGGGATGGACGAAACGTGAACGCGCAGTCCGGGAGTTCGCACCCGGTATGACCGATTGGCAGCTATTGGCGTGACCGAGGGATGTTTCGTTTGCAGAGTACGCTGTGGTTTGTTTTTTTATCGCGGGCTTCATTTTGATTAAGCACAGCTTTGTGATGCTCGGAGCGTTGCGATAAGGATAATCGTCCGTAATAAAAACGGGCTCGATAAAAGAGGTTCGTTGGGTGCAGCGAAGAGTACTAGCTGCAGATTTGTATTGAAAAAAAAACGAATAGACTGTAATGGAAAATTCAAATGGGTCTTACAATATTGGCTAAACGGGCGAATAGATCTTTTTTTTTAACTTCCTCACGAGTCATTCTGAATTTCTTTTTCAGGATCCCATAAAGTATGTTTGTATAAAATATAAAGTAATCCTTTGCCCACCGTTGTTTCCACGAATGCGCCAACGATTTAAATCTCTTATTTCGGTAAACTTATCAAAAGTATTTGCAAGTTGAACATCGTTGAAATATGCATGGGTGAGCATAATTCAAAAATAGGTCTGTACTAAAACTTGTACTAAAACACGTCATGTGGAATGATTTTTTTTACAAATAAAAAAATTCCTGGTAATCACGAAAAGCCCTAGAAGAGAGTGGTTTCTCTAGAAGAGAGTGGACGCAGCGAGACCTAAACCATAAGTTGATGTAGCGTGGCAATCATACCTAAAAATCACTTACTTTTAGCGAAAACTTTTTTACAATTGAGAATAGAATCAGTATTTCAAATGAAAATAGACCCAGTAGAACCACTATTTATTAGTTAAAAACGTTTTAAACGTTGAAAACGCAAAAATCTTGTTTATGCTTTTGTGCTTTTTTATCAAGTCTTGGGAAAAAAAACAAAAAAAACTGTTAAAACTAAAACGTTTTCGACCCACAGTTCTCACTGATAATCAACCATACAATGGGACTATTGCGGCACATTTTGTTTAGCGACTTTGCTGCGTATAATATATTCTTCACGTAACAGCTTTTATATTACAATTAAACCACATATTCTCAAAGTTCTACCGCTTCAATTTTACAGACATTTTTACAGACAACACACATTCAGAAAACAAACTGCGCAATTTTTCAAATGCAATTTGACATCTCGCATTGGCCTGCGGTTCAACCCTGCTCCAATCTGTCAAACACGGGCCAGCCAAACGTCGTCGCGCTCGAAGGGGGTTGCGTGCGCTGGGGTGCGGGGTTTGTTTTGAATGGCCCTTCAAGAGATGGAATCGGTATTCTCCAACACGCGCAAACAGTTTCACTTGCGTACGCGCTTCTGTTCTTCGTTTTCGCGTGTCTAGTTCGGAACTACTGCTGCTCCTATCGAACCGATTCTGTTCGAACGAGGTACTGAACGGTCGCGCAAAATCTTCCCCCAGTGTAATTCCGACTGACTTTTGCGGTATTCGCCTGTGCTGTGCTTCTACGACACGTTGTGCACTATGGAGGAAAAATAATTACGAAATGATGCACAGCTCGTGGCAGATAAAGGACCAGGCGTTTACGGGCGCGAGCACCGTAGCGAAAGACACGCGGAACACGCAGCGGCTGCACAAAGCAATGGATAAGCGCGAGCTTTGTTTGCGCGTCAGGTGCAGCTGAGGAGATCCATTAGCTCGGGTGTAGTAAAATTGTCCGCAATATTTGCACTTGCAAACGAGACGTAATAGCAGTGGCTGAGGCAGCGAGGTGCAATAGTGAAATCCTTCAAAGAATATACGCGCACCGGAAGTCCGTGCGTGCATCACAGGCTCTAGCGCTTTCGTCGCAGCATCAATCGCCAACACTAGAGTTACTGTGAATACTGTGTTGAAACAGGTAGTGCTTATTTTTGTCCACGGCTCTGCTCCGATATCAGCTGTTGAAATATCTTCCATTCCTGTTTGGGGAGCAGTACATTGCAACACCTGGGTTCCTACGCTAGTGTCTCTCGCCGCTAGAAGAACAACGTTGTAGTGACTGATATAGTGGTGAAGATAAGGCAGCCGTGGCGCATCTGAAGACGTTATCAGCAGGCTATTATTATTCACGGCACATCTAGCGAGAGAGGTGTGTCAGTCAGTTCAGTTACGGTTCCATATCCCGGTCTATATCAATTCCCTCGAAATGCTGTGATCTTGGTGCAAGTGCTTTATCCAAGGAAAATCGTTGTCTATACGCGTGCAAATATTGAAATAAGTGCGGGTGAATAGAAGAAGCACCGAAATGCACGAATTTGGTGAGGAGCAGTTTGTGTAAACCGTTTAACTTGGTCTAACATATGCACTACTAGCGTGGTTGTCGGTCTCGTCTCTGTTTGAAATCTAACAATCTAAAGTTTCCAATCAATAACACTGCCTGTCCGTGAGTGCGTTCCTTCCAACAATGTAAGCGATCTAACAATCATCACTCCTCGTCGCGCCTCATCCCGGGTGGAGGTATCGATTTCACTTCATTAACCAGTTTGTAGCTCAACCAGCCGGATCCAACCAACCGTTCTTTAATTCGTATTTATTACGGGGATGAGTTTATGCGGCAACGGACGATGCTCCACAACGAGAGACAGGCTAACAAGACGCGCTCGATGATAAAAATAAACCCCCCATGTCTGCGCTGACTTCGCCCTTCGGTGGGCGGGAGCAGCCGTTGATTAGACCGAGATGGACGGCGCTCTGTGGACTATAATTGAAAGGCGGCATCCGCAACGTCGCTTTATCGTGCGGAGTGCACGCTGCGTGACACGGTGGTGTCGTCTAGGATCGGGTCAACCAGGACCGGATCGTACCGGGTGAATCAGGTCATCAGGCTGGTCTCGAACGGAGGTCGTGTGCCGGACTGAAAATGTATCGAATGATATAATGGGGTACAGAAAAATATCGTCCGTATCGCTAGGGACATCATTCACACGTCCTCAGCAACAGCATCCTATGGATGTCATGGAAATGTGTTAGAGACAGGCGATCGTTACCTTAGCCGACTACACGCTACGCCGTAGAGAAGAAAGGTTTGTTTATGCCTTGTCGTGGGTGATTCAGTTCAGTAAACGAACCTTGGTAGTAAGATAAATGGAGCGTAAGCAGGAACGGATTGCAAGAGCAGAGAAAATAGCACCCGGACGAACAACAGCTTCTGTGTTTATGCGACTTGAGCGCATGAAATTTAATCGATCGTACGAGCTTTGCCTTGTTTGCGGCACAATGTAACAAAGCGGGTTCATATTTTTGGCTCACGTTCAAGCTATACTTATAATAGCCATTCCTAGGCGCTGTTTCATTCTATGGCCAAGGTCAAGAACATTGCGCGACGTTGTGTTTTATCGACCGTTCGATGGCATACACGCTGGAACAAGTCCTAGCGACAGCTGGTAATACAACACCGGTCACCAAGTGCATCGGCCTTGGTGTCGGAGTATAGGTTCACCTGGTTGAAACTCGATAGCTTCGCGCATGTACTCCAATGTTTAGAACCATACCCAGCGGGTAATATGGTATCAAATTTGGTAAAAATTGAAAATAATCCAAAAACTAACCTTTATCACGTACACGTTAATTGCGTTATGAAAGGAACGTAATAGCGGCTTGAAGTCTTTCGTAACAGGTGACAATTTCAACGGGTACAGATAAACTGAGCAAACGACACTTCCTTGCTTGGTACACCGCTCACTTGGTGTGCTTCGCCACGGTATGACGTGCCTCTTGAAACGAAGAAATATCGTTTGACAAAAAGGCGTCAGTGTAAAGACACCGGCAGGTGGAGGTGTCGCCGGTGCTGATAACATTCATACGCTGGGCCCTAGAGCTATATCAGCCGTTACAAAGAAATGACACCATCCAGTGGCCTAAACAGCTCGGGAAACTACCCATCTTTCCGAGTATGTACCCCGGCACGTGGAACCCCACTTCGCTTTGAATACTCATCACGTCACAATCAAGCAGCGCTTTATGGACAACGTCGCACGTCAATAGACAAGCGTCCGGTGCTGTTGGGAGCACACGCAATTAGATTAGGGGAGCCAGCGGTGGGACACGAGCAGAGTTCATGGTTCCGTGTGTCGACCGTAGCAGACGGCGGATTTCTTGTTGATCTGCTGCCGGTGATAACCGTCGCGCGGTAGTTTGCATCGGCCGTCCATAACGATCTCATTAGTAGTGGATCCGACGTCCACCGAAGAATGAGAGGCGGTAGGGTCTTATCGCGCAGCAACAGTAACCCCGGAGCATGATAGAAACGTGTTTCCCCTGGAGGATCGTGATCGTGTATGCATATTTCGTCGTTGTTTTGATGATTGGACAGTTTTTGTCCATGCTTCGGTTTGCTTCCATTGTGGTCAAATTCTTGTGGTTGGTGGTGGCGATAACCAGTTTTGATGTTATTTTCAATATTAATGTATGCAGATGAACTTGTTTTTGTTTCGGGTGTTCTGGTCTAGGAATAAAAACTAAAAACTCTTAACACCATTCTCAACTTGACACATACAACATCAATAAATGAGTGTTGGTTGGTTCTGTTCTTGTCCGCAGAGACGAAAAGTATGCACGGCGTCAAGCGCGTGATTGCATTCTGCATCCTGACCGCCATTCTGCCGGCTTCGCTGATTATTCTGCCGCTCTACCTGCGCCACACGGTGTTTGCAGACGTCGTCTACCCGATCGCTGAGTCGGACATCATCGAAATTCGCGATGGAATCTCGTCCGTGTTTTGCCAGAAGCACACGCTGCAGATGAACAGCACGTTCAACGCGTTCCAGCTGGATCATGAGCCGGAGGTGTCGAAGAACAGGAAGCACATACGGCTGAAGAAGTCGATGTCGCTGCCGGACGATACGCTCGAGTACTGGGGCTTCTATCTGCTGAAGGGCGCGACGGTGGCACTGCGCGTCTGCTCCCGGTACGATGGTTCGCGCATTCTCGTGGTAAAAGGCGAACGGAATCTGCGAACGTGCGGGCTGCTCGAGCACAACAGCAACAAGATCGACAACTACCTCAACAAGGAGCATGGACAGGTGCTGGTAACGTTCGAGTCGGCCGCTGAGTTTATCGAGTACTCGGGCGAACGTAAGGGCTCGCCGGATCTGCCGGAGGACGGCAACCACGGTGAGTGATGACACACACATGGAGTATAGCAAACACTTACGGTAGAACATTGCCGTCATCTACTATAGCAATTGAAGCAAGAGTTCAAAAATACTTATTTCGGTGTCTCACTTTGAGATTGTGGGTTGAAACAGCTAAACTTATTCTATCTATCATTATGGGTCTTCAATTCAAACCTTCAAATTTCGTCTAAAAGGAGTCTAAAAGGAGTTATTTCAAGGTGTTCCACTTTAAGTCTGATGCACTGCGTAGTTCCTTCCACACTTTTGAGCCCTACTAAAGTGATTCTACTTTATGCTGTTTCATTCTACAGGTGGAGAAGATTTGACAGAAGAACGTTTGTCGCCAGAGGAATCTGACTCGATGCTCCATCGTGTGCACGTATCGAAAGAAGTTCGTGCCCATCAAGGCCGCGGTACGGACAACGAGCTTGACAAGAACAAACGAACGACATCGTCCGACACTTCCGGCCGTAAAGGACACACGGGCACAACGAAGCGCGTTGGACGGCCAGTATCTGTGACGACAAAGAACGTGCAATCGCCCGGCAGTACGACCACCACGACCACAACGACCACCACCACGACGACCGAGGTACCAACGAGCACGACCGAGAACCTCATAAAGAAGTATCGAAACTTTCGCGCTACCGAGGCGGGACCATCGGCGGAAGCGTCCGTCGATGACGGAAGCGTGCACCGGAAACGTCACCATCACAACAAAACCGGCCATCGACACCATTCTGAGACGGTGCAGGAGGCAATCGTACAGCCGGATAGTGTGGACCGGTCCGACCAGCAGCAGCAGCAGTCGAACGACAAACGGCAGCTTCGACGGCGGCGTCGACGAAGACGTGATCTGGTGTACGACCGGGCCATCAATCACGGTGGCACGGCGGTGACCAACAACAACAATAACAACACGTCCGACTCGGTGTCGAGCTTCGAGAACAGTCTGCTGTCGTGCTACGACGGTGACATCCTGCTGGCGCACAGCTTTCCGCCGAGCAAATCGTGCCAGAGTGTGAAGTACCTCGAGGGTTCGTCGCATACCGTCACAAAGCACGAGGTGGTGTCGGACGGGTACTACTACTACATCTTCTACAGCGACAACGACTACGTGCAGAACGACATCCACGCGATGTTCGACATCTACAAGCCGACGTTCCAGTACTCCAACATATCCGACTCGAAGGGTTGCATCAACAGCACGCACTGCTCGTTCCCGATCACCTTCTGGTCGAGCGAGCGCGTGATCGTGGAGGTGCCAACGCGCGACGGTATCGAGCACGAGGACGACGACATTACGCTGCTCGTTTCCACGTGCCACCCGCGTATGGCCATCTACATCATCTTCCCGGTCAGCGTTCTGTTTCTCGTACTGACTTGCGCTTTCTTGTGAGCGAGAAGGCTTTGGGCCGTTTTGTTGATTTTATAGGAGAAAGGGATACTATTTGCAAATCATTGGAAGAACGTACACTTTGCGACAAGTGCCATAGTCAACGCTTTCAGTACTTTCTGTTGTAGGTATTTTGAAGTGGGCATGAATTCCACAATACTCCATTTGATACAATGAGAGACATCCTCCAATTAAGCAAAACGTGTAGAGGCGTACGCTGGTTTTAACGAAGCGATATTTGTGTAATAAGGAACAGTGCAATTTTATGAAGATTGATCCAAAGAATCTTGTTCATTGTTGACGTAGCCCACTTAGCCAGGCACTTGGATGGCAGGATGAGAAGTGAGATTGGTAGCCAAAAAACACGAAACTACAAGTACGAGTACAACAAACAAATCTATATATTTTGTCTATTCTCTCTCCCTGCTCTTCCAGTATTCCGCTGGAGGTGATAGCATGTAGTCTATAAAAATCCACTTAAAACAAAAAGCCAGCTAGGGAAGCGTCAAACCATTCGATAATTGTTAGGAAGCAGGTGTAGGATACAAATCATCACGTCAGGTAACAAATAATCGATCAAGGATAAAACGATGCAAAAAATAGTTAAAAAACAAACACATCCAAACGAAATGAACCGGTTTTGCGAACAAAATTCTTACTTGATTTACATCCTTAGACTTACTAGTTCCACCTTAGCGTCTCCTATCACAAACTGTATAGAGACCAGATGCTCAAAACAGAACTTTATTGCAGCTGCTGATCCTTTTTTACATAGGCACAAAATTAGATGTGAAGCAAATTTGTGCAAACTTGCAAGAAAACTGCTCAATTCCAAAACCTGTTCGTTCGATTCGTTCGTTCGTTTTATATTTATACATGATGTTTACCTTTTATACAACAGTGTGCATATTTTAACCAATTTCGCCGAAAGCAAACACTGATGTTGCACAACCAAAAAGACAATAGCGCAGTCACTAGTGGAACAGGTTAATGGTACATGTAGCGGCGTTGTATTGAGCATTGCGGGAGTTCAAAGTTTACCTCAGACTTACCTGTAATGCGCTTAATTAGAAAGACGTTTCGAGGGATGCAGAAAAATAACTCACATTGTCTAGATGCATGGTACCATATCAAAACGGCGAAATGGTCCTTGTGCTGCGAAAGACACCATACCCTAACAACACATACTCCGGTTGGGGTCGATGGAATCTTTCGCAAAGGATCGTAGTACTTTGCTTGATGCAATGTCGCTGTTCATTCAATTGTGATATAGAAAACAACAAAACATACAAACGTTTGCAACGGGTGTATAGGAAGTAGCGCAAGTTACCACGTGTACCAGAGTAGAGTTTGAAGCGTGAATTGATTTTCACTATACCGTAGTTACCATGGTTACTTTTAAGTAAAGTTTTATAGCGTACGTACGTTGGCGTCCATATAATATAAGAACCGAACGAGGCTATAGAAATGTAAAGTCGCACTAAATTCACCTACATATGACTGTGAATTTGTAAAATAAAAGCAAAGGAATTTTATTATTTTCATTACTGGAACGTACAGTGTATGTCTTTTTATTGAAATTGTAAAGTGGGCTTAAAATTCTGATGTGAGTGTCTTTCATTTTGATATAAGGAAATGAAATTATTAATCTGAACACTGCTCCGGGCATGTGATCGAGTTTCGAAAATGCGATAGCAAAGGCATTGTATAAATTATTTAAATATATGGAAGGTAATCACACTGAACTAGTTCCGGATGCAGCGAGAATTGTCCCAGATAGAATATTTATTAGTCGCTTATTAAATATTCCATTCAGCAGCTGGTAGACATACATTAAATAAGCAAGAAGCCTTCGTCGAATCGTGCATTTGTTATGCAATTTTATGAACTGGTTTAGTTTCTTTTTTTTCGTTAGCATGTCTGCTAGATCTAAAATTGAACAGAGTTTCACTGCGTCACGCTTTTGAAATATTTTGTTCTTTGCTGTTATTTGTTACGGTTGCCAGGAAAATAAATACGATTATGTTCAGCGTATTTCAATAGAATAACACTTAATTTACAAAGTTTATGGGACATGAACGGCCGAACGGTGGCACAATGGTATGATTTATGGACAGTTGTTTTGCGCCGGACACTACGAAATCGAGCTCTATTATTTTTTCGTATCAGTTATCAGTTATGTATTATCGCCTAATAGTTTCAATATATATATAGATATATAAGTTATATAAAAAATAATAAAAATTTCTTGAAAGCTTCTCGTTACTCAGCACCCTGTGCCTATCTGAACCTGACAACCAATGTCAAAACACTCCACCGCTGTCATTTCGAGCGAATCGCATCGAGACCAAAAGTAAGGACGATTTTGCTCGAACCAAAAAATTACGACGGTAAAAAATGTCCGCTCCGACCACTGCGGCCCTCGCTCACACGCGACGGGTCTGCTCGTTGTACAAGAAATCCTTGCGCAACTTGGAATCGTGGTACGATAGAAGGTAAGTGTGCCGTGTCGGCCTTAAAACGGCCACACAAATCGGTGTTTCTCACCGAGCAGCTTATGTAATTGTCGGCACAGTCGTCCTCGTCGCGGTGTTGTCGTTTCAAAACAAATCTGATCCGCGTCTGTTTGCACCGCTTTCCAGACACATCTTCCGCTACCAGGCCACGCTGATGCGTGCCCGCTTTGATCAGCACAGGAACGAGAAGGATCCGGCAAAGGTGGCCCAACTCGTGACCGACGGCGAGAAGGAATTGTTCGAAAAGCAACACTACCAGCCCAAGAAGTGTATGTGCGTTTGTTTACATGGCGTAGGCTATTTGCTCACCTTGTTTTGTTTGCTTGTTTCGCTTGCAGTCCCGATGTCCCCTGGCGGTGTCGCGTTCGAGCGTGAAGTCATCCCACCGGACTGGGTGCTCGACTACTGGCACCCGTTGGAAAAGGCACAGTTTCCCGACTACTTTGCGCGGCGCGAAAAGCGCAAGGAAGAGTACGTCGTCTGGTGGGAAAAGCAGTACGGCAAGTCTTCGGCCAACGACTCTTCTTCCCATCACTGAACAATTGACCGCGGTAACAGCAAAGTCGGTAAGGTTGCTGTTGGTGTAAGGAAAACGTTAGCTTGGCACGGTGTAGCGAGATCGAACGGTGGTAACACGATTGTTTAAAGGTACAAATCGATTTGTGTTCGTGACTGTGTGTGTATGTGGTTTATTGACGATGACAACGAAAAAACCAATGTGGAAAAGATTACGTAGTGGCAAACAGATACAATAGGTTTTTAGCGAACTGCACTATCTCCGAACCACCGAGTTTCGATTGGCCGTACACACGATCCACGAACGAGATGGGAACTTCGCCGATCGAATAACTCAGTTGACGCGCCCGGACGATCATCTCCATCTGGAAGACGTAGCCCTTCGAGGTGCAGCGTGAAATCAGCTCCTTGAGCACCTCCTTCCGGTACAGCCGGAACGAGCCCGTCAGGTCGGACGCGTTCGGTCGCAGCAGCAGCTGGGAGAGGAAGTTGGCACCGCGCGAAATGAGCTTCCGCTTGAAGTCCCACCCGTACACTCCACCGGTGCCCTTGTACCGAGTGCCCGAAACGATGTCGTAGCCACCCTGCTTTTGCAGCGCAATGAACTCTGGAATGAATTTGGGCTGCAAAACGGAGACGCGGTTAGAAACCGGTTTCTGCCCGTGATGGATGGGAAGATGAGCGCTGACGCGTCCCGAAATGTACGTACGTGGTGGCTTAGATCGGCATCCATGATAATGATGTAATCGCCTGTCGCATGCTCTATTCCATGAATGTAAGCAGTTCCCAGGCCCAGCTTTGCAGCCCGCGGCCGGAGCAGAATCCGATCTTCGCCGTAGATCTTTTGCAGCTGTTTGGCAACCTCCAGCGTTCCGTCCGGGCTGCCGTCATCGATAACGATCACTTCGTAGTTGATTTTCCTTCAAATATGGGGACACAATTAGTTCATCATCGTGCTGCAATGTTTTGCAACTATTAATTGAGCAAACACTTACGCCTCCTGCATGTACTTCACAATCAGCCAGATAATGATGGGAAGATTCTCCCGTTCGTTGTATGTTGGAAGCAGAATGGAATATTTCTCGCCCGACATTTTGCGATCGGTTGTTGAGTTAGTCTGCTAACGTTTACGGGAACACGAACAGCACTGTATTATTTGGATTCCGATGTTTTCCGCTCGTCTTCTGTGGAACAAATTCGAACGATTAACAACAAACAAAATCCACGTCAAAACATCCGATGCAGGCACTGCACAGTGGGCGCAGAAGGTGCGTGAAACCATTGTGCCAATGGCCATAAATTTTGTATGGGGAACATATTTTTCTTTTTTAAACTTCAATAACATTGTTGCTAATCGTTGTTTTAAGATGAAACTAGCAATAATAGTTTATTTTCACATAGTAAATGTAAAGAAAATCTAGAAAATCATTAAGTACATATTTTTTCATATGCTGTCAAAATGGTGGCAAAAATCGAGACGAATTGTTGCAGTTTTTTTTTAAATATTTTGTATAAATGAACACGAAAGACGTCTTATAATATTATTCTCAATATTTGCGATACGTAAGAAAAAGAAGCATCAATACTCGCACAAACTTCTATTGCAGCTGAAGCAGTAATAAATAGGATCATTTATTTGAATTAAATTCGAAATTTGCTACTAGAAAATTGATTCTTCTGTACACAAACAACACGCCGTACTAGAGCAATTTTAAGTACACATTTACGCAAAGCAATTTGCACCGCATTCGGAAGCATTCTAGCGGTGTTTCTCCCAGAGCGTCCAGTAGTCGGCGGACTGCATCTCCGCCAGCCGCGAAACCGTCCGCTCGAAGGCGAACACCTCTTCCTCACCCGTAAAAATGTTCGACGTCGCGTCTGTCGAGTCCTTGGTAATCTTGAGATCGTCCATCAGCATGCGATGCTCGTCGGAGGTGTGCAGGTCGTCCGGTGGGTCGTTCGAGAAGAGATACTTGTACGGCACGTCCGCCGATACGACCAACTGATGGGGGAGGGATAATGCGCTCGTTAACTCGGGAATATAGATACGGCGTTTTGCCAGGATGCTCCTCACCCTCACACGACTGTCATACAGTGTGTCGATCAGCGTGATGAACCGCCGCGTTTGGGATTTTAGCTTCAGGTTTAGTTGCGGAATATCGCGTATAAGTACAGTGTGGAAAAATTGTGCAATCTGCAGGAAATCGCTAGCACCGAGAGGCTGAAAGGGACAGGTTGGAATGTGAAAACGAAGCACTTTTAAGGAGTACGACCGTTCCTACCCTATCACAGAGTTCTTCGAACGTGCTGTCCAGCACCTGGCCGCAGGTTTTAGCGAACGTAATGTTCCTGCCGAAGTGGGTGAACGTTTTGGGCCGTATCATGTCGTTCTCCTGCGAGCAGAGCACCTTGAACAGCTTGTCCATCGACGCGTTGGCATCGCCCTGCGATTTGCTGGGAAATAAACAAACGGAAACGGTCCCCATTACACATTGATCGATCCTTGACAGCCGTTCGTAACCTACTCGAAGTAGTGTTTACTTTCTCCCTTGAGCGCCGCCGTGCGGTAATCGACGCCACTGTCGAGCGTGACGATGCTGCAGTGGCTCTTCAGCACCCCGATGAACGGCACAAAGTTGCTACGCTGCAGCCCATTTTTGTAGAGATCGTCGGGGGCACGGTTACTGGTAGCCACCACAATCACGCCGTTATTGAAGAGATAAGTGAACAGCCGTTTCAAGATCATTGCATCCGCTATGTCGGTGACCTTGGGAGGGGTGAGGTGTTGGGGTTGGGTAGAAGGACGAACGAGACAGCAAACGGGTGTGATTAGCACGGTTGGCAGGGCAGTAGGAAGTACCGTTTCCACGCGATAAGGACAGATTATTCACGACCACGGGCAGGGGAGCGATAGAGGGTCATTCGTCTCACGACCCACGGGATGACCGATACGACACACCTGCCGCCGCCTGTACATACCTGAAATTCGTCAAAGCATATCATCCACGAATCTTCGGTTATCAGCTCGGCCACCGGTTTAATGGGATCGAATGGTTGCGGTTTGCTGTTGCTAGCGTCACGGACGTGCTTCGACTTGATGTCGTGTATTTTAGCGTGCACGTCGGTCATGAAGGAGTTGAAGTGCACGCGGCGCTTACGATCGATCTAGAACCAAGGTGGACTGGGTTATTACACTCACCTCACCACGCGCACAGGGACACCAGCGCGATTGCCATCGCCCGATACCACTACTCACCGCACAGCAGTCGTAGAACATGTCCATGAGCATCGTTTTCCCGCCGCCAACGCTGCCGTAGATGTACAGTCCCTTCGGTGCGTCCACCTTCTCCGGCTTGCCGAAGCTGAACCATTTCCCTAAGCCAGTGCTCGGTTTAGGTGGGCTGTACGATTTTATATTGTCATACACTACCTGCAGCGCTTCGGTGATGCGGACCTGGTGCGGATCGGGCTGGATTTCACCCTGGTTGAGCTTTTCCTTCAACAGCTCCGTGGGTGTTTTGCCGGCCGCGGACACGGCCGTGGCCGTGGCGGGAGCATTGGGACTGTAGAACCGTACACCACATACTACGGCTCGCGAGGACCGAGGACGGCTCAGCAAGCACAAAGATCCGGATGCTTTCGTCAGGAACAACATTGCGAGCACAGCTGGTTGGCGCAGGTATTTGGGTCAAGTTCTCGCATATTATGTAAGGGTAAAACGGGCCCGATACTTGGCGAGCGCTCGACGATTAGACGTCAGCGCGTACTGTGAATTTCACCACCGATGTACATGTACCCGTTTTTCTTCGAGCGAGTTGTAAATGATAAAAAGTGTGAAATCACTGAGCAGACACGCACCACGCAGCGCAGAATTGCAATCTAATAAATATGTTGCCCCCAAGGCATGGTCGTCGTCACCCGCGCAATATTTTTTTAGGAGGGGCAAAACGTGGTGATGAAATCGCGAGGGAATTAAAAAAAAAAACGACGACAACACAAACAAACAAACGTTTTGCAATTTGACGTCTCTGACACTTGCACACTGTGACAGCCCGTGGTCATGAGGCACCCGCTTTTACCCTATCTCTACCAACCAAAAACACAACACATTCCTGACGGCGCGTCTAGACGACCACTTTGGAGCTCGCGCCGCGAGCCGCGAGCTTCGATTTTGTTCTAAAACAACTAACTGACATGTTTTTCCGGATTGTAGCGGCAATTTTCAGGTGGTCGTCTAAATACCGAATGTCGTACATTTCTTGCGCGAGACATCAAAGTAGCACGATCAATCAAGGTTGTTTTTTTGTAAAAATCCAGTTAATATTGGTACCTGAATTTAAAACAAAGCTTTAAATACTTGCACAGTTCATTATTGCAGTTTAAGTTGTAAACATATGTAATTTCAAAACTAGGATGATAGCTCGCGCTTCGCTTGGCTCGCGCCGTTGTGGAAATTCACAACTCCGCGAGCACCTGGGTTTGAGCTCCCCGCAAGCAATTGTACTAAAACCATGTCAGTAGGATGGCTGCTTTAGAACAAAATCGAAGCTCGCTGCGCCCCAAAGTGGTCTTCTAGACCCACCGTTACATACATACGGCGTTGATTATCATAACCAATTATACCACTTCATTCAAGAGGCAATACGATACTTTTTTATAACTTTTATTAAAACAAACCAAACAGCTCAACAACATTTCCGTTGGAGAAGTATTAACGTAATCACAGTCTATGGTGGTCTCTTTTGTAGCGATCGTGATCGGAAGACGGTAGGCAGAAGTTTTGTCATGAATATCGTGACGTTTGTATCGAGCAGCGTGGTTCAATACGAGCTTCATCGCCCAGCGGCTTAAATAGTATAAATATGTTGGACAGGAAATCTACTTGAGACAAAGCTGAGTCGATTACTAACAATAAACGCTACACACTAAACAACGAGCGGATCTTCTTTGAACGAAGCCACGGGAGCTGGCCCTCGCCTCACTACTGGTTGTAGTACTGACCGTTGTAGTCTAGCTGGGCTCGCTTGGCCTCGTCCTCGGCGTACTTGGGGTTATTTTTCGCCTCCTGCTCCCGGCGCTTGATGCCCTCGTAGATCTCCTTCAGGCCTTCCTGGATTGCTGGCGGGACTGGGGGCGGGGTCGGGAGGCTATCGCTCTGCACGCGGAACCCGTTCTCGTCGGCGGTGTACTGCACCTGGATCACCTCCCCGTTCGGTGCCTCGTACGAGTAGGCACCCTGCTGGACCAGAATGCCGTTCGGATGATCCTCGGACGCGTCCTTCAGGTAGCCGGACTCCTCGTGCACGATGTTGTTGCCAGTCTGGTAGCTGATTTGGGATGTGAATTTTGGTTAGAGTCATGCTAGTCATGCGCGGCACCAAGATAGTTTGAACTTACATAGTTCTATAGCTGCCATCCTCACCCTGCTGCTTGTCGTACTTCAGAATGGGAATGTAGGTACTGGTTTCGTGGTGATCGTGATGATCATGATGCTCGTGCTGTGGAAAGCCGTAGGCGGATGCCACCAGCGCAAGTACAATCTGCAAGTGGAAGAAAGAGTGATGAATTGGTTTGTGGGATGTAGCAACTGAATTCGTTCGGATCTTCGAACGATTACTTCAGAGCCAAGGATGACGCAACAGATATCGTTTCGATGCAAATTAAACGTTGTTGAACTGGAGGTTGTGTACATGAGTTTGCAATAGAATCTGTAGGAAGATCTTAAGACATTTGTAGAAAAGCTTTAACTATTCTCTCATCGCCTGAAGACGCTATAGCACTATTTTGCATTGCGTTACTGCACTCACTCAGGAACTCTACGTTAGCTTGTTCGATACGTCACAACTAAACGTCCATCATCTACATAATATTGTGTTTAATTTCAAACAATGCTATGACTCCAATTTTGAAAACTTTACATCCCAGTCACTATTCGCTCGGATTGAAATATAAATTCCTGGGTCACTTATCTAACGTCCATTTCCAACACTCACCAAAAGCTTCATTTTGATCAATCGGTTGCGTTACTTGTACCGCAGTAAAATCTTTTTTTCACCAACGTGCAGTCACGATGCTCAACGAACGCACAAAGCACTATTGGGCGGCTTACGGCTCACAGTAAACCAAGTATCACCAAATCACCTCCGCACTCGCTAGGGTAGCGTTTGGAGAGCGCACACCGGAACAAACGCCACTTGTTTGGGGAAAGAAAGTGAAACATCCACTGCATACGGTCTGCCTCCGGTGATAGGTCTTTATATACGCCGAATCGGGTGGCCCAGGCGGTCCACCCCCTTGGTTCCCTCTCACGGCGTGTGCGGCGTTCGTAGACATTTCGGGGGAATTCGTTTCGTCGTTTCTCGTGCACCCCAGTGCCCACCACCCGGGGTGGAATTGTTTTTACTGCTGATGCTGCTGCTGCATCTCTCGGGAGGGTGCAATCCCCTCCCACTCTGTCGCACGAGCGTTGCACGGCGTGGATGGTGTTACCGTTTAGTGTTCGCTTCTCTCCGGATCGCAAGATGCAAAAACGCCCACCTGTGTCGTTGCACCACCTGATCGGATGCGTGGTACGCCTGCCGGGCAGGATCGTGGTGCTGGGACCGGGTGGTGAACCCGGGCGCAGGGTCATGCACCAACGGTTTCGAACAACGGGGCGGGGGCTGGAAAGAGATGGGCTGAAGTTATCGAGACGATACCCGCCACCTTCCGTTCTTTCAATTAGCAGACGAAGCCGAGCGGTGGAGCCGAGGATGGCTGCTGTTGCTACCACCGGGCTGGCTGAGCCAGAGGCTGGCACCATCGGAGTTAGCATGATCGCCAGAAAGGTTACATGCCCTTGATGGTGCAAATGTAGGTTGTGGAGCGCGCGCACGTGTGTGTTTGTTTGTCTTCTGCAAGTTCTTTACCGTTCTGTTGCCCAATTTAATTGCACTTCTGCTTAAATGTATGCGGATTGTTCCGCACAGAACACGGGTGGTGCAAGAATGTCAAGCGCGTCGCTACTGGATGGGTCGAATTCCGTGCATCACGACTTCAGTACATTAGGATAGCCATTTAAAGTTATGAGGGTATTTGGAAAGCATCAACATATGATTTACTGTTTCTAATATCTTAAGGCAAAGATGGTGAAGCGAATCAATTCTTGCCAACCCAACCTTAGCTAGTAACACTCGCTGATACAGCTGAAGTATTTTTTATCATTTTAGGTAAAGAAAATTTCATTTTGATTTAAAATATTGTTCATAATCTTCCTAAAAGTGTAAGATTTCAACCGAAAAACGCCTGAAGCATCGATCGTTACTAGCCGATCCGAGCTGCCAGCTAGTGGCAATACCTTGCATCATTGTGCGAATCGTTTCTCGTGCAAATCCTGCGAAATGTCACACGATTTAGGTGTGGCCTTTTGACTTCCCGGACCAGCGCAGAGGGGGTAAATTAATTAATAATCAGACCCTATCCCCATCTCACCCGGTGCGTCCAAATATGACACCCGAACCCGGTCCGGTCGTACCGCGGCTCCCCTGTGATGCAATCCGTTTCCTTCGCGGCCGATTGCACAACGGCACAACGGTTGCCCGTTGCAGCCGCGGGAAAGAGATGTGTTGCGGTGGAAAATAGTTCAAAAGCCCTCTCGCCCTGGTGGGGTCAACGCGCCTCGAGGCGGTAAAGTTCAGCGTTGGCCGTTCTGTGCGCCACCACTGCCGCGAGCGAAACGGTCCACTATTGTTGCGCACGCGGATCGGGTTTTGGAACCGTTTCCCGAGCACTCTGTCCATAGAAATCGGAAATCGTCGGGTTCGTCGCTTTGCCCGCTGCAACGCAAGTCTCCCGGTTTCGGCTCTCCTGCCGTGCGTTCGATTCGTTTTGATGATCGCGTCGATCGTGCCAGCGAGCGGAAAGTGAAACCGATCGATACGGCCGCCGCTACCTCCATTAGCTGTGTCTGCGTGTATGTCTGTGTGTGTGCGTTTTTTTGGTCGAACTTCATTTTCCCCGGAAGAGGGAATGGGCAGGAAAGTTACGGCCAAATGATTGCCGGTTTGTGGCCATTGTTTTGATCGCATGCCCCGATGCCATCTTGCCGTCCTGGCACCGGGTAGGAATTGAACTTGAAAGCCTTGTCGCGGGAGCGACCTGGTGCGGTAATATTGCGTTCGTTCAACCGATCGCCGGAACGATCGTTGACTCGACGTTCGACGACGCGCTGTGTGCCTTGCGTCCGAGCATTTCGGAAGTGATCGCGGCTGCTCGATCGGTTGCATAATGCTGCGCCGGCCGGATGGCATTCGAGACGATTATCGAAGACGAGGTCGCTCGATCGATGCTTGGAGTCGGAGTTGTGTATTGTGTTGTATCGATGCATATGCACTCCTCCACTTCTTTCTCTCTCTCTCTCTCTCTCTCTCGCACTCTCTCCTACTGCTTACTTGTATGATCGCAGCCCATCAAATACGTTATCATTATGGTGTGTTAGATCATTTTCGTTCGAACCGCTTCCTCTCCGAACCGCACGGCCGACACAATGGTCCCGCACACGACCACATAAGCTGAGATCCCAAGACGAGAGGGAGAAGGCAATTTGTACGGGCACTTAGCGCCGCCACGGAATTAGATAATCGCGATCAACGATAGAATTGTTCGCATTCGGTTGCGCACCGGAAACGGCGAACTGTTTGGAAAAGTTTGGACAGGAACAAGACACCAGAACCGATGGGCTTTCGATAGGTTTCAACCAGTTGTTTTGTTTTATTATTACGACTTCACAGGGGTTGTGTCGGATATGGATCCAACTCGGTATATACATGAGCAGCTTGTCTTGAGTATTTTTACACCGTCTCCGTTCCGAGCCACACGGGTCACAGCTTAAGCGGTGGGCGCAACCGGGAGATGGTCCGCTTGCGGCTGGAAACCATTCTCGTCCGCGATGTATCTGTGCACGAAAGCGAACGGTGGGAATTAGTGCGATCGTGCGGTTGGACGGCTTTTGACGGATCGGTCGTTTACGTAACCGAACGCGATACTCACTTCAGGGTGTAGACCTGGCCGTCGGGTGCGGTGTACTGGAAGGAGCCGGTCTGGACCGACACCTGCACGTCCTCCTCACCGATCTGGCGGCCGGTTTCGTCCAGCTTCGGCACCTTGATCGACTTAATGGTTCCCTGATCCTCAACCTTGATACCGTTGGCCGACTCGTACCTATGAACCGGGAGATGCAAGACAAACACATTAGCTACGAAGGTGCGACGGCTAAACAAGGGTGCGCGAGACCCTTTTCGGACTTTGGTTGACATTTACGCGTAGTTGAAGGATCCATCCGGCTGCACGTCCGAAGTCTGGCTGACGATGGCCGCCTGGGCATCGCTGTCGACCGGTGCAGCGTAGGCAGCCGCCACCATCAGCACAACCAGAGCGAACAGTGTGGTATTCATTTTGGCACTTGCACTTTTGTCACCGAAGTCGGACACGGGTTTTGGCAGAGTTCGAGCAGTTCGAGGGCGGGAGCTAATGTTTTAGATAGCGAGCTGACACTGACGATTAGTGGCAGCACCCGATAGGCTTTTATACAGCCTACTAGATGATCTGCGATTGTGTTTGCACTGGCCATCTCCAGCGGCCGGCCCGATGATGCGCACGTCTGCTGTGGAGAGGCCTCGCGCCGGGGTGGATTTGTTTAATTTTCGTCATTTAGTACATATTTGGCAAGATCTCGTGTTGACTTTGGCGTTACGGTCTTGTACCGTCGCTGGTCGTCGCTTGCAGTGACCAACATCTTCTCCACCACCACCACCACCACCACCACCACCATCAGGCTGGACTTATCACCTCGCGGTCCACTCTCCGGTGAACTATTGGGCGGGATGGTTTGCGAGCGTACGCGCACATCGGAGATACCACATTCCCACCTGCCGTGAAATCGTGAATGTTTTCGACTTCTTCCACCCACCGAATCGAACACTTTGCTTTACATTTAGCATGCACATCGTTGACCTTCGGGCGGTTGTAGACGAGTGGATGCGTGAAATTTGCAGACCGCATTTCGCTGCAGAGGCAGTTCAAGGCGGTTGTACTTTTTGGGGATTTTTTGGGAGCTCAAATGGCCCGAGAAGAGAAGGGGCTTGAATGGATCTTCGGGAAAGAGTGTTCCTGCTTGAAAGGATATGTGCTGCTTTATGTATAGTATATGAATAACTTTGTCTTATCAATGATCCTGGAATAACAAGAAGTCTATATGATCTCAAAATACGCATTTGAAGATATTGAATAAGATTATGACATTAACAGTCTATAAATAAATAAGATTCCACAATATCTCAGAAAACCAGTAGAACAGCCGGAAGCACATGTGGAGCATGTTCTAACATCGAGCGTGATCAAACGATTAGAGAAACAATAAAAGGTGCTAATCGTTGCTTTGTGGTGGTAGGAGGTCTCGGACGATATCTGGACAAACTTCTATTTTGTAGGTTTGTGAGTGAGCTTGTGAGGAATTTATGTTTCGATTATGTAATGCGATATAGCAGATATAGCTGAAGAATGTAGTGTATACAAAATGAGTAAAACATGAGGTAATATCATAGCTATAGTCGACTTAACAATAACAACATATTTAGTTTTTAGTTCAATAGAAATCCCGCAGTAGTATCGAATCCGGAAAATACAGGCTTGAACTGAACTAAACTTGCTCTAATTTCGTGTCTCCATATTTTAGTAGACGCTAGATGACAGAATGAGGATTGAGGTTCCAAGAATTGAGAAGCGTCGAGATGTAGAATTAACATTTAACGAAACTTCAAATATGAAAATGTAGTTGTTTTGGCACTATTAAAAGTAGGAATCTTATTTCAAACGAGATTTTTGAATATCAGGAGAAGATCACAGGTTTTTGTGAGATATTTTGCTTGTACCGTTATTCTTATTATTTTTCCCATAACAAATTATGGCTTAGTAGAGTTATTTATTATTTAGTTAGTTATTTATAGAGTAAGGTCAAACTAGACTTCCAGTGAACATAAGCTGGGAACATATTAATGTTATATTATTTAGCGAATATTGATGCTTTATCGAGGGACTTACTAACAAGTTAAGGAAGTCTGTTTTTATGTTAATATGTTCGGTAATATGGTAACCTCGGTAATATGTTTCTATCATTGCATATTTTCACGTTTACGATTGGTCTTGAGACACGTGTTAGAGTAATCCGAAGTCGACCATCAACGTAAGTTATATGATGGTAGAAATAGGGTGTAAGTTCTGGGAGAAAAGGGATCTGATGTTTCCGAAACGAGTATGAAATATGTAGAAGACAATACCTCAGCTAACTAAATTACTGCTCCACTATTTTTTATTTTAAATACAAAATTTCAATATGTCATCAAAATCTTGAATGCATAAAACTACCAAGATTCATATCTAAAATTTGGAACTGAAACCAGTGCAAGCATCCACCTCCGTGCACGTGCACTTCACCTCTACGGTCAGTGTTTTGTTCTTGTGGCCGCTCCAAACCGTCAGCTCCAGATTCCCATTGTGATCTTACCGCTGTTGCGAAAGCTCTTGGCGCTCAACGCCTGACGAGGGGTTTGGCCAAAAACTCTCGGCTGCGGTGACGGTTCGTGCTAGCAGCGCGAGCTCGCGTGAATCGCTCGAGCGCTCGCTCACGGTGAATCTCTACAACTGAAGCCCTTCGGGTCGCGGTGGTGGCGGTGGCGTCTGTGGTTTTCGGTGGAAAGTCGAGCAGTTTTGGGGTCGAGCCCGCGCAGGCAGACAACAAATAAAAGAGCGCCAGCGAACGAACATGGGGCCTATTAATTGGGTTCGGTTGGATCACGCTCGGCGCTAGGCGGGGAGGATTGGGTTTCCGCCGCCGCCGCCGCCGCCGCTGGAGTGGTGTTTGGCCGGGCCGGCCTCACGAGAATCTCAGCCGTTTGCTGCTGCAAGAGGTCGAAGGGAACAAGAAGACTAACCCATTGCCCGCACACGAGACGAGACCGCTCAGCCTGCCATTTAGCTGGCTCGGCTGGGTGGGCAGTGGCACCCATCCCGGTTGCGCTGGTACCCGGGCACGGGTGGGATCGTGGCTCTCGATGGGATTCTATTGCATTGCGCCACGCTTTCGCCGACGGTACGGCGCTATAAAAGCCTTGTGCCCACCCGTTCTGGGGTGCAGTTCCAGTTAGTGGTCCTTTTGATCGTTCGTCATAAATCGAGCGAGCACCGACGCGACCGTGGACGCTGTGCAGAGTGTACTAGAGGCCCCATTCGTTCGTTTCGCCGAAGGCAGCATGATGATGAAGTTGCTAGTGGTGCTAGTGGCCGTGTTTGGTGCGATCGGAGCGCAGAAGCAACACCAGCAGCATCAGCCGCAGGCGCAACAGCTGCAGCAGCAGTCCTTGCCGCGCTACAAGGAAATTCCGATCGTGAACTTGGAGAACGTGCTCGAGGTGGACGGCAAGTTCCGGTACAGCTACGAGGGTGGCGATGGCACACGGGCCGCCCAGGACGGCCAGCAGATCGTCGTGAACAACCAGGTCGGCACGGCGTCCCAGGGCCAGTACACGTATCAGGTAAGGGTCGAAGTCTCTGACACCACCAGGGTCGAAGATGCGAGGTACAAATGTCGCTACACTTTCTACGCAGGGTGACGACGGAAAGACGTACACGATCACGTACATTGCGGACGAGAACGGGTACCGGGCGGTGGGAGATCACCTGCCCACGCCACCACCAGTTCCGGCGCCGATCGCACGCGCTCTGGCCCATCTGGCCACGTTGCCACCGCCGACCAAGGATGCTGGTCCGGGCCGGAAGTTCTAAGACGCAGCGAGAGCGTCCTAGCGTGTGATTTGCTGAGAGCGCAGTGTGCGATAAATTGGCGTAATAAAGCTGCTGCTTCCGCTTGTTTTAGTAATCCGTTTGATGTGTGATATGTGTTAGTGGGACATACTAAACTCATTCGAAACCATGTTTCAGATGCGATTGGGATGGAGACACCAGGGACCTACATTAGGGATGTGCCCTGAACTCGCTTCAAGAACTGACGTTAGCTATATACTTTATCAAAGAGTTCGTTGAAAATTGGTCTTCAACTCCAAAAAAGAGCTGAAAAAAAATCCAACCTAAACAAAACGAAACAGAGCCAACACTCTTAAAGAGTCATAGAAGAACCCATTCCTTAAGGAGTTTAAAAATTGTGGCTTTGAAGAGTCAAATTACAAAGAAAGTGAAAAACTTTGCAAAAGCTTATAGATTGTTGTAATGTATGCAAGTAAAAGGAGTCGAATCATTACTTCTGACTCTGACTTATCTGACTTATCTTGCCTATCCTTACTGGATTATATTTGGGCTTCTCCGAGAACCATAAATGAAAACAGTTTGAAGGTATTGTTCAAAGACTGTTTGAACGTCTACCATGCAGGATGCCGGAGGTTCTAGTGTAGTTTCTCTCACATTTCTCACATGCCACACCTCCTTCGACGACACCGTTCCAAACATTGGGATAGTCTGTTTGTGTGTGTTTTTTTTTAATGTGCGTGCTTTATTACGCATTTGAATCTTGCTGCTCGTTTCCTACGAGTGTAGGTGTTGTTTGTGTGTATGTGTGTGGGCGTGTATGTGTCTGTGTGTGTAGGTTTGGATTGCGCTGAGTATTGGCCGGTTTATCGAGGGGGATGGGACGTGGCATCATCACCATCATCGCCGTCATCGTGTCCTTTAGCGCCGCCTGTTCGACGGTGGCAGACTGGCCAGGTAGTCCAGCGCCTTCTGGATCTGGGGCGGAATGGGTGGCGGCGTCGGGAGGTGCGATCCGGACGGCTGGAATCCGTTCTCGTCGTCCGCGGTGTAGCTCAGCTCGACCAGGCTGCCGTCCGGTGCGGTGTAGCTGATAGAACCGGCCGCCACGATTACATCACTCGTGTCGGGACTGTTGGCGCGCTTGAGCGTTCCCGATTCCTGACCTCGGATACCGTTGGCCGTTTCGTAACTGTATGCGCGTGAGTGTGTGCACGGGGAAAGAAGGAAAAAGAAGAGCAAAAAAGCGAGAGTGTTCGTCAATACAATGTTGTTGGCGCGTCATGAGGATGAGAACCGGGGAGATATGCGATCGCTGCGCGGACACCGTTGCGCCATTGAAATGTGCTAAACATCTTGCGGATATTTTGCACGCCTTGCCTCACTCCATCTCGCATCGCGCGTGCATTAGCATACCCAGTGGTGGCTGCAAGACAAGCAAACAAACAAACGGCGAAAAAAGACGCATCGGAAGTGCGCGATCCGAGGCTGCAGCGTAATCGCTCACGATCGCTAGCGAATCGATGTCTGGCCACCGTGCACGGCGCACCGCCAATTATCGTAATTAAATCTTTCATTATCGGGCTAATTGAGGCTGACCGTTCGGCCAGCAGAAAATTGAAGAGATGAAAAGGTGGGGAGAGAGAGAGAGCAAAAAAAGAATAGCGCAATTACGCTGCGGAGCGCTGTGTGAGCCATTTTGGCGGGAAGCGAGTGCCGATTTCACACGTTCGCGTGTGTTTGATATGCAAATCCGGTGTGTTTAGATGTTGGCTGTATTATGTGCGATGCAAAAAAGAAAGACCAAATGTAGGTACGTAGAGGAAGTTGGGGCAAAACGCCGCTTCGGAAGGAGAGTGCTTCACTTCCTGCTGTGTGAAACTCTCTTCATGATAAGTTTCACTCGATTCCATGCTTGAACATCTTTTTATAAGTTACAAAATGAACATGGTTATAAAAGCATAAATCATTACGATACATAATTCAGGGACAAAACGCCCTGTGAAACATCCAAATATTGAGTCATAACATACCTCAGCTCAGTTTTCGGTACCACTCGAAATCTATAAAGGCTAGCTTAACCGGGTTTGCTTATATTTTGTAGTAAAATCTACTAAACTCTAGCTTTCAACGGTTCCGCATGCTCTTGCAATTGGTATTTTGGGCAGTTCTGGAACAATTCCAAATTTTCACTCAACTTTCAACGAAAAATCCAATTTTAAGGTTTGTTTGAGGCATTGTTGCTTTTTGGTTAAAAATTGTTTTTCCTTAGAACAGCTTGGAATAGGTAATACAAAAACTTCAACATTCTGTGTCAGACATATTATTATTATTATTATTATTTTAAGCTATTTTACGTATCCTTTTCTGTCAAATTGCGTTCTTATAACCATCATAATGATTATATCTCGGGAATTGAGACATTTTCACATCTCATTTAAACGCTAGAAACCTGAGAGTGCGTTTGACCCCCACGTCCCCTACCTGTACTGGTACGTGCCGTCCGGTTCGATGTTGTTGTCTTGCTGGAGGATTTCAGCCTCTGCGTCCGACCGCTGCGGGGCGGCCAGGGCGAGGGTGGCACAGGCAATCAAAAGGACAATTTCCTGGAAGCAAAGTGAGAACAAAAGGAAACAAACATTTTAATCATTTTATTATTTTTATAATTTTTCGAACTATTATGAAGATTTCACACATCGAATCTACGTTGTTGAGGTTTTTTCCCTTATTTAATGTTTAAAGATACAGTGAGGGGCATAAAAATATGATCACCATACGATATGAACTCGCTTCAGACTTAAGCTAACCAAGTCGGTTATCTTACTCAGAGACAGTTTACGAAACGAAGCGATAAGCCCGCCCAAGTTCGCTGTACGATTTTCTTTTATTGCTACGATTTTTGATATTTTTTTTTAACAAAAAGAAATCGAGCTGCGAATCGATTCGAACCGACCCTTTTCATCGAACCAATTCAATTACCCCACCATTTCGCGTGTAAACAATCCATTACGGATAATAATGACGATAATGCACTGATTCATCTGCCACTCATCTGTTTCCCTTTCGCTTTCGTTACGTGTTTCGTTGCGCTAAACATTGAAAAGTCATCGCCAGCGCCAAATTTGCTTGCGCACTCCAACTCTTCGCACACACACACACACACACTTCGCGGTTCGTCACCTCCATCGATATTGATGGTCCTTCTTCCTATGTGCGATTTGTTTGCTGCACTACACTTCCTTCCGGTGGGTTTCGTAATTATCACGCCGTTTCGGGACGATTTGTCAAATAAGCGAGCAACAAAGCGCAACGAAGAACCCAAGTTTAATGTAACCACACCGGGCGCACGAACACGAAAATAGCAAAAGGTACACGTAAAAGGTGCAACATACGAGCCGATAATTGATGCCGGTGGGATGAGCACGCACTTTTGCATCACCTGATTTCACTTTCGTTCGCTTCGGAGAGAAGTCGTTTTTTTCCTCTCTCGATCATTTCGCGTGCTTTTTTCTGCCCGGAAGAGATGTTTCGGGGTTACTTACACACTTCATTGTGGTGGGTCGGGGATGCTGGGGGGTTGGGGTTGGGTTCCCAGGGCAGGCGGCAGGCGAAAGAACGACTCCGGCACGGGCTGCTGGCTAACTAACCTACTAACTACGCGGCTGGGGTCTGACCAAACGGTAGCTGATAGTGGATGCTAATGAAAGAATAGAACCACCGGTGTACTGTATTTATAGATGCGTTCCGGTGCGATACTTGTGCAGTGCATCCACCCACGCCCCCCCCGCTGCGGCTTGCAAGTGCACCCGCCAAACAAGCCAGACGCGATAAACGTCGACGGCACACATCGTACGGCGGTGATCAAGTATTATAATGTACGGTATGCTCTCCGCTGCAGGGAAGGGATGGGAAAGAATTTTCCCATTCAAAGCGAGGAACAAGCTGCATGATTTAACACCTTGTTCGCGTCAGCAGCTTAGAAAGCGAAAGCGAATCCATCGTGCGTTGCATTGGAGCGCCGATTTCGATGCTCGTTCCGATGCATTACATTGTACTGAGAGATTTATGTTTGGTACGCATATTACCATTTGTTTGAAATGTTCCTTATCGATCATTATTTATCGTTGTGCCGTGTCCATAATTGCCCATCGAGCGGGAAATAATTAAGTCAGCGTTTATGTAGATCACCTAACTAGAGCGATTGAATCGGCTTAATATTATGCAAAAAATGTGTTCTTATTCTGCCGTCTCGTTCGGTGCACCCAGATGCACCGTCCCTATCCTGAACGGCTGCACAGCAATCGGGAATAAATTTGCATCCTCCATTCACTGCGCTGGCGTAGCCAAAGACTTGAAGAATACGCATCATCATCACCCGGCACATCACATTTCTGCCTATCGATCACGTGACACTTCACTCTAGGCTAGCTCGAGGATAGGCCGGGCGGTTAGGTTCGCCTTTGGTTCAGTGAGTGCCAATGGCATTCGTGTCTTGGAGTCACCGAGGGAGGGAACGCATGATTAATTCTTCAACTGACGCAATGCGGTGACAATTTGTCGGCGCGAAGACGACTCGCGCACTTCTGGGCCTGGCTTCCCGGCGCAGCTCGTCTTGCAGTTGACATTTAAATATCGACCAGGTCATGGAGGGGGGCTTGAAAAGTGCAACGGTGGAGACGTTTAATGGCTCACAAGTCTGGCGAGGCACGCATTGGGGAAAGCAATGCGATGTGTTGCGCATGTCTGCCAGTAAGACTGCCAGTAAGATCACATTGTGTTGAAGATAGGCGAAGGTGTTGGAACCCGTAGTACATATTTTACTCGTTTGATGCTTGCAATGGTTTCTAATGTTTCAGTTGCAGGACATTATTGTCAACCTACTGGCTATGTCTGATTGATACTATACCGGTTTCAAGTTTGAAGTAATATCAGAGACAGAGTTTTCGGAGCCATGAAGGCATGAAGAAATATCTGCCTTTGTTGAAATACCCAATAAAAGTGTGCCAACGGTGAGTATCAACATTTGGAGAGATCTTGGTCCAAAGATTAGACGACAGATCGCCATTTTGGAGAGCCGATTTCAATATGATTTTGTTCCTGTTCTTCGAACACATGAAGCACGAGCGTAAGGGATAATTGTGTACGGAGTGCTTAAGGATTTTCAGCAGGCTTATCTTGAAGTCTTCTAACGACTGTAAGATCGTATTCGGTCCGCAATTAAGTTTCCATCTTTTTACAAAAAGATGCGCTACATGCAGATTTTGTGCATGAACTTAAACTTGCATGTGTTATACTAAAAGCTTGGACGGCAATATATTCGTGTTGATGTGTTGAAAGTGCTAGAAACATACACAAATTACACCCGCAAGCCTGCTAATCTACGAAATATTTATAAATTGATTATAATATCAACTACAATACGAATTATCATCGAAAGAAGACTCTTTACGCAGATAAGTGTAAGCTCTACAAATGGTGGCATGAAAAGGCATTGTGTGATAGGAGAATCATATCAAATCATAAATAGTATCAGGTTGTGCTTACCGATGAAAAATATCTAAAAAAAATCATAAATTGAAAACCTTTTTCCAATAGCTGTACTCATTTTGACCGAAACGCTGAAAACTTACGTGTAGGCTCAATAATATAGGAAAAGCCCGGAACATCGCTGATCTAATGCCGCTACCAAAATCTGATATAAAAACTGATAATTGGACCAAACTTTAATAAGGATCATTTATCAATCTTTCTTTAAGATAGTCAACTTGAAGAAAAAACAGAAAAATATGAAAAAAAACTATAAAAACACGATATTTTAAGCAGAAACCGTGAATATACCAACAACGCAAAAGCGACACAAGCCGATGCGAAAACATCGCCTACTTGCACGCCACTCGAAAGCTCTGCTCACGTCGCCAAACAAGCTTTCGGCGCGCAAAGCTCACCCACTGTGCGCGATGTTTCGCTTTATGCTAATCGCCATCGGGATCATATATAATCGAATTTGCATTCGCTTTCAGAGGCGACACATTCAGAAGAGGGCTAGAAAACGCTTGCCAGCGGATTACCGCATAATTTCGGGATAGTAACATATTTCAGCATCAGACGCGTCATTACCACCAATCATTTCGAACGACCCGCGCCTGAAAGGCGTAACGTATTACAACGCGCTTAAATGGAACGCGGCCTAATGTATCCATTAAAAGGGCCGGCCCGTTTGGGAGAGCATCTGGTGCGGTTCCAACTTTTGGCATTCTTGAGGCATCCTTCGACGTCGATCGCGCATGGTAGCGCAGGTATGCAAATTGCGCCAGCTGTCAAGGAAACACGAAAGTGTGCTTTGTTGTCTCCCATTCTTCCGTGGCTGCTATCACCGTTCTACCATCTCGCGCATGCCGGTGAATGCTGTGCATTACCTCATCGCCGCGCTGATAGGGTGACATTTGCGGTGCACCAGCGCACCATAAACGTGTTGATGGTGACAGACGCTGGCCTCCGGCCCGAGTGGATGCATCGGTGATGAACGGGTTCGCCCCTCGACCCAACCCAGCGAGATCCATTCGTTTCGCAAAAAAAAGCTCATAAAGCGTTTGATAGTGGTTTTGTATTTTTTGTGTTGCTACGCGTAAATTCCACTCCATAAGAAAGGCGAACGGGCGTTGAAATGGAAAGCATCCCATCGAGAATGGCAAAGGAAATGGAAAGCAGTGATTCGGTCTCCTGTGTCCTGTTGGAGCGCACACCGTGCGACTTTTTCGTCTCGCGCGCCTCTGATCTATTTTTGACTGCAAAACAAAACCGGCCTGCCAGCGTCGAGCGTGCGTTCTGGAACTGGTTGCGGAAGCGGAATTGCCTAACTCAGAACCTCTCTCGCGCGACACGTCTCCGCATGGGCCGTGGGCAGTCTGGGCGCATCGTCTCGCCTCGCGAACCCACTGTGAGCCGGTCGAAAAAGTTAATATTTTGAATTTTATCGCCACTTCGATTTGAATACCGATCCAGTGTAGGTCACCTGCGAGCGTCACTGCTCAGAATGCGCAGAATGCGAAGAGGCGCTTGATATTCGTCCGTCAAACGGTCACGGCTCCGGCGGCTGCTCCGGGCAGGATTAAGGTTGGGTGACGAGAATTGGTGCAAAACGGCGCAACTGACGCCATCCTGCCGAACCCCGGTGCCATCCTCGGAGCGCCCACGATCGCGCCGCGCATAAAGGCAGACAAAAACAAAGCGCGATCGGGCGGCGGTGGGCAGGAAGTGAGAGAAAGAGTGAGAGAAACACACACACACACTCGGGTGGAAACGAGTTCAGAGCACACGGAGCGTTTATTGGCATGGGAAGATTTGCATATTCGCCTTCGCCGGGTTGTGGAATTCCTAGCCGCGGCCGGACCGTGTGTCTGTTCGAAAGTGAACATAATGCTGCCGTGCCTTTGCGTCCCTAGAACGGATGGCTCGCCCGTGTGTGTGTGTGTGTGTGTGCTTCTCGAGCGTGGCCCGAAATTTGCATACGGAACTGCACAAAATTCGCGACGCGCGAGTTTATTTCGAATCCGGATCGGCCGCCCGGAGCCGCTTTAAATTTGGCCAGTTTTTCCAGTTTGGCGAAAACGGTCGCTCTTTATTGAGGATTCGGTCCCGCGTCTGACCTTCGGGCCGTCGGGCGTGTGTGCGACACGGCTGAGAAGTGTGGGTAATTAACAGATTGATGACGGATTCTGGCCGCCACGGCGGGGACTGTGATTGGCACCGATTGGCGGCGCTGTCCGGCGGTTCGGCCGTCCAATTTCGTCACCTGGCGGGGGGTCTCCGGCCAAGGGGTTGAGCAGGATGTGGAAAATTAATTGTAACTTACTGATTAAATTTCGCGCCGGCGCGGTAGAGCAGCGGATTGAGCGAAATTTATATTGTTTTGATGTTTCCAACGTGGGGCGGCGGTGATTCGTTAGGGAAATTATGCAGCAAATGTGGCGAAATAGTAGCGAAATGTGTCCACTACGGTTGGCATCGTGCGGTTACTTAAACATAATTATTAATAAGCTACATTAAACTGGCGTTGATTGGGTGACATCATCCTTACCTTTGGAAGTGCTCTTTTGAAAGAGGAAGAATGAGTCATGTGGGTACAACGATATGAGGATCGATTGGAAGAATCTTGGAATGGAGATACTGTTCAGCCACTTTCGATTTTTAAATTTCATTCCAAACAAGATCGAAAAAATCAACATCAATTTACGATAAGCAGACTCTAAGACTCTGAGAATGAAGAAGACTTTTTAGAAATCTGAGTGTAAAATGATGTACTTGTGGTCCGATTAGATGATGATTATTGACGGTCAAGAACATTGGTATTATACTGAGGAAATTGATGACTCTGAATATCCCAGTGTTGTAATCTCTTAAGAATCGCTTATGCATCGCATCGATGGTTCTACTATCTTCTTCTTCTTCTTCGTCTGTGTGGCTATGCTCAGGTCGACTTGGAGAAACCAGCTTCCTGTGCCTTCTCTAACTAATCCATAAGATGAAGCTTCAAAAGTAGAGACCGGCAGCTCAGGTAATATGTCCCTGGTTCTACTATCCGTCGTTAAACTGCACAGCTAAATTTGCAACCTACTTCTGCCTTCTTTCAGCGCGGCTCTACAAAGGATAGGTTGAGTAATATAGAGTTGAAAGTTTGTTGTTTTCTCTCTAATCTTTTCTCCTCTTTCATCAGTTTCCTTCTGCAAATTTTAACCCTTAGAACTATTCTATCAAATATGGCTCAATGCTGAAAGCTTCTCCTCTGACAGGTATAAAACAATAGAACGACAGTGTCATGTTTTCTTTCTCCGTCTCATGCTTTACACGGAATGTTGGTAGTAGAAGGGGTTAAGTGATTTTTTATTAACAAGGTCATTGTGCGAATCGAACTATGAATATTCAAAATAGCAGACTTTGGGGTTTGAACGCGGCACCAATTTCTTATTGTGCGTCTCGTGTGCTGTCAACAGCATAGATTCTACGATTAGAACTTGTCCCGATAGTTAAGATCGATGAGACATCCGGACAGGTTTATTTGAAGAAATACAGCAAAAGAGCACGGTGTACCGGTTCGTAGCAAATGGCAAACGCTATCGGCAGATGTTCTGATAAAACTTTGTCTCACGGAGGACGCCAAGCCCGATCGCTCTTAAGTTCATGAACTAAGAAATATATATATAGCAAGTTGCTTTACTAAAACGACGCAGTAGAAAGATTTTAGAAGCATATTAAAAACACATTTGCATAATTTTGATTTGTTCGATTATTATGGGCCTCTTTTGTTCACTGGACATTTTCTTGTTTTGGGTTCTTTGATCAGTTCCGAAGACAAAATAGATGCTTTCAGTATTGGAAAGGAGCATCTGAGAATAGGATAGCTCAGTTTGATTTTGACAGCATTTTGTAGAGAGAATCGAAATAACAAAGCTACAAATTCACTAACCTAATGGTGACTATCGTTTCAAGTAATAGATCTCAAAGCGTTACTTCAAGATCTCGATTAGATTTTTGCTGATCACTTCGTAACTCATTGAAACCTATCCAGTCTACTTATCACGGCAGAGACCTAGTTTGCTAAGTCAACTAGTGTTCAACAACCCAAAACAATACATTGACAAGGCGCTAAAAACCAAACTTCGATACAAATTGATGCATTGAGCTAAATATTCCAAAAACTTGATAGGCGCTCCCATCAGTTCTTCGAATGTTTCCATTTCAAGCTCTTATCTCTCCACCCGTGCATCATTTGAATAATGTTTCATCACTCACAGTCGAACATTTATGGGCTCCATTTCGGGCTCGGGACTGGCTCGGCTGGCTAATCTGAAACGCAGCAGCAATAAATGGATGCTTCGGGCGCGATGGACGCTTTATGATCGCAATTCACTGCAAACCTGTCACCGGCCGTCGGGCCGTTCGAAGGGTGCAGCGCGCCCCGAGGTCACGAACGCCAGCCTTTAAGGGTGACAAACTCGATGTGTCTCACGGTCTCCGGACCAAAAACAACATTGCCACGCCGCTCGGTCTAGCTTTGTGGACGCGGCCGCATCCGGAAACTGCTGCCTCCGCACGCTACTGTAACAAGTAAGCGGGACGCTTCGGTGAGTTTCGCCACCGTGCTGCGAATAAATTCGGACACAGCGCGGTTTCGGGTGGAAATTAGCGAAGTCGGCGGTGGATTCTCTGGATTTTTCGCTGACGCGCGCCGAGCGCGGTTCAAGGCGAATGTCACTTATCGGATGCAAATTCTTTGGTGAATTTTATGACCCTAAGGCATACAGAAAGAGTGCGTCCACATCCCAGGCGCCAACAACAGGGGGAACAATCTGTGTTATTATTTTCCTTTATTTGAATCTCTCTACAGCAACGAGCAAAAAAAGATTGGTTTTGATTGCAGTTTGATTAGTAAGTTTGGAGCGATCACGTGCAGATACAACATGTGATAGGATCTGCGTATGGGAAATAACTCATGCGATTCCCTTTGCAAAGTTCATATTCTACAAACTCCAAGTATCTTCAAATCATTCCAAACTGAAATACATAGAGAAAACTCTAGCCTGACATTCCACGATATATGTCCATACTGTAGATATGTGTGAGTTTTTATGAAATCATCCGACGATGAATGAGTGACGCCGGAGCCGAAACGCCACGCCACGCTAAAATGCACAAACCGTGTACCGTAAAGTTCAATGAAGCCAAACACCCACTACGGTCAGCGCGTTTTGTTCGCTCGGCACACGCAATCCGGCGATCCCCGAACCGCTGAGCAAGTAGCAACACATCTAGATCACGCCGGCGGGCCTGGTTCAAGGACTTGACCGTGGAAGTGAACCGGAGGCCGTTCGGCATCCTTGCCAAACGAGCATCGCCGAACACTCCCGACGCCCGCCATCTTGGGCTGCTATCAGTGTAGAATGGCCCGAAGACAACACCAAAGCCAACAACAGCAACAACAACAAAAATGAACTCTGAAGAATCTGGATTTATTTAGGTTTTTGTTTAGGTCTGGACATATTTTCCTTCCCCGTCTCACTCTCGCTTTCGTTCGCGGCCGCTTGCGACGGGATATAATATATTATAATTGATATTATATGTAGATCAGGTGGCTTCTTCGGCGTGCGATGCTGCTGGTGGTGGAGACACTTTTTTGCTCCGCTTCCAACCAGGCGCGCGCGTTCCGAGCGTCCACCGTGCCCCTCGTCGCCGCGATCGCCAGTGGGCGACGCTGAACGCGCAGCGTGCAGAGGAGATGTGCCATTTGGCTAAGATAGCGCACGATAGTGGGGCTCGAAGCTCGAACTGCCATCTCCCCGATCGCGTGGATCGCTGGCGCTGCCCGAACGATCCCCAAAGTGTGTAGATGTCGTTTATTTTTCGGTTTGCTCGCTTTTGGTCATTTTATCTGGTTTGACGTGTGCGTGTGTGCGAGTCGCGGTGGAGTCGCGGACGATTGATCGGACCCATGACGTGGAGCCGGGAGTGGTGGACGCAGAATCTTCGCCAACATTTTCGGAACACATTTCGGCTAAATCGTACTATAAAAGCTCCGCGTGCGCGAAGATGCTACAACATTAGTTCTTCTGCTTTCGGCAACGGCTAAGCCTAAAGGAGAGGAACAGTGAAAGTGAGAT
>KB673201.1:9016979-9103540 GCA_000349145.1 Anopheles dirus | reverse complement strand
AACGGATTCCAGCCGCAGGGTGCCCATCTGCCGACGCCACCGCCGACGCCCGAGCCGATCGCACGTGCCCTGGAGTACATTGCGAGCCAGCAGCGGAAGTAAGCGAACGTCGCGTCAGTAGGCAGTCAGTTTGCAAATCTTGTCATGTCAGTACGGGGCACGCCGATACGATACATCCGGCCGGCCAGTGATGGACGGATGGGTACGAAGATCGGTCCCCGCGGGATGCAACAATTTCCAGCGATCGAGTGATCGATCCTCCCACAAATGAACTGTGTTCTATTGTAAATTATTAGTTTTCGACCGTGAATAAACGACCGTTAAGTGAAACATTGCGTTAAGTTATTTGTTTCTTTCTGGAAAACTCGTTCTACAATCAAACTTCTGGGATTCACTCCATCAACTGGTCTCTGATAATTGGACCAGTTAACATGGAACAGCAGTGAGCAACTATCAACATGTAAATATTAATAAAATAGTTGTATTCGTTGTTCTCAAACGTATTTTTGAAATGATATGAATATTCAACCATTAGATAACTTGACCTTTTCCTTGTTATCGACATTTTATGATGGATAGTGCTGGTTGACATTTTTGGTAATGAAGATAAACGGTTTCGGAAACACACTAAACTACACTTAATCTGCATTTTAATATTCTGCATTGGCCATTTAAGCAACATTTGAATTTTAGACTTCTGTTATTTCTTGTAATCGGTGAAAAACAGAAGGTGATAAAATGATTTCACGGATTATTCTGGATAACTGGCTTATGGTTTGCCAAAAATGTATGCATTTGAAATGATCTCAGGTATTCAAATTAAATCCATTACTTATAACATCTGGATAGCGATGGGATCAGATAATATTGAGAACCTTAACCATCTTAACCATCAGCGAACAGAAAACATATAAATGTTTTCACAAGTTAAAGATATGCTCCATTTAAAGAAGTGTATAGACAATGTGGATTTAAGAATTTTAATATTTGATTTTTGTTTTAACTTAAGAGAATGTTTCTCGTAACATCCGTAAAATCTGATGGTTCGTTTACATTGGTCGTGCTCCGCCTTGCACAGCAACCGTTTCAAGAGGTACCGGTTAAATACTGACATAGACAGGAAGAGCACCATAGTTTCGGTCCAGAGCTGGCATTGGCATGGGATTGGCACGGTCTAGACCGGAAGTACGAATTGGACCTTGAACTGGCTGATGTCAACGTGACATTTCCCTCATTATATATTGATATGCATTGATCCTTGGAATTTTGATTGTTGGATCGTCGTGTGGTGACATCGCGAACGTGTGATAGGGAAAATTCGCTAGTCTGTTTTTTTTTTTAACACGTCCTGAACAAGTGTTATGGACACGAAACAATAGAATGCAGCACATAAACAACAATAAAAACTGTGATTATCTAGATTGTTTACACTGCTACAGGGTACATTGAACTAGAGTGATACTATTTATCTTACATGTGTAACTTTCGTCGTGTCTTCAGTAGTTAGATTGTGACTAATCGTGGGGACGTCAATCGACAACAGCATCCGCTCTCATCGAACGACTACCCAAACAGCAGAAAGAACCTTGTAGGACCCATCCACAACAAGTATTCTCGTGCTATGATGGCTACGACCTATGATCAATTTCCTCTATCTTGCCTTTCCAGTCGTTTAGAAATAGTAATCTACCTAACACTATAGGTCAGTTTATATAGAACTGTACAACAACCAATGAAAGCAACAGCTTGATGTTTGATGTGTTTTGATTCGTTTAAGTTGTACTATCGCGTTCGCTGGGGAACTTTCAGCACACGAAATTAGGAGAAGTGCAAATGTATGGAAATGGGGCGTTACTGTTTCGAACAGCTGTTTCGAGCTGCTGTTACCGTGGTATAGCCACATGAGTCTCGGCACGTCTAATCTTCTTGCGTACGGAATGCATACCGCAAAAAGTCAAACCAGTTTTATAAGCAGTCGTTCGTATGCCGTCACTATCGATACATGATAATTGATATCGTAAAATAGAATAATGTATTTAATCCAGTTAGGTAACTTGGTGAGACAATCTGCCAACACATGAACCTTGTCTCTATGGCTTAATAATATTCGCTAGCATACAAAATGGAATTCAACGAAATTCAGCAAATGTCCTAAGGGATATGTTAAGCCTCGAAGACATTACGAACAAAACAATTATTTTAATCGTGTATAATAAACTTTGGTCTAGACATACTTTGCAAGAAACTTGTATCATATTCAACTATTCTATTAATTTGAATTAAAGCTTCTCCTTCGTTGAATGAACGATGGAGAATCTAACCTTTACGAACTACTGATGACTCCGTGACTCCGAATATAAATACTAAAAAAACCTTTTCATCTTTCGGTATCTAGTAGACATGCCTAATCTTACGACACAGCTCCCATACTCAAAACATTTGAAAAAGAGAGGTCGCGTTGTAACTGCGACCACAGGACATTCTGGATACTCGTCAAGAAAACGAACTACAATTTCTTAAAGAATTCCACTAAAACTTCACTAGAACCTCAAACTTGGTTGATTAACCTTTTGGGATCTCCACTATCGCCGCAGTCAAAACGAGCTCAACGGCTAGCCAGCAAGCACACGAGAAACACGAGAAAGTGATAATAGCAGCCACTCCATCACTCCACACCACGACCGAACTGCGCCGGCCCATGTGTGTGTGAGCCGTGCGGCTCTGACTAAAGCGTGCGAGGTCAACCACACACAACGCGATCCGTTGGTCGGCGGGTGGACTTGATGCGATGCGACAGGAGGTGGACGCAGAATCTTCGCCAACATTTTTGGAGCACATTTCGGCTAGGTCGTAGTATAAAAGCTCCGCGTGCGCGAAGATGCTACAACATTAGTTCTTCTGCTTTCGGCAACGGCTAAGCCTAAAGGAGAGGAACAGTGAAAGTGAGATCCTGCAACGGTTCGTTTGTCGTACGGTGTGTTCTCGGAAACTTCTAGCACGATGAAGTGTATTGCATTGGTAAGTGGCGGCCTCAGTGATGGGAAGTGATCGACGTCCGGGAGTGCAGGAGTTGTGTAATGTCTAACGGCTGTGCTTCTCTCGTGATCTTCGCAGTTGGCTGTGGCCATGTTTGGCTGTGCTCTGGCCCAGAACCTCGTCCCGAACGATGGTCGGTACTACCCCGAGTACTACGAGACCAAGTGGGACGATGGACGCTGGCGCCCTGACGGCCGCGGCAAGTGGGATGATGGCAAGTACCGCGCAGGAGCCCCGGGCAAGGTCGGTGGATCGGGTGGTGCTGGAGGATTTGGAGGAGCCGGTGGAGCCGCTGGATTCGGAGGTGGAGCTGGTGGTAAGTGTGGACGGAAAGGGTGACTCCTGATGCGGTAGATGTCTAATTGGAGCGTAATTTGTCCTGAAGGTGCCGGAGGTAGCAAATTCGGAAGTGGCAACGCTGGAGGCGCTGGATTCGGAGGTGCGTCGGGCTTCGCTAGCGACAGCGGCAACTCGTTCTCGGCCGGTGCGTTCAACGACGGTGGTGCCTCGGGTGCTTTCGCTGGCGCTGGATTCGGAGCCGGAGGTGCTGGAGGTGCTGGAGGTGCCGGAGCTGGATTCGGAGCTGGTGGTGCCGGTGGTGCCGGAGGTGCCGGAGGTGCCGGAGGTGCTGGTGGCTCGCGTTTCGGTGCCGGTGGTGCTGGCGGTTCGGGCAGTGGATCGGGATCTCGCTTCGGATCGGGCTCGGGCTCGGGATCTGGCACTGCGTCGCGCTTCGGAAACAACGGCGGTGATGCCGGATACGAGAAGATCAAGGAGCAGGTGAAGCAGTTCAACGACGACGGATACTACTACAAGTACGCCAACGAGAACAACATTGAGGCCGCCGAGTCGGGCAAGATCGACGATCGCAACACCGAGAACGAGACGCTCCGCGCCAAGGGATACTACGAGTACGTCGGTGATGATGGCCAGAAGTACCGCGTCGACTACGTTGCCGATGAGAACGGATTCCAGCCGCAGGGTGCCCATCTGCCGACGCCACCGCCGACGCCCGAGCCGATCGCACGTGCCCTGGAGTACATTGCGAGCCAGCAGCGCAAGTAAGCAGTCAAACTATCAGAGTTTCATGAAGATGGGAGGATGTTCGGTTGATCGTCCCACAAGCTGTGTTCTATTGTAAATTATTAGTTTTCGACCGTAAATAAACGACCGTTAAGTGAAGTAACATGTAATCTGTTTGATGCCTGCTCCAATCAACTAGTAAGCCCGGAATCTTCTCCATTTGGTCTCCGTTTGATTAGTTTTTCTTAATTTGCAAAAAAAAACATCATTCAAGAGAGACAAGGCAGGCCAGCTTCCAGCTTAGGTAGGCGTCGATGTGTTCGTTACGCCCCGCAGTCGAGCACACATCCGGTTTGCAGAAGCTTCTAGCGATCGACGCCACTTCCAAAACCAGTCGTTCCCCAAAAACAGATTGGAACTTATAATAACCAAACGACCCAATGCGCCCGGGACGCGCAAACCGACCATCCCGAGTGGCCATTAAAACCCCGGTGCTGGGACAATCATAAACAACCGCCCAAACACGATTCTTTAATCATTCTGCCGTCGGGAGCCGGGTGAAAAATGGAAAATTAGATACATGACTCTAAACGAGACAGATTCGATACGATGGATGACAGCGAGAGGGAACAAAAAAAAAAATCAGCAACTTTATCTAAATTTGCATTTATCTCATCGATGTTGTTTTCCGCATTGGTGGTGGCACGATTCGCGATCAAAAGAAGAAGAAAAAAAAAACACACAGAAACAGATTCGCGAGGTGATTAAACACAACGATATATTTCCGATGCGCTCGGCTCGGGGCGTCGATGTTCGGTAGATGGGATCGATTTAAAAGCACTCAGCCACACCGGGCCCAACTAGAGCGAGGGAGAGAGATAGACAGAGAGAAAAAGAACAACACACCCTCTGAAAAATGACACGTTCCGCATTTTTGGCCACCGCGTGAAACCGTCGCCGTCACGAAATGATAATCAATTTATGTGCCTTTGTCTATTCGGGCTTGCGGCGTCTGCTTCATCTACCGGCCGACCTTGGAAGCTGGAGCAGTGTCGGCCTTTCTTCGGGCGTTCGGCGCGTTCGGCTGAGGCAATCCCAAGCCCGATATCATAATTAGCAGGTGTGTTTGCATACAAATCGGGCGCGCTGCGAGGTGGCCTTTTTTATTTCCCTGTCACTCACGCTTCTTTACGAGCATCCAGCCGGTGGAGCGCAGGAGCGAGCCCTTCCGTGGGGGGCGTACCCATGGCGAAAGGATCATCCGTGGGGGATGCAACCCATTTTCCGGCCCGGCCATGTTGCGCGGGCTGATAAGTAATGAACCACGAGCAGTCGCGCCAGATTGCTGCTAATACCGGTCGGTGTCGGTGTTGTGTTGTTAGCGTGCGGATGAAAATAGACTTCACGTGGTCTAGATACTCCTAATCGGCGACCGGTTCCTTCCAAGGTCACCCGTACCCACCCTCGAACCCTTCTCGTGCCCATCCGTAACAAATCCGGCACCCAAGTCGTCACGCGGCGCCTCACCTGCGAGCAAACGCGAACTTCGTCCTAATGAGTTCTAGGAATCTTGTCGCGCGACATTTTCGTTTTCATCAAACGAGGAAATTATTAAAATCCTCCCCGGTGCGGCGGGGTTTAGGGTTTCTGCGGCCAATTCCGGCAGCCGATCCTGCGGCCCGTGCTGGATCATTAGTCGGATCCGCCCGAACCGGCTAAGGGCATTAATTTATGGGGCCGAAAATGAAACCACCCCATCGCGTGAACCGCCACTTGGGTTCGTTGACGATATGGTAATGTGACATCGTATTTTATTGGACCATTTTGTCCGCGCCGGGAGTCGGAGTCGCCCAGCTGGTTGAAAGGGCGGCGATCGATCTAGTTCGGTTCGCGACCGGCGGCCACGGGAGCCGTGTAAGCCGCGCGCCGCCTGCTGATAGGTGTTTGTGCATGCATTAGCTTGGTTGTGTTGGTTGAGGGCGAGTTGAGTCGGTCCGTGGCGGAGGGTGCACGCTGACATTGAGCCTATATTTATGGAGTGGCCAACCTGAAACCGGTGGTAGCGCATCGCTTAAGGAGTGATTTAATTTATGGCGTCTAGTTTTTTCGCCTCCCCGAAAACAGCCCTCCGAACTCACCTCGGACCATCCCCCGGAGTTGGTGACGGATGGAGTTCCGGAACGAAGAGGAGAAAGAGCGCCGTTTGTCCCCTTAAGGAATGTTTAGGCGGGGCAGGTCGGGCGAATTAGCGAATATGCCCATACATCATCTACGGGCAGACTTGGGGATGGGTTTACAGGGTTTTCACACATCAATATAAGATATCAAAAGCATGCATCCTGCTTGAAGACTGTAGTTAATCTTCCAAGAAATATTTTCAGTATCCAACAAATTTCGCCTAAAGGATTCTTATTCAAATTAAAAGTAAAATTATCTTCATTTGTTTGTTTACATTTTGATTAGGGTCATTTTGTGCTGTGTTTATAGTATCGAGTTTAAAACTATTGGCGAACTAGTTACGAATTTTCCCGTTCGTATGACCAAAATGTGATGACATACATAAAGAATCTAAATGCAAATCTTTTACAAGCAATAAAGAAAATACACTAAGGAATTTGGAATGCTGTAGGCGACCAATATCGATGAGTAAAACCCTGTAGCTCCACTACATAATAGACTACACAAAAACTGGATTAGTGTCGCACAGAAATATTGGAGGATCACAAACTTCCTTAACGCCCAAACAGGCAGGGCGTTGCGATCCGAATCGTTGCCTATTTCTCATCGTTTATCTAATCGTCGGAAAGGTATTGGGCATTGCATTATCTATTACGATTTGATTCGATTGCTCAGCAAAGGTGTAGAGACGATCTGTTTTGGTTAAGCGTGGAATGCTTCAAGGTCACCCCCGAAGAGGAAATAAATCTATACATCACCCGGGGCAAAGTTTCGTTTGTTTCGGAGATAATTTATCAGTTTCTCTGTCTTAAAATTGTTGACATTTGGCATCGTTCTTTGCATAAAGTTACCCACAGCAGAAGATTTCATTCCACAGTGTTGTCGAATGTCCTTCGGAAGATCGTGATACAATTTTTATTTCATATTTAGTGTGATATAAAAAAAATCAATTAGCTGCTTGAGAAAACAGGCAAAAAACACGTAAAGTGCTTTATCAATGCGTGGCGCAGGATTACGTAAAAATAGAGCACCTCGAAACAACACCAACGGGCGAATGCAAATAAACCCACAGCCTGGTGATCCCGGGTCGAACAGGATTCTGAAGATCCACACCACGGCCGGCTTTCGCTTCAGAGAGAAGCAACAGAACGCCGCAATCGTGCCGGACAGCGAGATAACAGACAGCCGGGCGGAGTGGAATTCTAACGACCGCATATAAAGTTGATCTTGTTTTTCGACCTTTTGGCGCGGTGATCTTTTCACATTTGCACACCGAAACCGAACGCCGCGAGGGTGAAATGGTACCGCCGAAAGGTCAGGTGTCAGGCGCGCGATTCGACAGAATTGGACGACTTCTAAAAGTGTGCATCCTTAAAATAGGAAGACCCGGCGGGATGATATTTGAGAACGCGGACGAAATAGAGAGAGAGATCGGGGAAGATTCTTATAGGTCCGTCCCATTATCAGGCGAAACATTAGCGTGGAAGAAGATCGTCCGATATCGTCCGGGGAAAAATGATCTAATTTGACCACAGGAAATAGGAATGTGTCGCGCGCGCCCCGAAAGGCGTTGCGTTGGGTGATCTTGACATTTGGGGCTATCGGCGGGGCCTAAACTATGTGAGCAAACGGCGAGCAGCGCAGTGCCGTCGCCATGTTCGCATGCTGATTATGAGCGCGTCTTCTTCGCGCGGACGGGCGTGCAGAAAACATGCAAATCAGCTTTATTAACCATAATGATGTAGGCGTATTGTTTGTGACAGATCGATGCGGGCTTGAGGATGAGCAGGCCGAGATAATGGAAGCGATGGCTTAGGACGGTAAAAAAAAAACAGAGCCAATAACACCAAAAGGCTTAGGTCCTTCGGTTGCTGAATGAAAACGTTAATCCTCACGCACTCAACGTCACATTCCAGCTCGTGGCACGGTGGGAAAAGTTGGGAACATTTAGGTAAATTTTGACATTTTGAAAATTGTAATATATGAAAATTAGGTGATTCTAGTTAGTAACCTACTCATAGGAATATTGATTTTGGATTGTGATTTTTTTATAGAAATAGTTTCAAGTTAGCTTAAAGTATGTCCAACCTCCAGCTAAGAGACATTCCAATAGAGTAGCAGGTAAGGCACATCTTCTCTATTGTATTTCAAACTATGAAGGAGCCGGAGCTTTGGAGGTGCGTAACACTTGGTTGGAATCTCCTATGGGAGTGGACAAACACTTAACCCAACATCATTGGATGAGGTGTTACAATGTATTCGTCTAATTGTATATAAGTGAAATGGATATGAAGCTATGTACAAGTTAGTACAAGTACCAGATTTGTCTGACCTTCGTAGTTTTTCCATGTTCCGTGTAAACTATTCGGATAGAAGTCACCTAAACAATGATGAAAATTTCATCAACAGTACGTATAGCCTATCGGCTTCTTCCACCGTATCCCACTGTGCGCAGTAAGCCCCCGGTGCGGACGGATTTGCATAAATCTGCCCTCAAGTCAGCGCGACACCGTTTATCTTGTTAGGCAGTGTTACTCAACTCATTAAGCTGCCAGAGCGCAAAGCCGCTCCGGTAGCCGCCCGTGCACCGGAAGCAGTTAATTTGTCACCGTACTTTATGATGGCCAGCTGTCCTCACCACCTCTCGAGGAGGTATCTGCTGGCAGGCTACAGTAAGATGCGCTCCATCACCCGACCACAAAAGGTTTCAGCTTCGGTGGTATTTGGTGCTGACGGGTAGGGTAATTTTTCGGTTTTATCAAAACAAGATCACCCCGGACAGGATCCAGCGGCTCTCGTTTCACCAAGAGACGTCAAGGTCGCGTCGCGCTTTCATCATCCGACTAGAGTTGAGATGTTTATCCGAATGCGTGTGTGTGTGTGTGTATATGGTTTTTATGGGACAACAACTTTCAAAATACAGAGCGTTTGCTTATCAACTAAAGTGGATCATCGTCACTATCAGGCATGCGGTAATCCCGACGCGAAGCTTTCATTCAGACGGCGTCGTCTTCGAATCACGTTTTGGAGAGCTTGAGCGGGCCGCTGGTCGCGAAGCAGGGATGGTTGTGGAGTGCGTCCTCGGTTCGATCGGTTGCTATATTAGGGACAGTAGTCGCGTCGACCGGTGGCTGTGTTGTGGGAGCACGCGCGCTCGTCGTCAGGTGATCCACGTCCGCCACGCTGTTCGGATGGGGCAGGACTTTGGGGCGCTTTTCGGACGATTCGATCGCGAGACGCTGCTCGGTGGGAGTCAACACGGGAAGGTAGCCCGTGCCGAGTCCCGGAAGGAGCGACTTACGTACATCAAGTTCGTTCGGATCGGGAACTGGTAGGTAGGCTGTTCCTGGACCGGGCAGCAGTGACTTGCGGACGTCGAGTACGCTGGACGCGGTGTTCGATTCCGACACCGAGGGAACACCGTACTCGAGATAGATGGAGGGTTTCTTGATGTCGTACGAGTTGGCCCGGTACGGATCGGACGAGTACTTGCTGATGAGTTCTCTGCGAAACAAGGAGAAAAGACATCGGGTGTTATAAGCATTACTGATAGAGATACCACCTTCACAGTCTCCACTTACGCGTACTCGCCTGCCGGGTCGTACGGTGGGAAGCGGTACGGTTCATGTCCACCCTCGTAGTTGCCGTATCCACCGTCGTACGGTATGTGTATGTGGAAGTACCGGCCCCGATCGCCGTCGTCGTAGTGCACGTACCGGTACCGGCTCACATCCTCCACGTAGTCTCCTGTGCCGAATGGAAGAAGATATCACGCGCGCTCGTTAAACACATGTCATCTCCGAATGGGCGGATTACCGCGGCGGATATTAATCGGCAACGATTTAATTCAATTTCCCGACATTACAATTAACATTAACAACGTATGCTAAGCTGGCGCAGCAAAACCCCAGTACCGCGGGCAGCGCCGCGAAGAGAAATCCTTTTAAACATAAATGTTTATGATGTCCAATCAGAAAGCAATTATGCAAATTTCGGCAGTCGGCCGCCGGCTCCTACCAGTGTTGAACGTGACGATCGTCAAAAAAGGGTTGTGCAGGCAGGGACCAGCGAGCACATTATCTTGATTTGCTACGCTCCGTCAGATACGGTTTGAGGTTTCTCATCAAATAAATTCCATGTTTTTAGCGTCGTTGCTTCTCGCGCCCCGTGAGTTCCGCGTGCGGCTTCGGCTCATGCTTCGGCTTCGGAGGGGGTAATGTGTGGCATGCGTTATGTTGGGTTCATAATTTGGTACAAAATATGATCGTATCATATGATCTGGTCCAACAGCTTCGCTGGCCAACCGTGGGGAGCATAAATAATGTCTCCTTCGCTTTTCGGAGATTTCAATCTTCGTGCGCATTTGGGAGTGTTTACATACAGTGGCTATAGGTGGGTCCGTAATTGAGATCCTAATAAAAATTAAACTCTATTTGCATACAGTTTGCGATAATTGGAGGATTCATAATGATCAAATATCAGTTATTCAAAACATTTAAAGTAAGGACGGAAGTCTACCGTTGCTTAGCTTTATATACATAAGATCCTTTTCAAAGATTGATAATTTATGTTTATTCAAGTTGGCGGTAGCGAAGTCCTATGTCCCCTACTCCGATTTACAAGAGCTATTCACCCATTCATTTCGGCAAAACCTGCCTCGCGGATTGCATATGTTGAAGGAGATCGCATAATTTGCGCCGCAAAGTATGCAATGTGCAAGTATACAAGTATACGAGTTGTGCGGCTGAATAACTGCTGCATATTCACCCTCTTGTAAATATTGTCCCTAGCGTGGATGCTCAATGGGATGGTCCAGATTTTCTTCCGCTTATTCTGTACTATATTTGCTCCCGAAACTCCCTCACAATTATCCTTTTCTACAAATTCAAATGAATATTATCTTGTTTAACCACTTCAACCGGTTGTTTCATTCCCATGACATTAAATTATCTTTAATTTTCCTTCTATTCTTAGCTCACTTAGATTACACTTCTTCATTTTTTGTAGTCGAGGAAAAGATCTTCTTATAGACTAAGGATTTTTACCGACTAAAATTTCCTCAACACTTTCGCCATTCATTCTTAAACTACAAACGATAATATGATTTTGGAAAACCTAGCTCTGCCTTAATACATTAATATGACCATACACAACTTATCACAACTTTTATTGAAACTATACAAGGAAATCATTAATAAAGTACTAAGTGCTTGTCGTGCGGATTGCATACTGTTGGGCTGGTAATGCATAAGTACGTCAAAAGTTATGCAATGTGTAATAGTATTTCAACTCGAATGTGCATTCATTAAAGCTGGTCTACACGAAGCGCAACTCCCATCGCTTAATTCACCAAATAAACACACGACAATGATTAAAATACGATATCCTTGCTACAAACATCTATATTTGTAGACAAACTCAAACCGTTTGTTTACAAAAAGTTGCGCTTGAGTTGCGCTTGAGTTTCGCCTTCCAAACCCAAAAACGATTTTGACGTAACGTGAAGCAACAGGCAACACTGACAGCAGTTGCGCTTGACGGGTTGCGCTTCGTGTAGACCAGGCTTTATAGTTTGTATTAGTTGCAAAATTGTATTAAAATTCTAAGCGAAAACATAAAATCAGTTCTACGGATCTTCGACTCAGAGTTGGCTATCAAAATCATCGGCTTTAACTACTTTCACCGAACACACCGAGACACACGCTTCACTTGTTCTTACCGTCGACAATATTACACGCCGATCACAGTCAAACTTTACTCACCTTCACTCTTGTGCACGTACTTTCCACTGTTGCTGTACTTTTTCGGGTTATACTTTCCATCGTTGGGCGCAGCGTGCGCGGCGTGATGGATCAAAATGGACACAATCTGCAAATCGAATCGGTAGACAGACGAAGAAAAGAAAACACACAAACAATCATCACTAAAGAATTCCGGGAAGACATTCCACAGGCGTTAGCCGTGCACCGCCGGACGCATGCAGCCACCGGTTAGGCCATCAATTCCGTCCGCTACAAACAGCACGGCGCGTAAATCAATCGCGCCTCTAACACGCGGCCACAAGGTCGATGACGACAGGAGCGCTCGGATCGGTTTCCGGATAGCTCCCGGGTTCTCGCGCAACCCAGCCGGAGGGCGGTGGGAAAAGTTTTCACCCTCCCACGCGCATTGACATTCTCGCCGGGGACAATAAACTATCGCGCCTTATGGTAACGCACGCCGTGACTCACTAGGACGGCCGTCGGGCACCGCATCGCGCACGGAAAGCCTGCTCGGAGCACCTCTGGGAACACACACACACACACACGGGACCGGGGCGCGTACTTGCGGTGTCCGTAATTGATTAAATCAAACTAAACTGAAGCTGCGGCAAAATTCCTATTAAATACTACCGTGCATCCCCCGTTTCGCGTGTTGGTGCGCCTCACACACGGGGGGAGAGAATGCCACAGATGGGCCTTACGGCCTTCCCGTGCGAGTGCGGGAGACGCGCGAAAAAATATGACAGTAAAAAGTTTATGTTTATTGCCCGCGACGACCATCGATCGGGCGGCGGGAGCGAGACATCTCCGGGCGTGCGAATTTACACGCGGCGTTCCCAAGCGAGCGCCACCGTCGGCCCCGCCGTGGGGACGCGTACCAGCTTTACCATTGCGGATAATTGCGCTCAATCGTTTCTGCCCAAAAATCAGCCGGGCCCGCTTCCTTCCGTTCCGTTGGTGGGGCTAAATTTTGGCCGCTGCGGAGAAACTGGCCACGGTAGTTGCAGCTTACGATAAACCACTTGCAAGGCCGTCCAAGGTCGCCGGCTGTGTGTCGCCGGCGGGTCAAGGTCCATGGCTGCCTCCATTGCGTACGGGCGCGAAGAATCGAATAGAAAGTAGTTCCCGCTTTGCCATCCTCCACGTGGACCTGGCCCTGGCGTCGCATGTCACACCACTGCATCGTAAACCGGCGTGGTACAAATGCAGGAGTCGTGTGGTTTTAACACTTTTTTATTGCTTTATTTACATATAAGGCAAATGAGCGGAAGAATAAGATGTGTACGGGTTTTATGGGTTCGTAAAATCGTTCAGAATTATCGCAGCATCGTGTGCGTTTATTAGACTCCCGCGGTAGAGCGATTAGACGACAATGATCGAGAGCACGCGCGTGAATGGATGCGTTTGTTGTGCAGGAAGCCGACCTTCCGATGTAAACGATGAGTTCGTTGAATTTCGCACACACACACACACAAGCGCACACGGTCCTTCGGGCAGCGTCCGAGCGATTGTAGGTGCGATGGAGTGTTATGGCTTTTTTCCAAAAAAAAACAAGCACACTGACCGAGTACGAGCGAGCACAATTTATCTCCCGATCGGAGGTGGTCCGAGCCATCAATTTGCGATCCTTGAGCCGTACTTCATTTTCGATGTGCCATTCGGCGGAAGATTCATTTCGAAAGTTGTATCCCGACCAAGACAACGTGTACGGAGTGTGTGGCGTCTTGCCGGTGATACGGAGCACTCAGCACGCCGTAGCGATGAGCGTCCGTTGAGGTATTTTATTTGGCTTTTTGGCGAAGGACGGAAGGATCTTCCATCAAATTGTGTGCACTGTGTGGTCTTTAGTGTGCCAATAAAGCTGTCCTACGTATATGCGTGTTGGTTGGTTGAGATGCATTAGTAGCTACGATTGATGTGGGTAGCGAAATTGCATCGAAATATTTAGAGAAATAAATGTTTATTAAAAGATTAAAATTTTATTTGTGTCCTACATTGACAATCGATAGACTTTAAGAGGCTAATACCATCGAAACCATCGAGGTTTATTAAATTATAACAAATACATGAAAAAATAATAAAGGTGTATAACAACTCTTCACTGAACATGTAACATAAACATGGAAGAAACAAGAAAATTTTCAAATTTGAGCGCTATGGGTAAAAAATGTAACGATCGTATAAATGCTTCTCATCAAACATTCGTTTGCAGCAATTCAGGCGCAACTTAGTTTGCTATAACAGGGGTGTACAACCTCGTGAAGCTAACGCCATAAATTAAAAAAACACGAAAAGGGAATAAATGCCTTTAACTTAAATTAATTCAAAGAAATTCCAGCCAATTCACGTGCTGATGATTCAAAAGATCAAAATGCTTATTTTCTGCGGTGTAACTGTGATTTATTGGAATGATGAATATTGTACGATCGTTTATAATATCGGTGAATGAACTTGTTATGGCTTGCACTCATTTATTTTGAAGTCTGCTTTTTCATTAAGATATAATAACTTGAAAATGTTTGTTTGTTTAATTCCAAAATAAACTTATTTGTTCATTTATTCATATTCATTATTTATGCCACTCCGTGGGAAAAAAATATGTTCATGAATGCATCCAATCAAATAGAAACAATCCACAATTCAATTATGTGAATGCAAGTGTAAGAAAACAGGGTGAAAACTTATTTCACAAACAACATAGTAGCCATAGGAAAAATGTGCTATTGCATCTTTCATTTGAAAGCGCCATCTCTTGACGAGTAGCGCAACCTACGCAATAGTTTTCTTTCCCGGTTTTCACGCTTTTTTTCTACACTTTATAAAATTTAAAACATGGTGTTAAGTAATGTAAACTAATGAAAAATGTATTAAACACACAGTTAATATCTTATTTTTTATTTTTTCCAAGATCGCACAAACAAACAAGAATCGCTGAACCTGCCGCATGCCGTCGTCCTTTCACTTAGGCTGCGATGCCAGATACTTGAGCAGTTTTTCGATCGCTGGCGGCACCTTCGGTATATGGTCACCCTGTGTGCGAGGAGGAAAGAAAACAGAACCATCAATCATGCCGTTGTTGGCAACGCCGCGCGAGATTGACTCATCCGCGGCCGTACCTGGGGCAGGAAGCCATTGCCGTCGGCGACGTAATCGACACGGTAGACGACTCCATCATCGCCGACGTACTGGTAGAAACCTTGCGATCGCAGTCCTTCCGTGGCCGTGCCCTTGTCTTCGATGCGTCCCGCCTCCTCGGCCAGGATGCCGTTTTCGGTTTCGAACCTGGGGTGTAGCGCGTGGGGGGAAAGAGAGTAGATCATCGGGCTTTAAACACCTGGTGCTGCATCGTAGTGTCAGACATGACTGACGCTGAAACTCACACATAGTGGTAGCCATCGTTTTCTACCTGATTTTCCAGCCGTATGATTTTCCACCCGTCCGGGGCGTACGCCGGCTTTGCGGCCACCCTCGACTGGACCACTTTGGCCAGCGTCGCTACAGGGGTTGGTGGTGGAGTACGCGGTGGGACGGTCGTTGTTGGTGCCGCTGGTTTGCTATCGCCCCCATTGGCACCGGAAGCACCCGCTCCAGCTCCGGCACCACCCGAACCACCTTGCCGTCCGGCTCCACCTCCGCTCGGTCCTTCCACGTGCTTGTACCGATTGTCCACGTGCACGTAGCGACCGTCATTTCTCGCCACATATCGACCATCGTTGGCCTGATTGTAGCGTCCATCGTTTCGGTTGTAGTAACGCCCATCACCCGCGTAACGATACGGATTGTACGGGTACTGCAGATATCGCCCATCGACGTACGGTCTGTAACGGGGCCGCTGGGTCGTTAACTCGCTCGGACCCGGCCTGTACTTGCCATCGTCCTGCGCGAAAGCAAGTGCTAATGTACCACCTAGAACTAGAAAACTCTAGTGGAAAAAGTTGTCTTTTAAAATATGCAAAATTCAACCACAAGCTCCAAAACCTACCAGAAGGACACGCATGATGAAAAGATAACACTATCCGCAATGCACAATAACACGCACGAAGAGCACGATGCGTTTAGCTACCGTTCAACATGATTGTTCTTTTATATATTCCCAGGCTGTCCAGCAAACATCCAACATGCAAAATGTCATTCTATCCAGCGATGATCGATTTATTTGATTTGAAGGCGATGCAAATGTACCTTCCCCGGCGCGCCTTCTTTCTTCCCTCGCGACATATGTCGACTGGTTTGTGCTATCATTTTATCGTAATATCAGCGAAACATCATTAGAGGATTAGGCCTACCCTCTCCTTGCGAGGGGTGTTAGATTTATTACAAAAATGCTCGATATTTTTCACCCTTTCGCTCGTGTGTGGCCAACGGCGCGAGTTATTATCCTGCCAACGGCGAATGTCAATGGGTAAACCAGATTGACCTGTTGTTGGACGCGCCCGGTTGACTTGAACTTTGTTGACTCGTAAAGTACACTAAATTAGTGACGGGTGAGTAAGGCCAGTTGGCTTTGAGACAGGTGGCTGTGGAAGGCACTCGAGTGCATCTGTTTGCGCGATCAACTGGTTCAGTTGTTGTAGTGCCACGGGCGTTAGTGTACAGTGACGGAGAGTGCTCTTTATTGATGTGTGATGGGAATATTAAGGATTATTTTGTGTAAATGTAAGCATGCCAGGTAGAAGATAAGGATTAAAAAGCACACGTCAAATCTTCTGTTCTTTGGTTGAAAAAATAATACAAAAGCTTCATTAAATCTTTATATTGATTACATCTCTCAAAAATATTATGTAAAAACGCACGGTGAACTGCTTTTAGTCTAATCTTCAATTTATTGGCATTGAGTGTAAATAAAAAAGTGTCGGAAGTATTTGGTGAACAGAGTAAGTTGATAGCGGTTTAGTGTACATTTCAAATTGATTTGAATTTCTATAAATTCATTATATTTTTCTCATAGCAAATATGGTAAATGCATAAATTTTGAATATAGTGAAGGCATGAAAATGACTGAGAAAAGAACAAAAAATGTTCAATTAGTCATTTATTATCTTCTTTGTACAGCCCAATATTTGTTAACTTTCGCTGGTCTCGATTAAAAGATGTCAAACTTTCGTGCCAGAAACATCGCTACTATAATATTGTAATAGTCAATAATAGTTTAAAGGTTAGATTGTTGTCTTTTCATTAAAAATATCTATTAATGAAGAAAAATCGTCACCTAGACTAGTTCTACGTTCTTGGTATCTAAAGTTCAATGAAGCATTTCATTTGGCTATAAAAGATGTAATCCATCTTCAAATGTCTCTACAGGTGGTTGTGTAGTATTGTGAAACTTACCGCATGAGCGCCATGAGCAAACCAGCGCTGCCTACGATGCGCCTACTATCATGCGTTTCGCAACCCCAAAACCAGTCAGAATTTAAAATAATTTACGCTACGCTTCTCCATTCCTCCTCATCCCATCCTTTCACTCTCACCTTCCATTCACATCTCTTCCAAAATGCCGTAAGAACACGTCTCAGATTCTATTTTTAAACGTCCGCCCAGGATCGCCGGACGCCCACGAAAACACAATCCAAACAAATCCCATATGACGCCAGCAACATGCTCTCCGGTGCCATCCTCTCCGGGTGGGTGATCCGTTGTCATCTGCTTCAGCAGCACCAGCAGCAGCAGCATCATCATCATCACCCCCCATCGCCACGTACCGGATCTTCGGGCCCGGATTTCAAGGCCGGGCAAGATTTCACGGTCTCGCCGACTCGAGCCGGGCGTCTTCGGACGCTTTTGTTTAGCATACGTGATACGCGTCCGAACCGGGGAAAATCGTGGCCTTCGAGCGCGTTTCGTCATCGTGATGCGCATTATTATTACTATAATATGGGAGTCCGCGTTTCGGATGCTGCTGGGTATAAATCTTTGTGGGTCAATATCGGACCCGAGGGGGGAAGCATAAAATTAAACCGGCGCGTCAAGGTCCGGTCGCGGATTGCATCGCGGTGGTTTGGAGCATCATCGATAACTAAACAACAACTTTTACGCAGCCAGCCAGCGGTGCCACGTTTGCATAAGCGACGCCACCGGACGGCGTAAGCGATACTCAATGTCAAGTTCAGTGATGATTTGCGAGAACTGGGAAAAATACGACTGCGTAACGACCGGAGAGCGAGCGGGTTCGTCACTTTCGTTTCAGCGAAAGCATTGAAATCTTTCATACCACTTTCGGTACGAAAGAGTTCAATGACCGTTTCAAGCGACGAACCTTCCGCTGTAGAGCATGCTAGATGCGTTTTTTTTATTCACAAACACAAACGGCACAGAATTCGTTAAGAGAATGGTGGTTTTTTATTTCCTCGTCACTTTACGCGTCGGAAACATGACTAGTCGCTGCCAAGTGCCCGGGACCTGTATCACTACCTTAATCGCTAATGGCACTAAACGGTGTTGGGCTGGTCTATGCCGAGCCGCGCTTGTTCCGGCTCAGGTTCGCCAGCAGCCGCAGGGCACGCTCGATAGCCTCCGGGATGGGTGGTGGGGTCGGCAGGTGGTCACCCTGCGGCTGGAACCCATTCTCGTCCGCGACGTACTGCAGCGAGACGCGATTGCCGTCCGGATCGGTGTACGAGAACTGGCCCTGGGCAACCTGTAGTGAAGAGAACCACGAAATTAGCAACTCGTGGGGTTTTGCACACAAATTCACGCGTACCTGAGCCTGTTCGTCACCGACGTTTTTCAGTGTACCCTGCTCTTCGGCCACGATGCCGTTGGACGTTTCGTACGCGTACTGGTACGTACCGTCCGGGTTAACCTCCGAGTCCTGTCGCAGCACGGTCGCATCCTTGTCGGCCGTCACGGACGCGATCAGCGCGATCGCCAGCACACAGACAACCTAGAGACGCACCGAAGAAAGTAGGGAAGCACCCGATTAGCGTTCAATTCCGCATCACTCGTACCACTCGCGATCACCGTATCACTACACACCTTGTTCATGTTGTTCACCGGGTTTGAGATTCTTGATTGGAATGAAGAGATCGAGACACACACGCGACTGTTGGCGGCTGAGCTGGGAACCGATATCTGACAGCGGCCGCAGCAAGGCGTTGGCTATTTATATCGATCGTTGGCTGCGTCTTTCCTCGCCCGCGATCGTATCATCTCCCCTGTTTTTGGTTTCGGGTGCCTTTCGGGTCGGAATCGGTTCGAACGTTGTGTCAGCGTGTCCGGTTGTGTGTGTCCTAGCAAATCACCATAAGGCGCATCGATCGCCCCCAACAATCCCTCCCCCCATTTGCTCACGGGAAGGTAGAGAAGCGAGTGAGAGGAGGATGCCTAGAAACAAGTTCTTCGTTAGACAAAATTTGCATAAATTTCAACGACACCCTCCACAGTCGGAAGATTTGATTACCACCGGATCAATGGCAGATGGACCATCACCATCACGGGGCTATTGCATCATTGACAGGTAGTAGTAGTAGCATCAACACAAGCAGCAGCGACAGAAGAAGATCACACAAGTCGTCACCATCCGGACCGACGCATGGCAACGATCCGATAGGGCTAAATATTTGTTATTTTCTCCTCTTTTTTTTAATCAGATCGCGATTTCCCGACCTTGCACGCGGTCTTATGATAATAAGGCGATCATAGGAATGCATTTCTTCTGAGACTCGTTGGGCAAAACTCCCCACCAAAAAAAATCTAGTCCCTGAGCATCATTTTTAGCCCCCTCATCGAAATGCATTCATTCAAGGGTAACGCCACTAAAATATGCGTGCGTGGTGCCATTTTTTTGCGTTTCGCTTGATTTGCTTCTTTCCTGCGCTTCTTTCTCGGCGCAGTGGCCGCTGATGAAGCCGTGTGGTAGTCAATTAAGTTGAACGATGTAAAATATTTGCGCGATTAGCGGAAATACCGAACCGGCGAAGCTCCACCGGCTGGGTCGTTCTTGGCCCAAACGGCGAGCCACATCCTGGACGGGGTGATCGTAAAATGCCCGCAGGCGCAGGATCCCAGGGCAGGAAACCGATGCGACGGGCTACGCCCAGCCGTAAATATTCTTTAGGGCTCATGAATATTCATCGCGCGCCGCGGCGGATGTTCGGCCAGCTAGGACCTAATCAAAACAATTAATAAACACCGCGCGGCGGTTAGTACGGGCTGCTAAATCCATCACGCTTCCAAGAAATCGGCTGCTGATGAGGGCTAAATTTGGTGGAGATATATGTTGCGAGTGCGGTTCTATCCACAGGCGAGACCTAGGCGCACAGTGGGACTCGGGTGTGAGAGTGTTAGCGTTCGGCCGAACTTGTGGTTTGTCAGCATACAATTTAATGTAAGAAAAGCTAAAAATTAATCGAAATTAACTCATCAAAACCGAGAGGAACTCACATAGAAAACTGGAATAAACTTGCAAAGAATATATCAATTATCTATTTTGTCTATAATAGTCTATCATCTGTCTCTCATCTTCTTTTGATGCTTAAAATGTGATGCTTAAAAATTAAAAATTATATAAAAAGATTGAAGTTACTCAAAGGAGATCTACTTTTTAGAACAACACCCATCATTCATCTGGTCCATTTAATTGCTTTCTGTCGTCTTTTTTATTTCCTTCAAACTAGAGATCTATCAATCATGATCAATGAGTTTTCTTATGCATTTTTTGAAATGTTTGAATTTGTTACGCTTATATTATATTACACTTGTTTTGATTAGGATTATTCCTGGAAAAAAAATTGAAGGACAATAGGATCATCTAACAATCTCCCATAATCATAAACAAGTTGAAGTGTAAAAAATTTAAAGATTTGATCCTAATAAACAAGTACTGATTTTGGACATTCTATTTGCTTAGTAAACAAAACAAAATGACAGGCGATTTTTTTAATTTAATTTAAATAAAATCCAACAAGTAAACTTTCATTGACCGTATTCAAATAATTTTCAAAATTACAAGATTGTTGTTATAGCATTAAAAAACAACATTATTGAATAAGGGAATACATAACTAAATTTTAACCCCGCCAAACGCCATAGTGCGTGTTATAAATCATACGCGTAATAGATACCACCATATCGAGAGGGCGCCAGACGAGAATAATTCGACACGTCCACTCGCACGAAGGAAACAGCACACGCACACAGCCCTGCCCAAATAGAACGAACCCAATAAACATAAAATACAATCTTACCATAGTTCATTCATCCACTGCCACCGCCGTCGATGATGCTACTCGCCTTGAGATAAACGTCGCCGTCGCCGTCGTTTATGGTTTCGGTGGATCGGTGACTAGGCCCAAGTGAGAACATCTTGCGTTGTGCGGCATAAAGGATGCGGGCGATTAGTTTGACGGGTGGCAAACGGTCTATCGCGGGAGGTGTCAGATTAGCTGAAAGCCTACCTGGGGGCTGAAGGATAACGTTCGATAGTGATGAGGCGCGTGTGTATCGCACGCGTGTGATTATTGTGTCAGAAAAAAAAACAGCACGCATACAATAACAAGAGTTGTTTGTTTTATTACAGCTAGTACACGGAATATAGACGGTTTATGTACACCCCACTGCTGTGTGAGTGATCGTACCGGGCGAGCATGTTTCTCTAAGACTAAGTGAGCGCTTCGGTTGCTGATGGGGATGCTTTCTACGTGCTAGATGGGTGCCTTCTGCTTCCACCGCCTCTCAGTACCTCCGCGAGGCGTCGTCCGATGGGGGCAGGCTGGCGAGGTACTCGAGCGCACGCTGGATGGCGGGCGGGATGGGGGGCGGCGTGGGCAGGTGGTCCCCGAGCGGCTGGAAACCGTTCTCGTCCGCGATGTACTGCACCCGAATGAGCTGCCCGTCCGGGGCCGTGTAAGAATACTCGCCCTGTGCGACCTGCGAATATCAGAAGATTTGCTGCTTAGTGGCCAAGCGACGAACCTCACCCGCTGACCTTCTCGGACCGCCACACGGGACAAGGCGTACGAGCGAAGGACACCGCCGGTTCGATCGACCGGCTGGCTGAGCTTGAGTGGCCGGCAAACCGGCCACAAAGAGTATCAATTAATTACTCGCGCCTCACTTGACGCCACGCACGACAGCACGATTTTGTGCGATCGCAAGCTTTGATCGCAAGCTGCGTGTGGGATTGAAGCGTAAGCAAATAAACGACTCACAGGGGGTGAGCTTTCGCAACGGCGGTTAATGCCGGTGCGGCAGAAAAGCGCGTGGTAACTATTTCATTTGCGCCACGCGGTTGTGCAATTGGGTAGCGTCTCTTGAGGACTCGCTTTTCGTTTAATCATTGAGTCATGCGCGCTGGGCTGTCACGATAAGCTCCTAGCGTTTGTTGGTGCACCGAAGAGTCCAAACATTTCGGAGAGGGTGAGTAAAGTTCAAACACTCTTCCATAAACCTCATGATCGATTTGGCCACAGCCTATAAGGCGCTCTAAATTTGGAACGTCCTGTCCACCGGCGGGTGAAAACATCATAACCACACTCGACGGTATCAATCGCACGATTGCTCCCCCTCGAGGCATGATTGGCAACTGGATCATCGGAAAGGTTTGGCCAAACGTTTCACGCCAAAACAGACGCCGGTGCTGCACAAACCCCCGAGCCATGGCAACACCCGCACCCTCGACAGTCCCGACACCTTGCAGAAGGAAGCCAATTAACCTTTTCCGAAGTGCTGCCGTTTATTTCGTTTATTTTTGCTGAGCCACTCCAACACACGCGCTCCGTCCTCCGTGCCTTCCCCCGTTCGAACCAGCCATTACGCAACCAGCCTAATCCGAGCCTCCCCATTTCGGCGCCGGAATCCTGCTGCACGACCGTAGGGCGATCCGGCCGGCCGGATCGTTTGCATTGCAACTGTCAAAAGTGATCGTGTCACCCGCGAAAGCGTCGTCATCTGCGTCTCACCTAGCCCAGACAGGCAGCCAGTGACATCGGTGACCCGGGCGCGTCAAACGCTCCCTCCGGTGAACGATATGAAACAAGGACCACGTCGCGCTCCCGCCAGGGCGAAGGGTCACGCAGGGCACATCACGGTGATGCTCGCGCCGAAGCAGTAAATGTTTGGCCGCACAGCACAAGCGGATTTGATTAATGGATGACAGCAATTGAGGGTGGATTGCGCGTTTGACGGCCGGGCCGGGCCCGATGCAATCAGCGTCGGAGCTTCGTTTCGGATTTCGGCTAGGTTCGCTTATGTAAAAGAATCGTTGCGACCCGTGATGGAACGCCCGAGCGAACGGGGTCGTGCCAAAACGCCTTTCCAGCTGCCCGGCTTTGAGGGACACCGAACGAAACGCAATCAAGATATCGGCAAGCTCGGTTAGCAAAGCGGTTTGTTTGTTTTGTTTGGGAATGTGATCGTCATTAAAGTGGGTAATTTGCTAGCTGTTAGTAGCGCATTGCGGTGCGGGCTAATTAATAAACAGTTAATTAACGTTTCAAGTAGGCTTGGTGCAATTAGTTGTCAACTCTCAATCATTTCATGTCAATGAAATTTCCTAACCTCCGAAAAAGTTGCTCCAAAACAGACGATTTGATCACTCTCGTCAAGGATAGATTTCCAAACTTGACTTTATTTGCAGGTGACCAAAAACCATTCAAAAGATAGCACAAATTTCATTCATATCACCCTTAGAATTAGGCCATTTACCTTTAGCAACACTTATTGTTCCGAAAATTGCGATACAATGCGTGTTGACGATGCGATACAATAATTTCAACAATACTTTTGATGATCTCAAAAAGATCAAAAAGATGATCTTAAAAGATGTTGCTGTCCAATATAGTTGAATTTTACGCTATGTTTGAGACACAGTAGAGTTGTGCATGATAGTATGGTGGTGTTATCAATTTTCCCACCAATATTAATAAACAGAATTCTGAAGTTATGAGTTCTGAAGATTGGATTTGTCTCTTTCCAAAAACTCACTAACCCCAGCAACCTTTGTTCAGGTCATCATAGAGCCATCTCTTGAAGGGTAACGTACAAGTCAAGGAGTTGGAGTTTGAATTTTATCCACTTAGTTCCTATGTTTTTTTAGATCGTAAGCTACTTTAGTTCCTTATTTTTAGTTCATTAACTAACTCAGACCGGAATATATAATTTTATACTTTTTTTTCTATATAAGCTTGAAGATAGCATCAAATTTGTAAAGAATATAAACATCCTTAAAGAAGAATCTAAAATATCCTTAAAAATTTTCAAAAATAAAAATGGATATTCATGGAGGAATATTGAGCAACATAAATTAATAGAAAAACGAAGAAAGACTATATATATTACACAAAATTTCTAGAGCTTCCAGGGTTTTTTCTTCCGAATTATAATAATTTGAGTAATGCGTACAAGAAGTCAACAAAATATTGTTTTGAAATTAAAATTTTAGCCCAGTAATGCTTCAGCCCTACGTACTCAACATTCATATCACTTGAATCAGAACACTTTCACTTTCAAATAGATCGCACAATCTCAGTTGCCCCGACTAGCTCACCTGTGCCTCCTGCTCGGTTCCGGCGTTCTTCAAGAAGCCCTGCTCCTCCGCAACGATGCCGTTGCCCGTCTCGTAGCTCCAGCTGTAGCTACCGTCCGGGTTCACTTCCTGCTCCTGGCGAATGATCGGAATTGGCTCGGTTGCCGGACCTTGCGGAGCGCACTCCACACCACCGAACGCCAACAACGCGGCACTGAGGATAATCTGCACCGGGAAGGACAGAGGAGAGAACAGGCAGTAGTTCCACGGGACACAAACAGCCGTATGAGCGTCACACAGAACTTACAATCACTTTCATTCTTGCACCTTCTTGTATGTCCGCTCGTAGGTTCGTTTCACACCGTTTCGGGCCGTTGCAGATATCACACGACTTTGACGAGCTGGCACGTGCACACGGTAAGGCTGGCAGCGACGGCACGATCCTGCTCGGACGTGGTGACGATTCGTTCTGTCGATGGGAGACTTCTTCGTGGAAGATATTTATATCCAGCCCTGGTGTGCGAGTGAGTGTGTGCGCGCTTGGCTCGAGGATCGCCGAATATCGCGGTGGTCGCGGACCCGTCGTCTATGGAGGTGCTATCGTTGCGATGTCTCCTACTCCGGGTCCGGGACCGATCGGCAGAAGGGGGCTGCAGCAGTGGAGACGATTGGAGGGGGGGAGACGTCCGAATGTCGCTGGACGTCTAGAGCCACAGTGTCCCTTTGCAGCGTGGTCTTCGGCGTGGTATTCCGATGTTCGTGTGGCTTGCAGCGACTCGCTTCAAAAGGCCGGCAAACTGGCCACGAAACCCACCGACCCCAACCTATTCACGCATACGGTACCCTTCCACCTCCCGGCCCTCTTTCCCTTCCCCTTCTCCGGCCGCACGCGAACTGGGAGGTACTTGATTATTGTTATTATTGCCATAGTCGCAGCTCATGAAGGAGTCACCGACGACACGCCGAAGCTGGACAAGCTGAAGATGATCTTTCCCGCCTCCCCCCGTGAACGTGGAGGTGGGGTGGCTGGGTGATGGAGGGTGGTGAACCGTACCGTGTGGCATTTCGGTGTCGGCAAAGTTGCGGTTATTTTGGAGTACGTCGCACGAGAAAAGAGGGCGCTACCCGATGCCATCTACACCTGGGCCCACCTCTCCGGGTGTGGATGGCGCTTCGCTGTAAGTCAAGGGTGCCTGGGGAAGATGCTTGCGATTACTCGACAAAGAGAGTGAGAGAGAGAGAGAGCGCACGAGAAAGACGAGGTGGGATCTTAAGCCACTTTTATTTTCATTTAGGATGGCTCGCGACTGACCGCGAAATGATAACGGGCGTGCGGCGGAAGGTACTGTTGCATACGTAGCGCTGCGGTAACGGTGAAATTGACCGTTATTGATTTTATTTTATTATTTTGATTGCATTATTACAATAACCTTTCAGCAGCTTGCCGGGACGTTTTTTTTTCCCTTGTAACGGGGGCAATACAACAACGCATGCAAATTAGGTTACGGTTGGCGTACGGTTCTCATGCAGGATACGGGTTATTTGGTACTGAAGGTTTTATTTTTTATTTTTTTAGGTTTTATTTTATTTTATTTTTCAATTTTATGTAATCTGTTTATGTTTTAAGAGCAGGTTCCTATTTTGGGATTTTTTTTCTATTCTTTTATTTACTTATATTTTCTTACCGTTTCGTTTATTTATTTCTAATTGTTTGTTTCAGTTTTTAACACATTTATTTGTTTATTTGTTTTTATATTTTTGTAAGATGCACACTAATTAATCTATATTATATGAATTTATAATCATAATTTTGTTTTAATAATTATCATTATTTGATGTGCAATGATTCGCTCAATTATAAAAAACAACTATTTGAAACATTCACTATACGTTTTCAAACCGAAGGTATAAATTATGTTAATTTATATATATTGAAAATAATCAATTCACTGGTTATTGCGTAACAAAGAGTATTAAAATTAAAAGAAAAGAAGTTAGAAAACAGAAGATTTCTTCATTTACAGTTCATTTTACATCTAAGATGAAATAAAAATAATTCAAAAGCAAAAAAAATAAACTAACTACTGTTTTCAATCCTCAGGAAGAAGTAGATATTAAAAACTGCATACATAATAACTTTGCTTAATAAAACCCATGGTATCCTTACACAAACAATGTTTCTTTTTAACATATTTCAAGGAAACCATTTAAGTTAATTGCTTTATTATGATTCAACAATGCTTCCTCGTGCAACATCATTGATTGGGCCCGTACCATGTGCTGGAACGATACCTTATTTGTCCTTCCTTCCGTGGTTTACCCAGCCAAAGAACGATACCGATCGTGTCCGATGAATCCATTCATGGGAAAATACCACAGCCGCGCTCGCCGTCGCACGACAAATTGTTGCCTTCCGTTTGGGACGGGGAGATTCTAATGGCGAAAAGGTGTCTCCGGTGGCTAATGGATCCCTCACACTCTGGCCAAAACCCATACTCTAACGGTAGCTCGTTTGGGGTGGGCTCCCCCGACAATGAACCGCGCAGGAGATCAGCAGCGACATCAGCAAAACGGATGCAGCTCGTAGCCGCGCCAGAAATCAAGTTATCAATTACGATCGTTCGGCGAAACATTATGAGGCATGGTGTGTTGTTCGACACGGCGGCCGGGCGGCCGAAGATGTCAAGGAAGATGGCACGGTACGGTACGCCTTGTTCGAAACCAGTTTCACCTTTAAATCTGCCCCCGGACGGTGGGAAGACGCTCCGGACGTACTGCGAACTGCGAACCCGTTCCGATCGGTCGGGCCGGGCTGCTCAGAATGACCTTATGAAGTTGTGACTCAAAGACGAAGGAGCGTAAAAATTCCCCACATGACTCCACCGCACACACACACACACACACACACACACATGCCAGGGTGAAAAAGAACTGAAGAAAAGGATGTCATCTCGTCGGGCGTCCGGAGGCCGCACGGTTCTGGAGGTTGCTGTTCCGTTGCTGCTGCTGCTGCTGCTGCCGAAGGCGTGTATTGGCGATCGATAGGTCGCTGGTGCTGGTCCACGGTCAAGCAGAAAATGATCATCATTGTGTGCTCAGTGCTGCCCCCGGCAGACTACCGATCCGGGGGCTTAGTGGACGCGTTCCTGGCTCTCCAGCGACGCTCGCAACCAGCCGCAACAATGAGCCATTGATTTATTATCTGCCACATAATTGACACTTTCAAAGGTGTTTGGGACTGATAAAAAAAAACACGGCGATAATCTTCGCCGACCTCCCCACATATCGCACATTGTCGAACATGCGTGTAACGTGTCTTCCTGCACTTCCTACACAGCCAACCGCGGTTCTGTTGTTGTCGGTTGCGACAGACGAAGCGTGGCCCGTACCGAAGACGAATGAATGAAACTGTGCGCCGTGCATGCCATCTAGGAATGATGCCGTACGTGCTCGGCTGTCTGTCTGGGACGTACCGAGCTCTTGGCGGTTTGTTCGCGCGCTATACACGGGCAGATGGGGAGACCATAAAATGGGCAGAGGTCGAAAAAAATGTCAAACGTTTCGGCAACTGGATTAACGGCCCACAGCCGGCAAGTGCACCATCAGCGGGATGTTCGGAAGGGGCTTATTCATTAGAGGATAAGGGAGGATAATTACGCGGAATGAGGTGAATGTTACACTCGTACACTTAACGTAGCTTAGGTGTATCATGTAGGACGGCTGCAAATGAAGACGTATTTGTGCTGATACACGTCGGTAAATTGATTAATTATTGTAATCTTGATACGTGTCGTGTGGGTTTTTGGTTATGGTATTTTACAAACAGATTAATCATAATTTAAGTATGCAGTCAACATTAATTATAATAGTCCTTACTTGAAATTGGAAGCCCCTTCGTGCGAATATACGTTTGTTCAAAGAAAATCAATTGAAAAACTTTAATCAAGTAACTCATTTCATTCATTCATTCATTCAACATTCATTCATTTCAAGCAACTATTGTTTGTCGTAATAAGTGAGTGCATAATCTTTCATTTTCTTTTGTTTTTTGAGTCGCTGTAATGGGTTTGGTGGAATTTCTGCACGCACTAAACCGTCTTGGATAAATACAAATGAAGTGTATTTCAGCTACATTTAGTGGCAGCAATTTCTAGCTTATTAGACACCATAGTCACAAGCTTACTGCCATTGCCTTACTATCGTGTGAAAATTGGCACCGCTGCCAATTAAACAGTTCTTGAATACCCCAATATATCTTCATCCCAGGTTACATAGTCGATTTTAATAATATCACCAATAATAAGCACGACAAAAAGCTGCAAGAAAATTAAAAGAGACATTTCGCTTTGCGAGAATGAATGATGTGAAATTTGATTGTACAAGCTTTTGGCTTTAAACTTCAGCTCCCAAAGGTAGGAGCTAACACAAATAATTGTATCCAGCATGGCTGTTGAATGCTCAAGGTCCTATTGGGAGAAAGATGTGGAGAGGTTAAAGAGGGGGAAAACGTGGAGAGAGAACGTCTAGCAACCTATTGGAATGAAAACTGCGACTTGGTCAGACGTTTATTGGAATTTATTGAACCGTATGCGTCCAGTTCTGGAAATCAGTCAGATTGCAGCACATATGTTTCTCCCGTTTTTATAAACAAATACTTAAATTATTATCTATTTAAGACATTTTTTATCAAGCAATGCAAACGAAAGCTTGATTTTCATTTACTCTATAAATAAACAGTATTTGAGAAAAGTTTGGATTGATCTTTGAAGTCCAGCCATGTGGTACAACTTTGAAGTTCAGCAGAATTGCATTTTAATCGAATGTATTATTAAATCAATGGCGCGATTAAATAACGAGCAATGGCTTATAAATTATATTATTTTCATCTCAATGCCAATTTTACAGTGATAAACCATACGCGCCAACCCTTATCTGGTCAGGTACACGTCACAATATGCCCCCTAAAATAAATCCACTCCACTAAATATGGTTGCGTGTGTTAAGCATGAGATACTGCAGCTGAACGCGCGGCGAGCAAGCGATAATGAATGCCTAATAAATATCGCTCATTGTAACGTTCTGTAGCTCAACAGCTTCCGCCCGCCCTCGGCACTATTGGCGTATCGGCATGAGACACGGATTTAACCGGCGACGGTTTCCTTTTGCAGCGGTCCTACCCCGATTTTCCTCCAAGCATGGAGCACACGACGTCACGACTCACGGGCAGGTAATCGCGGTGAGCAATTGAGTCCGGCCAACCACAATTCACTCCACATGAGGATGACATTTCGAATCGAATCGAGCCAGCAAGGAAAAAACCGACTTAGCAGGCGAATTCGAGGGTCAACCGCGAGAATCTCCAATCGCGCGAGGTTCCATATGGCTAATGTGTCGACGTCTGTGCACTTGATGTTTGGTTCTTCCGGTGGAGTATAGCACGGTTCGAATCAACCGCTCGAACCTGTCACGACTTTTCGGCCGGATTGGGTCGGATTAGATCCATATCCCGCGCATCGCACTGATGTTTGCTTCAAATTGACTTGTACAAATTATGCTCATCGCGCCACGTTATGGGGTGCCGCGAGCGAAGAGGTTTCGCTCTGCCGATACTTTATCTTCGCGCCGTTATCTTCGGGTCGGATCGATGCTGGTAGCACCGCGCATAAATCAATCGGCATCGGCGGCAAAACGCCAAACCAGCAGTAGTGCGCATTGTGATGACATTAAATGGATGTGCCCATAATTGATGGTAGTGGTTGATCGAGTTAGGAAGTAATGGATGACGAGGGGTTCATTATTTCGCAGTCGTGCCTGAGCCATTGATACGCTTATTATTTGGTGTTTTAAAAAGTGATTTATGTGCCATTGAAAGTGAACCGTTTTCTCGTATTTTAGGTTTTGCATAATTTTTACTCAGTTTGCATACCTTGCGAATACCTCGAATGTATTCTCCACGCGAAGCTTTTCGTTGGATACCTTCGAGAAGCTTTTAGCGTTGCTGACGCTTTCCAGAGGGCTTCGAGTTCACTCGAGCTTTTTCTGTCGTTCATCCATTCATTCGTTGCAATTCATCCGTTCTGAGCTTTTATCTCCTGCGCAAGTAAAGTTCAAGTTCAAGATGCCCACGATCAAGTTCATCCTCCTTCGAACGTGATGATGATGATGCTCATCAGTTATTGGTGAGGATTGTTGAACTATTTGTTGATATTTGTATGAACAAATCGCAGTTCAGCAAAATACTTTTCATATTTAATATGTATATACATTAGGAACAGAATTGGACCAAGTACCCTCTCTTGGAGAACTTCAAAAATGTTTTCAGTAGGGTCAGAGAGGTTTCAACATACAATCGTCTGGGCACTGGTTTGGAAGTAGTTCATGAAACAACTATACAAATAATACCGGATGCCAGAGCAGTTCAAGGTTTCCATTAACATTGGCCTAGATATCCTTGCTAATGCTTTATTTAAATCCAAGAATACAGCTATTGCATGATTATTGTAAAGTCTATCGTTCCTTTCAACCAGTACTAAGTTGAGTACTCCGGCACAAGCATATCATTGCTGTATAGATATTTAACAAGATGCTCTTGAAAAATCATCTCCAATATTTTTTCGTACGCTTTCATTTTATCAATCACAATTTCTCAACCTTCGTGGTGAAAAAACGAGTCGTTTCGATTTGTTTTAACTTTTTTTTTTATTTATTTCCGTTCACCATTTCACCTTATTTACAGCGAGTGAACCTCTTTCCGTTGTTCCAGTTTCGTTTGTGTTCATATGTTCGTGTGTATGTGGCGTTGTTGTTTTTGTTTCTCTTATTCGCATCCCTTTTTGCATGCGACTTCCGCGTTCTCTTAACGTGATAGATGGTGGCGCTTAATACTGGTAACCGGACTGCGGGTTAAACGACCCATTGCCCGACGGTCTGCCCGGTGCGCTGGGACGCGGCCCGGAGGGAGCACTCGGACCCCCGGATGGATAGCCACCGGCGCTTCCCGCTCCCGCCGGCCCACCCGCAGCCGGATAGCCGGCCGATCCACCGGCCGGTCCACTCGGGTAGCCTCCCTGGCCGGGACGGGCGGCCGATCCGCCGGCCGCTCCCGGACCACCGGCCCCCGAAGGATATCCACCGGATCCGGTCACCGAGCCGGGATAGCCCTGGGACGGCTGGCCACCGGCACCGGGATATCCGGAGGCACCGCCCGGACCAGCACCGGCACCGCCGCCGGCAGCCTGGGCGGCAGCGATCGCCTCAAGGCCCTTGCGGATCTCTTCCGGGATTGGTGGCGGTGTGGGCAGGTGATCTCCCTGGGGCTGGAACCCGTTCTCGTCCGCGATGTACGTCACGGTGATGACCTGACCGTCCGGGGCGGTGTATGAGTACGAACCCTGCACGCTGGGGATTTCATTCTCCGAGCCCTTGTTCTTGATCTCACCCTGCTCCTGGACCTTGATGCCGTTGGCTGTTTCGTAGCTAGAAGTAGTGCAGATTGCGTTTGACATGAATTAGCTTTGAAGAATCGACCTGTCAATCCCGGCCATACTTATAGTTAGCTTATAGGTTCAATTTTACGTCACAGCTATCATCTACCAAGGTCCATTCAAGCAAGGAGAAATATCATCTCTAGATTTTCCAGAGTTGCCTAGGCTGTTGGACTTTCTGATGAGTAAATCTCCAAGTTCAACGCGAAGTCAACGCGTGGAATACAACTTTTAGGCAAAACTTTTACCGGGAAATATACAAACTTGTTAACAACAAACGAAAGCCACAACTTGGATCACTTTTGGGAGCTATGGTGCATATAAAAGATTGAGAAAACCGGTTTGTAAAAATTATGTTTCTTCAAACATAGGCAGATTTAGGCAGAAGGATCACCTAAAAACCTTGATTGAGTGGCGCCATCTATTAGCAAGTAGCTCCAACATGAAGTCATCAAACCAAATATCTTATCCTACTCTTTGGCACATTATCATTAACTTCGCCTGTTGCATGTCCAACTTTATGCTTGTGTACCAGCGACTCATCTCTAAAGTCTAATGTCGTTTTTTTGCATAAAGTATCCCTCTGTTCTGTCTTACCTGTACTTGTACGTTCCATCGCCGTTGTTCATGTTCTCGTAGGAAATGATCTCGATCGGGGGCTGGCTAGGGCCAGCAGGTGCGGCCGGAGCTGGTGCTCCACCACCGAATCCTCCGCCTCCAGACGAGAAGCCACCGGAGGGAGCTCCGGCCCCACTGCCAAAGGACGACGGAGCACCACCACCGAATCCACCCGAAGGCGGACCATACGCAGGAGCTGGCGTTCCTGGTCGTCCTGCCGCTGGAGCACCTCCACCTGGAAATTGGAAGCGAACGGTCACGGATATTCTTATATCTGGAGAAGCGCTTCTCCAAACTTACCAACTCCACCAGGCCGTTGTGGCTGACCTCCAAACCCGCCAGCACCTGGTCCACCGGCTCCACCGAAGCCAGAGGGAGCACCTCCACCACCACCGCCGCCGCCGCCATAACCACCACCACCCGGAGCCGTTCCAGGACCACCGAAGCCTCCCGCGCCGCCCGGACTACCGGCACCACCCGGCCGCGGACCAGCACCGCCCGGCGACGGTGCCGTCAGGCCCGGACCGCCGCCAGCGGCGGCCGCTCCCGGCGGCGGCAGGTAGTTGTTGTCCAGCCGAGCGCACGAACACGCCGCCACCAGCGTCGCCAGCAGGAGCTGCAAAACGAGTCGGAGATGATACAATACCGTCACGGTAACCCTAGCGCCCGGCAGCCCACGAGACAATGACGAGACGCGCGAGAGTGATCCATAAAAACCGGAGCACACACACACCGCTCCGGTTGAGCGGTCACGAAATTATCATAAAAGCATCTCGCGCAGACCAACCAACCACCGGAGTCGTCTTGTGGAGCGTTTGAATGCAAACATTGTTGATTCGCACGAGCCCCGAAGCGGGAGGGAGCTTTTATTTCGAATGGTGAATTGTGCCCAGCGCTTCTTATCGCAACGAGAATGGTCTAATGGCTGCAGTCGGGATCGAATTGCAGCCAGGAGGACGGGGGCCATTGCACAAGCCACGGACGGGGCACCCTCTTGCGGCACGGTAAGTCATGCGCCGGGGTACATTGTACATTGCGCCTCGCGCCCCGGTGTCGATGTTACGGATACGAAACTCGAACACACACACGTACCGAACGAGCGGAAAAGTGTGATGGCAAAATGGCACACAAAGCATACGAACAACGGGGCCAAACAACGGCAACATAGAATGATGCCACCATGCCGCCGATTGAATTGAGAAATGAAGACGAGCGCCCGATCGGGCAACGGAGGGACGCAGGATGCTTCTTTTTTTTGTGTACCCTCGCTTTATTTGGTTCATTTGTGGGAAGCACGCGGCGGTCGCGCTGGAAGTCACGCTTTGGTGACGAAATCGGTGGGTACGAAAGGCACAACATAATTATCGGCGACCTTCCTAGCCCTTTCTAGCCGCTTAACTGATAAACCTTTCATGGTTTTTTTTATGTCGTTGTTCCTGCTGCTTTGATTTCATTTTTGCAACACCGCAGCGAGAGTGAATTTGCACACTACGTTAGAGGGGAATTTTCCGGCGTCGTTTGCATTGGCTGCAGTCCACAAGAGAGTTGAATAAGCCATCAAAAATGGAGCTTTTAAAATAGGACCAAAACGTACACCTGTGTAAAGAGTATTGCTACATCGAATTTTATGCTCATTGGGCTCGTTTTCTCCTTCGTATTAGTCGGTCTCTTACATTCATTGAAGAGGCGAAAGATGCCCTATGACTCAAAGCTTCTATAAGAAACATAAACAAAAATAACTTAAATGCTTGATTTTAGTTCTTTATTGTTTTGATACTTTGATGCAAAAGAGCAAAATCTCGTAATTTTGAATTTTTTGGGAATATTTGAGAGTTTAATAAAACTATGAATATTCAAAAAATCATATAGAACGTTTTAAGTAGGTCCCTAAATTTTAATATAGTTATGATATTTGAGCTATCTACTCATTTAAAGAGTACATTTTTAGTATAAAATTGTAGAGTATCCAAAAAAACACACATAAATATAGATTAATCTGAATCTCTCTTACATATGTTGAGCTATTTTAGCTAATAAATGATCAAGTTAAAGTTTTTCCAAGTAATGTGGTCAATACTTTCTTGACTTAAAATCGATTTCTACATAATGTTCTTTGTTAACACATCATATTTTGAACCATTAAATCATTTAACAATTTAAAACTAAAAAAATGGACAAAATCTCATCCGTTGACAAAATCAGTTAAGGAAACCTTCAGCGCCATCTATTGGTGGGTAACGAAAGCGATACATTTTTATATTGCAGTTTTTCATGCATGCAATACATTTTTTGACACAGTTTTATTCTTTCTGCTTTCAAAATAAACGTACTACATCAATTACCATCCAATTCGAGTCAAAGTCTTAAAGAGATATACAATTATTCCACCCTCCTGTCGCATAAGTACAGGAGAAGGCTCCTGTGCAAGTAACCGGCTTCCGAACACCATCAATCACACCTGAACGCCGACCTATTGAGGGTTAAAATGGCTCAGAACGCTTTTTCTCCCCGTGCTCAACACACCCTTATTTAGTCGGCCGTGGTAGCAACAGAAGCACACACCACGCTGGCATGACCTCTCGCCGAGAGTCGTCTTTTAAAGGCGGCAGCCTATGGGGTTTTCGGTGAAGATGCTACTCCGAAACGAACCGAGCCTTGCGCATTGGTCGTGCAACGCGACCAGCCACATGCATGGCAAGATGACCTTTTGCAAAAGTGCAGTGTATTGGCAGTGTTTATTTTTCTTCTATTTGTTAGAATTCGCCAGAAGGGCGACAGCAGGAGAAATCCACAGGTAGGTGTGCGATTGAGTCGGGGTGCAAATCCTCTGTTCAATCATACTCCTTCTCAGCTTCTTGGCGGCGTTACCCAACGCGCCGCCAAATTTAATAACACGCCCCAAGACAATCGGATTATGTGTGCACCTTTCACCACCCGCTGGTGCTGGCAATACAACCAAACAGGCGCCCGAACGAACGTTGGTGGTTGTATATATATATATTTATTGCATTTAATCGATCGTTTGTAGTTTGACCCCGGGGATGGGCAAGGAGTCGTTTAGTCGCGGTGCGCTTAATCGGTGTGTTTAATCGCAAACGCCTCGCCGGTGGATAACTTCATAATCCAGCCATGCGAACGTTGTCGCTGACGACGGGCGGCACTATCGACTATCGATCTTCTAAACCGTTCCATCACAAGCGGTTGACTAAAATTGAGCCGAAGAAGTTATTATCGGACGCTGCTCGCTGCTCGAACGCAAACAACCCTGTGCGGTGACCTTTCTGGCGAGTCGTCTGTCATCTCTGTCACTCTCTCAGCTCGAAGACGATCATTCGCTATCATTACAATCAATTAAATGTAAAGATCCCGAGCCCGTGGCAACGGGTGGTGCTTTTTCGTGCCTGCTTGTGCTTTCAACCCCGTTTTTGGTCAGTCGTTGACGAGCGTGGAGCATGATCGTCGTACGCCGAGCTAGCGTGGGGATAATAAGGAGCGCTGCAGTTCGCTGCGGTGCATCCTACGACACCCTTTTCGAATCGCAGAACCCAGCTGCACAAAGGGTCGCGCCACACGAATTGTTTCCCAATCGGTGCAATCATATTCGGTGTTCGGCTCGCAAACAAGCCACCACAATTATGTAGCCACCCGTGCGGGTCGGGCGGCCGCACTGCAGGTGAGAACGATTCTCGATTCGCGGAGGCCGCTCATTAGCGCGAGATTACGGTAATCAACGCCTACGATGGCGTGCGATTAGCACAAATGACATGATGAGCAGCTTCTGCGGCCCCGGACTGATCGCGCATAATTTTATGGCGAAAAAGTGCCGCCACCCATTGCCGTAGCGTGGCGGGTGGCTTTCGGTATTATGTTTACCGTAGCCGGCGGGGCGTTTTGAAACGTACGCTCCGCGTATCCTTAAGGGATGCTGCTTTTGTGCCGCTTGTTCAGCGATCGTGCATATTGCACAATTGATCACATAGTTTCGTGATCGATTCCAGGCAAAAGAGGCAAATCATCATCACCAGGCAAATCATTTCTAGCTGATGTTTTTTTTTTCTATGGGGGTTCACTATCATGAACGAACCTACCGATTCTGTGATCGATGCGGAAAGCTTCGAACCTAATAAAAACTGCAATTTCGAAGCTCAATTGGACCGTGATCTTCAAAAATGCATTTCCAAATCCTCAAACTCGAATGTTACCAACAATGCCGTGAGAGATGTTCTCCAGTAAAATCTTCCATAAATTTGCGAAAAAGTGAAAAATGCTTGAAAACGTGGACTGTAGCGTACGGATTCAAATCGTTCGAGTTTGCCAATTCGACAAAACGCTAGTGGATAAGCTAGAGGAACGTACACTTCATAATGTATTTTGAAATGCAATCCTTATCCTATTTTTATAGAACTACACTCATGTTTGAAGCATCAAAACAATACTACACAAATGAAGATTTTTTGACAGCGCCCATTCCTGGTTTTCCAATTTGAATGAATATGACATGTTTACTATTATTCTAGTGTAAAGAATTAGTTTAATACGTTCCCAGAATCGATAGAAGCGTTCACTGTGTTTGTTTATTTTGAATTTTGCTCTGTACGTATATCTTTCTCATCTATAATGATGGTTCGTGTAATTTGCTGCACTATATGGGATTAAGTACTTTTTTCCCTGCGCTTTACTATGTTTGGAAAATGATTTTAAGTTGATTTAAAGAAAATTGCCTCATCATCTCCGCAAAGGCCCCTCAGCGGCTTTTTTAATAATTAAAACAAAAATATTTACACGATGTATCTTTGTGTGAAAATGTTTGAGTTCAAGATACAAACAGATTAGAAATCAACAGTAACTGCAGCACATGATAAACAAATTATCATAAGCTAAACATTGTTAACATTGTAAAGTTGAAGGCAACAAATTGAATAAAATAAAAAGTAAATTTGCTCAATTTTGCTATCATTGTTGTATTAACAGAATATTTATACTGTGTAAATGCAAAATCTCATCTCAATCTGAATCTCAAAATCTCACAACAATTTTAATCAGTTTTGTACCAATTTGTCTCAAAATAAAATCATAAAGTAGACTCAAGAACACTAGTAACTTCATAACTTCTCTTCTATTTTTGCGATTTAATAGTGTTACTTAACATTGCCAGGATAATAGTGAACTCAGGTATAAAACACAGTGACACATGAACCGTATCCCGAAAAAGGGCCTGAATGTGGGAAATCACTGCCGAAACGAGCAACAAAAAACCAGCGCGAGCTGTTCACTTACAATTTTCATGATGCAGAACGTTTAAAGCACACACCGACCGGTCGAACAGTTTGTATCACAGAGCCGGGAGTATGTTGCACCTGTTGCATGCAAACGGGAGACGCGAAACCGCACGCCGCAGTTGTCAAATAGCACCGAGACGCAGCACGAGACACGAGCACCGAGACACTGTACGGTCCGGGGATGAGACACTCCACAGTAGGAAGAGGCACAGATCCGAATGTGTTGCTGGTGAGCGGTAAGTTCTGCTTTATATATAATCCTCTTCGCCGTGCGCGGTCCGATGCTGCGATTGTTTATGCATTCGGGCCTTGCTGGAGCGGGCGCGCGCGCGCGCGCACGCGCACAGACACACTCACACACGCCAAATGTCCCTCTTTCTCTAGCGCATTGTGCCGCAGCGACCCGCATTCTGCTTGGGGGAGGTTAAAGGTGGGAGGGGGGGGGGAGGCCGGGCCGAGAGAATCCGCGTGGCTCACTTTGCCTAGCGGCGAGTTGATATCGGGCCGCGATTGGTGGCCGCGATTGATGGCACGGCGATGCGCGGGTGCATCGTTTGTTCGGGTTCACAGGCGAAATGAAATCAAGAGTCATCGGATCGGAAAGAGAAAGGAAGGGAAGGTCGATCGATCGACGGCGAGTGGAGAGGCCACCGCTGCCGAAGTGCAGTAGTGCAAACTTGGGGATGAATTAGTACTTGAAGACGCGCTCGAGTTCTTGGGTGTTGTTGTGTGTAGTTTATCCTTTTCATTTGGGGTGACCCACTTAACATAACGTCATGGACAATACAGGACTTCTAATTGAGCATGAAATTGCTCCAATTTCACCCAAAGACGATTGATTTTTTGTATTCTAAAATGATCGGAATATCAATAGAACCATTTCAAAAGTTTAAAAGTATCGAAAAAGGTCATATTACATTTGAAAACTACGACAACCATGCTTTGTGTTATAAAATGATCGGAATATCAATAGAATCATGTCAAAAGTTTAAAAGTATCTAAAAAAAGGTCACATTACATTTGAAAACTACGACAACCATGAATAAATATCCCGCAAAATAAAATTTGATTGTCAAGTTATGTAGTCTAGAAGTGTAGAGTAGTTTATACTTCAATCCAGCCCTTAATCTTACGTTTATACTTATACTTCCAGTTACTAGACACTGTAGATAGTAGTTTTTCATGTTCATTTTTGAAGTTTTGAAAACATTTGAAGCAAATCAATGAATGTCATTCTCATCTGTCAGTTTGAATGTCAATCTGAATGTCAAATAAAATGGTTTTGTTCTGATTGGTACTCGTAAAAAGTATTAGTAACTACTGGTAAACACTAATTGAACATCGTCTCATAGTTTCATAGAAAAAAAGAAATTGGTACATAACATCGTAAACAAAAGTTGAAGAATCAAACTAGCATAGAGCAAAAGAGTGGATGTGCTCCGTACTTATAAGGACCTGAAGGATAGGATAAGCAGCAATAATGAATAAACAAATGTGGGATCAAAAGAAGCACGCATATATATTGTTTGTAAACAAAACGGCAGATTGAATTAAATGTTTCATTTATTAATAAAAAAAAACTAAACATGTTAAACGAAGACATAATGAACGAACACAAGTATCGTCCTGAACTTTAACTAGAACGTCTAATATAACCACTATGAATGGTAGTAGAGAATGAGAAGGCATTGTTATCCTCTCCTTGAATAGTTTCTCTACATGAGCAGGCTGGTCATAAAATAAATAACGCTTCGCATTTACGATCCGATCGATAACGTTCGCTTCCTTCCGTTGTTTGACACAAACCACATCACCACTTAGAGCGCCTTGAGCAGACATATCTAGCAGGCAGGCACAGTTTACTCCACTAGCTTGACGGATCCAGATTGGATAACGATACGCGGAGCGGAAACTAAGTGTCATCATCCGTAGTACTCGGTGTGCGTCTGGTGCTGGTGAAGTTCAAGAATACTCCCCCGTTAGAAACCGGCGTGGGTGAGAGCAACAGTGTAAGAGCGAATCTCGCGAAAATCAGCTAATCATAATTCCTTTTCGGGCCTCGCGCAAAGGGCAGGGATTCGCCTTGCCGTTCGAGTGGTGCATTGTCGGCGTTTATGGAAATGCACATTGTGCCTGTCGCCGGCAACAATTCACTCTCGGGGACACACGGCGATGCGGGCGATAAGGCAAAGATCGTTCCGACTCGTTCTGGCGATGAAAGGAACCGGGACGAAAGGGCACCTAGAACGTGGGGACGCCGCAAGCCGTGCGATGGGAACCGAACAGAAGCCGTTCGATTCGGTGAGGGAGGAAAGTCGCTAACAGGGACCTGGGAGGAACACGCAATCGGGTTTTCCATCGGCCCTCGGCGCCGGTAAGGCACCGAGCTGTGACGCGCCGGGACGGCGAACAATCGACTGCCGGTGGTGAAGATGTGTGCAACGTATTGATCGGTGGTCGATTTCCCGTCGATGCTGGGTCGATTTCGTGGCGGGTGTTGAAAGCGATCGCCGCGGCTCCATTTCCCGATGCCCGCAGCAAGTGTAGCGGCAAATGTGGCCGCCGGTGCCATCGGCAGCTGGTGTGCAGAAACGTTCCGGGGCCGACTTTTCCGACCGATTGCAAAATCGCACTCGATTCCGTCGCGCGTCGCGATTTCGTTCTCGAGCCGCGCTCGATCGCAAGCTTGTTGCAACCCGCGAACCGTACGCTCCGAACAAATTGAGTGTGAAATGGAGCAGTGGGAGTGCGCGCCCGACCGTGCACTATGCAGCTGGTGCATCACGATCCCGCGCGATTGCGCAGCGCACCGAATTTATCGCCCCAGGGGGAGGAGTGGGCGCTACCTGAACTATCCTCCCATCGCGGGTAGATCGTTATCATCGGGCGATTGTCATCGATCGTTGTCACCTCCGTGGCCCGGCGTGCAGCGATCGCACCCCTGTCCGGGATGTCTCAAAGCGCCTTTAATCGGTCCATTATTGGTGAGATACGTTGTCGCACGTGGCGCGAGGAGGATTCGATTGATCCGTGCAGCGTGTGTCGATGAGGCCGACCTACATTTCGGCAGCATTCCGATGCGCAAAAGACATACCAGCCAGCCACGATCATGCGGGACAGCCACGATCATGTGGAAGCGAAAATTAAGAACCGTTCGGGATGAGCGCGCGCGCACGGCGCAACGATCGCTGCTGACATTTGCACTCGGGTTGAGCGCAGCGAATGCGAAAGGTTGCCGCGATTGATGCAATAATTACCGGCGCGCCGCTGGGTGCCGTTGGGCAGAGTGGGTTTTGATAGGATAATGATTTAATTGATTTCCAATCAGGATCGGGCGAGTTGTGGCGGGCAGTCAAGGAAAGCGAGCGCGCCGCGAGCCCGCCGGCGCACGGATGACGGACGGATGGTCCGTTTCCGTCAGGCGGTGCGTTGAGCCGACCGTAATCCATTTCCACGCCGCGTGATACGTGGAAGAGCCGGAATTACGAAGGATGCGCACCTAGATCGACGGATATCCTTGGTGTGTGGTCGAAATTAATATTGATTGATCCGCCCTGAAGGGATGCGCTGGTTATTATGGTCGGGGTAATAGTCGAGTGGATGTAAAGAATATTTACGTTTCGCGGTTTATTTGGAAAAATATACATATATTTCTTATAACCGTAGTTCGAATAATTTCAACTGTTTTATCTCATAAGCAATATGGTCAGCTCTCAAGTATTTTGCTTAAATTGTGCAAAATACTCACAGGAATATGACGAATTACTCACTAAATTATTATCTAAATCTATATGTGTTTGCATTGAAATGTTAATGTTAATCTGAATGACATATTATATTAATCGTTTATATATTTTTCTATTCTATCTTACGTGCATGACATATTATTCGTGAACTAACCAACGACTTGATCTTCAAAATTATATTTTTTATAAAATTCAGGCTATCCAAAACTTGTTTTGAGATAGCTTTATAAATCTTAAAACATGTTTACTGTGTTCTCCCTCCTGTTATAACTGAGGATTGAAAGAAACGCTGGATTATCACAGCACTAATGCAAAGTCTTGATAATAAGTCTGGAGTGTAAAGTTTTTGTAAGCAGTTTTGCAATTGATATATCCTGAGCTATTTAACACCTATACACCAATAACGACACTATTTGAATGAGGAAAAACTTGAAGTCCAAAGTACATAACAGTGACATAATAAAATAGCAATCTTATGCCGAAAGACGTAAACTTAAATTGATTAAAAATCAATTATCACAAAGATGTTCATTGAAATCTTCCAACAACTGAATCGGTCGGGATGTATCTCACCCGTTTCAAAACTTGACGTAGAATACAATTCGACCTCTATACCAACAACGTAATCACTCATAAGCACCTTCTTTAGTTTGGATTGCATGAAACATACACCTATTATTTTGCATGCAGGAAGCGTGTCCAACACTTAATGGCGGCTATTTTAAGAACTCATCACTAGGTGAAGGTCACGGGCAATGGAGTTCAGTTTCGTTTTTTGTTTCAAATAAATGACCGATCAAGATCGCACGCCAGAGCAGTTTGTGTGTTTAAAACACCGGCCAGACATGCCGCAAGCAAGTAAGGAAGGAAGAAGAGATTCGTTGCAAATCGTGATGACGGAGTTTCGTGGTCGTGGTGGTCGTCCACACGTGCTCACATCCGGTGGCGGTGGTTCGCAATGATGCCAATATAGCTACACCTTGGAAAAGAAAGATGGACCCTGTTCGAGCCCTGAAAAAAACCGAGAAAGCACGTCCGCCACGACCTACAGACCAATTCTGTTTGCTTCTGAACGCTACACTCTAATACGGCAAATCAATCAATTCATCCGACTCATCAGACTCATTTACTCATTAAAGAAACATAAAAAAGCCTATTAACGCAGGCCGAAGAAACACAAGCGTACCGAAATAATTTCCACAATTAAAAGATTCCAAACGTCCTGCGGCGTGCTCACTTGTACGCGCGCATTACCATCTGTGTGGCCCATACCGGTGATGTGTGGAATGTGTGGAACAACCAATGCCATCCGCAAACATCGCACCGGACCATACTGGAAGCTGAAACATGACATGACAGAGACAGAGAGGGCAATCGAAACGATCATTAGATCGGCCGGTGTACACGATCGCTACCGATGTGGATGACGGCTGATGAAGATGATGACCGGTATCGTTTAGCTAGCTTAATCACGATCGCGCTTGCTCATCCGGATATCCCTCGTGCAGGCTTCGCATGACTGTGTACTATCTGCTAGGGCAGATCAAGGATGTGCACACTACGGAACGGGGAGAGAAAGGATCTTCGATCGGTGTCAGTCGCTCGGTGTTGTGGATGATACTGACACCTCTCACCGTCCCAAGGCATCATACGCGGGCCTCATTGTGCTTTATGGGCCTTTATGAGCCACTGCCTTGAGCCAAAGAGGCCAGGAAGAGTCCCTTTTACCGCGAAAAGCGGATCGTGCAGATTTCGAGCGCTGCCAGAGCCGCATTAGAACGGAGCGTTTGGTGCGATCGACGTTCGGGTTCGATTCTCGGCACTCCATCACGCAGGTGACGGCGCGTACCCTTGAAGATGCGTTCCGTGCCGGCAAAACAAGTCACCCGAATCGGTTCGGTGGCATTCTGTGGTCTAGCATTTTGCATCACAACACAGCCCCTCGACGCGGTGTCGATCGAGCCTGGTGGCTCCTCAAAGTGCACCCTCGAACGCATCCTCAACGCCGCCGTACGCACCACCTTCCCGCGGGCGAAGCGTATGTGCCGCGTCGTACGGTTGCCGTACGCCGACGGCTTTAATAAGATCACCTTGGTCGATCTCGGTGCGAGCATGTGTTATTACAAGCTGGCAAGCACCGGTGGGTCGTGCTCCAGGTGCACTACTGTCACTATTGGCAGTCGGAGTCAAGCGCGAGAACGCAAAAACCGCGTGTGACCTTGGCTCTGAAAACAGAAAGACCAAAGGTTGGTGAGATTATAGGGTTTGCCAGCCCTACCGGTGGAGCATCCTCCGGAGCCGTGTGCACAAATATAGCGCAGCTACTTACAAGCACAGACTCCGTGGCTCCGTCAAGCAGTAATGAAACAGTGCAGCTGGCACAAAGCACACAACACAGTGCCTCGACTCATCTCATCTAGGCGGAACTGGAGCGCCGATGGAGATAGAGCTAATTTTAGCAAATTGAAGCAAATCAGATTCATGTCCCCGGCGCATCATCAAAACGGATGATTTGACATTTGGGTGTCGGGGAGCACCACGGGAACCTCTTTTCGGTTGTCAGCACGAGCCTGACGGTGGCAGCGGTGGTGGTTGAAAAAAGGTCGACATTTGATTGATCCGTGGCTGTCGTGGAGTCGAGGTGCTGGTTCGCATGCTGGATGCTGGATGTGCGCACGCCGGCGTTCGTGGCATGCACTTGAGCAAACCGTTTTATCGAGCACGATTCGCGCTGGCGGAGAGCGGCCCTGTAGCATTGACTTTTGGCACGTGAAAGCTGGACTGAAATAATTTAGATCTAGCTGCGATGATGGGGCTTTGGAGAGCGAGTTATCTCTGGGATCTGCTTTAATTATAGTTCTGCTGGTAAATCATTTTTGAAGACTATTATCAGTATCAATCAGGATCGAACCTGGATCAATTTCGTATTGATATATTGAACACGAATTATGCAACGACACAGAAAACTTAGTACGCATAGAAGTAGATTGTTATATACAAAAATAGATCCGTGTACTTGGTTTGTTGCACCATGCCTCCTATTAGAAATGTGGAACTCAAAAGTTAAGCGTGGTAGATATAGTGCTTTAAAAGCTGATTCGGTTCCTTCAAAATGATGTTCCTTTCTAGCATGTTTTGGATACTGCATACAGGAATAATTAAGACCCTACTTATGTTTCAAGCTGGTTCTATATCTTAATCCTTAATCCACCAAACATCAAAAGATATTAGGAAAGTCGGATGATTAAATTTCATTTCAAAATGAGTAAATATGCCATACTATATACTGAAGAATTCAAAAATCTGCACAGTTACACAGTTACATATTCAAAGCCAAATTTGGGACATATGGCCTTAGCTGCCGGTCTCTAAGTTCGTGGTTCTATCATATGGATTACCTGGTGAAGGCCCAGCAAGCTGGATTCACCAGATCAACCTAAGCGTAGCCACACAGACGAAGAGGAAGAAGAAGAAGAAGAAAGCCAAATTTCAATTCCTCAGCCTATCTGAAATAAAGTATGGTGACTCAACTAAATATGATTACCACTATTCCAGCTGATCGTCCAGCTGATCCAGACAATCGATCCAGATCCAGTCTTTTCTTCGCTTATTACTCAATTTGTATCTGCTGACATTAACCTTCCATTCATATTTCGCCAAAATTAACACTCCCAGCTCAGCTGCAGCCAAATAAACCCCGGCAATTGGGGTCCATCACTTCCCAATCCCCAGCAGGCCCCAATTGAATTACGCTGACTGTGCAACGCTAAAGCTTTCGCCTGGGCTTGATAAACTTTTTTGTTTATTTCTTTCACAGCTCAACTCAACATCTGCCTTTCGCAGTTTCCCGTGCGATTGTTGCGGGGTCGTAAAGCAAGTCTGCGGCGCCCAGTCTCTTTCGGGCAGAAATTAAGCAAGCCTGCCTCACTCAATAGCATTCACCGACCGGCTGCACGTGCTGTCATCTTCCCATTAATTACTTCATCGTTGGCGTAAATGGTTCGACGATCGAAACCAAAAATTCTTGACCGTTGAGCGCGTTGGAAATTGTACCCGCTGCCTGGATGGTGCAGTGCCGGTGGATATATTTAGCAGCGCATGCGCACCTCGCCCTGCAGCGGGCGACGGTGGCCATTCCATAAGCGTGATAGTGTGAAATGTGAGCTGGCACCGAATCATCTTCACGGATCGCCTTCATCAGCCAGCCTGCAGTGGTTGATCATCTCGTTACCGTGCGCCATATGTGACCGCACGCCAATTGCACCATCTGATTTCAGCACGAGTCTTTCTTCCCGGGCAGGCTCTCTGGTCGTGTCGGACAGTGTCGCTTAATGGATGTTATCATAAAGAGTGAAGGGATGCTGATAGCTAAACGATCGCGATCGGAGCGCATCTTGAACAAGAAAGGCTAAATTTTGATCCATAAATTACATCCGAATGCCACGCGACACTGCTCACTAGCCTCGACTAGTGCCCATCTTCAGATAAAGCATTCAAGATGGATGCTCCTTTTTGTTCCATATGCCGCTCAAACGACCCGTTTGCCTGACTGCCCGATGCAAATTTCAAATCCTCAATTCCGAAGCCATTCACAGATAAATTTAAAACTCATCGTTCATCGTTGCACGCGGCAGGGCTGGCAATGATCGTGTTCTTACACGGCGCTCTTGGGCCGACGATTCGCCGAACCGAACGACACGATCTCGTTGAGCACACTCGTGATGATTGTTCCTGTCGGTGATTAGACGATGATCGCGGCGGCGATTTTCCACATCACAACAATGTTACCCACGGTGGTGAGAACGAGCGAATCGAAGCGAAACGCGACATTAAGAATTCGATCTCGTGTTTGTCGCACGTTTTGCGGCTGATTCATCGATCCAGCGAACGGGCCCGTGTAGGACCGGGTGACTGCACAGGTGCTTGAACCGTAAAGGGCAAACCGGAACTGCTTATGTTCTCGGCTTATGCTTGCATGAACGGTGCCAGCGTAATTGGGTACGCGGAGTGATGGGCCTGACATGCCTCCCGATCAGCGTTCCTTCCACGTGGGGAACGAGCAACATTTGGCTCATTAGAGGGTGCAATCGTGTCTTTTGTTCTATATTATGTTAGCCGGTGTTGTTAATTATTCTTACGAGCAATTATCAAACTATAAATGGCAACAGCACTCGTAAATAACGTTGTTGGAACGAAAGAATGATGATATGCTATTCCCTAGGTATTTGTATTGTAACTAGGAATTTGTATAAAACATTTTTAGTACTCAAAAACCCTTTTTTAATGGATTGATATTGTATTCAGAAACAATGAAGAACAAACAAATTCACATAAAATGATGAATTGCATTATCGATTAAATGTGATGAAAAGCTGTACACATTTTCAAATGAGAATTCAGTAACAAAGTAAAAGCAATGGTTATGTGACAACGGGTCTTAATTTTTTTTCATAAAAAGTGTTTTCTTTTCATCCGCATAATGTACATTTCATGAACAGAATGAGCACAACAGTTGATCATCTATTTTTGTATAATTTTTGAACAACTGTCATACGATCGCAGCTCGACGATGCATTGCGATCGCAACCGCTCAAGGGTGTATGCGCCAGAGAGATATGCAATCCGCTTCACACGGACCCGTAGTGATGTTTGTGACAAGGTTGAGCGTATGGAATGTTTGCAGAGTTTGGTCGATAATATGAAAAAGGGGTAAATACTGCGTGTCAAATCATGATCAATAATAAAAGCTGTAGCAATTGAATAAACAAGCATAAAAAGTGGGTTTTTATGTTTTATTTTTATTTTTATGCCCTGTTCGATCGTATGGTGCGATCGTACTCATTTGGCTAGAATACTCCTAACGGTCACATTGGGTTTCAATTGTCACCTAGTAGGTCTTTTGTTGACCGATCCGGTTGATTCATCAGTTGTGCGTTTACTGTTCTAGTTTTATAATCCGTTTATTTTGTAATCCTACCTATACTTCCGATTCATCTCCTTCCTTCGTTCGAGTAGCCTGAAGAGCAAACTCGTTTATACGAAAATCATAAAAAAAAATATCAAGAGCAACAATTCGCGTAATGCGAATTAATCGTAATTCGTAATCGTAATCGTGGCGTAATTCTGTGAATCAGCTTATGATCAGGCAGTAGTTCAGCATACACAAAATTAAAATAAAAATTGTCATATGGAGACTGTAGCAATGGCGTCTTCTCAAATCAGATTTCTTCAAAAAATTAAAGTTTATTGATAAAAAATATCAGGTATGTCCAAGATAACTACCACGCACAATACAATCATAACATGAATATACATATTTACAATTTTTTTACCTTAAAGATGATTATTCTATTTTTCTTCTTCTTTACCATGTACATAACTCATGTATCATGTATATAACTTTTATTTTTCGGGATTAAAAGTGATGCCTTCTTTCGGAAGGAAAACTTTGGAATTGGGTTATGTATCAACTCCAAATTCTCATATTTCTTCCCTGTTTTTATATATAATCTTATATATATATAATCTTATAGCGCGATTCGATTCATAAAAAAGGCACAATAATCCTTTGCTGTGGTTCTGGAACTTGAAAATTTAGGCAAAAAAATGTCTTTTGAAAGTAATGTTTAATGAACTACCATGCACATTTCAGAGTATATTTTTAAGAACCATCGTTCTTTATTTGCCATCGATACAATAATCTACAATCTATGTACAAAAACGAGATTATAACACCAATCAGTTAGTTCCGGAGTTGAGAGCGGCTTCGTCCAGAGCATGCTTGCGCCGACGAAACCGAAGATCGCTGAGCTAGTTGTACTAATTGTGATTCCTTGCGGGTATCCAAGTGTAGCATACGTCGATCCGTTTGAGTCAAAAGATACAGCAACAATAAAAAAAACATGATGATCTGCAACAACAATGAGAAACAAAACAAAACAGAACAAAATGAAATGTGCCATTCCCAACAGCTTCCTTCCTTCCGATCGATGGGCCGTTAACGCGTGGAAAGCAATTACAACGTGTCAAACATGCCTCGCGTGCCACGCTTGCGGTGGTAACATAAGCCCGGGGCAGCTTCTCGCGATCGCCATCAATTTCCATCGAACCGCAAGAACACGAAGCACGAAGGGTGCTAACAAACAAACAGTTTACATTGTTTCTTAATCAATCGACGATGACGGCGTTCCGTGCCAGTCGCGCGGTGTGTTTCGGAAACGAGCCCGAAATCAATTTGCATATTAATTGCGCATTTTTAGCGGCCCGATACGATCGGTTCGTTGCATCCGCGGCACATGCACATGAGCCGAGACTCACATGAGCCCTGTGGGCGAAGGCACCGGGGATGACAGTGAAGAGAGATTTACAACCGTCCCGGTGGGTCGCATCGTACGAATCGCATCGCGCGTAGTTTACGACTGAATGGACAGATTGCATCGCGCGCTTGGAAAGGCAAAGGGCCCGCCGCCGGGCGGAAGGGATTGCAAAAACTAGGGTGGTACGAGCGACGGCTGACATGTGTGTGCTTTTGTTTGTTTCGGGCTTGTTAGCGATGTTGCTGGTGGTCCGTTTTTCTCCGTACGATCGGAAGAAGAATGCGTGGAATCTTGCATTGTTGTTAGGGACGCCGCGTCCATCTTCCGGTGGAATGTGGCAAACTCCGACACCGGGTTGGAGTGCTTAAATTATGTGGCAACATGTGTCTGCACGGTACCTGTCACGTTGAGACGATCGACGGCTATCGGGCAAGGATATCGGGTCAGTCCATGGAGGCGAGCGTTGCGTACGACCCGCGCGTCCGTTCTAGCCGTACCGGTTGTAGTTGTGTCCGCTGGCCGACGGCACGTGGCCGGCCTGGTGGAAGCGGGGCTGGTTGTACGCGGCGTTAAACTGCGCCGAAACCGGTTGCGTCTGCGCAATCAGGGCGAGCGATTTCTGGATCGCCTCCGGGATCGGCGGCGGTGTCGGCAGATGCGCACCCTCGGCGCGGAAACCTGAAGCGAGTGGAGAGTGATGCCACAAGCGTTAGAGCGGTTGCGTAAGGGGGCGGTGTTGCCGCGTACCGTTCTCGTCCGCGATGTAGGTCACCGTGATCAGCTGACCCTCGGGAGAGGTGTACGAGTACGAGCCCTGCACGGACTGCGCCTCGAGGTCCTTCAGGCCGGCGTTTTTCAGGTATCCTTGGGCCTGCTGCTGCTGCCCGTCGCCGGTTGTGTACGCGTACGAGTAGCTGCCGTCGTACGAGACGTCGTTGCTGTACGAGGTGATCGGCACGAACGGGCGAATCGCGTTCGGGAACGGTTGCTGGGAGTTGCGCCGGCAAGATGAACGAAATGTTATTTGAATAAAGAGTGTCCGATACAGTGCATTTGGTGTAAATCATAGAATGTTTTGAATAAGTTGAAAGTGGTACATCTGTATAGTATGTCAGTTGCAAGGTATACATTCTTGCTTCTTGCCTCCAAAGCGTCCAAATTGTATTTTGGAAAACAATTTGTACAACACCTATGTTTCTTTAGTATATGAGTTTTTAAATAATGATGTACATGGTTATAGACACTTGAAATAATAACAAGATGTGTCAATAACATCTATAAAATGCATCACAGGGATTCAATCTTACATACACTGACTCGGAGTGTGACAGTGGTATAACCTTCGCTGTAGGTTTTATGTGCAAGGAATATTTATTTTCTTCAGTGTCTTAAGAACAGCTCAACTCTGTCATTTCACAGTACTAACAATTTGCAACTATTTTCGAAGCCACGAGTTCGATCTTTGAACTACACCTAATAAACATTGGAAGAAATTTTAATCGGCTTGGATTTTTTATTTTTTGCAGGACATGTCTGGACTTCATTCGACTTCAAAAATTGTTCAATATATTTCGCTTCATTAGTATTTCTCTAGTTTTTTTTTGAATATCTGGTTAAGTGAAAATATTTCTTCCGAAAGCAATCATTTAGTTGCTAATTAAAATAATCAATCAAGCATTTTTTTTTGTTCTTGTAAGACATTGCAGAAAGGTACTCAAGAAAGAATATTTAACATAAATCAGATAAAATATTTTGTTTGTAAAAAGCAGACAAAGCTTCTTATTCCTTCGGAATTTTTAGATAGTTTTTAAAAACAAAAATCGTACTAGTTTAGATAACCTGGTTCACCAGTTTAACCATTGCCCCAACATAACAAACTCTAGTGTAAATACATTAATTTTATTACATCATTAAACTCGACATAAAACACTATGATCTACTATGTGTGATTTCATAATTTTATGCTCGGAACTATAAGCTTTCTTACCTGCAATCTTTGGCTGAATTGGGTCGGATTGTGCGGTGGCAGCAACGGAGCCCGCAAAGCCTGCGGCTGACGATGATGCGCGAAATGTTGCTGCGACTGATGTTGCTGCTGGTGCTGCTGATGCTGCTGATGTTGCTGCTGGTGCTGCTGTTGTTGCTGCTGGTGTTGCTGCTGGTGCTGATGCTGATTAGCCAACCGCTGCCCGACCGAGGTGTTCCGTACGCTCGTATTCCTGTTGTAGTTATTCTGCGGATACTGATTCTGGGGCTTGGCTGTGGCGCACGCCACAATCACAAGCATCACTGCAAACTGCTAGAACAAGAAGCGAAACGTGTTGCGCTGTAACTAGTCACTTTCTCCCACCGGGCCGCTGTGTATAAACAATTACCGTAAACGCGAAACTAGTCATTTTGGCGCGCTTTTCCAAACTTGATTTTGAAGAAATTGGTCTGAACAAAAACACAACCAGACGCAGCGCAACCTTCTGCTCCCCAGACGCACTTTAAACCACTTCTGTGATGGTGCGCCTCACCACCATTCACGCCGAAAAGAAAATAGCAAACAAAACGCGCACGGAGCGAACCGATCGATAATCTTCACTAGCCAAACTCCGACGACAAACTATCATCGCCGGTGCCGTCGGCTATTTTATTTATACAGCCTATGCTGCCGGCTAGATCCCAGGGCAGGTGGTGTAGTGACCACCCCCAAAAAAAAAAACCTCCATGCCAAATAAATAAGGCATGAAAAACACACAGTGTATCACTACACGAAAATGCGGTTCACTAATCACAATACCCGCAGAGGGTACGGCAGGTGTGCGCCAGTACGAGTAGAACGTCAGAGCGGGATGGCGCACGGAGAACAATCAGAATGATAGTGTAAGATCGCGAGACGGTGATATCGGCGAGCGTGGCAGGAAAAGCGAGATCCCCAAAAACGCGCACGGTAAACGGCAGTAGAACCCGCCCGTGGTGGAGAGTTGAGATGGAAAGGGTCGATCACGGCGCGGTACTAGCGTTCGTTTGAATGTCATTAAGATCGGTACCGCAGCTTTCAAGCCTTTCCATTCAAGACGAGATTAATGAATTTGCACCTCTGTACAAGGGGATGGGATGGGCAAGGTGCAGCACGTGACGGTGTGGGTCGCAAGTAGTGTCCGGTTCGTGAGAAGCGAACTTTTCGATTGGCTTTGAATCAAAACGACATAATTACGTTGAGTTTGATTTTTTAGATGAATTGTATACAACATTTATATATTTTTTGTATTATAAATTACTTTTTAATCACATAAAAAGCACATATTAGAACATGGTAACATTAGATGATATGTCAGACCGTATTGAACTGAAAATGTTTTGATTTTAGCTATGTGATTATGCACATAACGTGATCAAATGAAAGAGATAAGGATATTTGGGATTTCTCTGTTTTTTTAGAAACACCAATTGAAATATTGAATATTATACATCAGTGTTTTTTTTATTATTTATTAGTATGACGAGTTATACATCGGTGTTGCATAAAAACGGTGTATAACAAGCTGTGTATACCCAAGTATATACAGTCAGATAAATTTATTTATGAAAACTGCTTATTTTAACACATTTACTTATTTTTGCATAAAGTGATCAAGAATAACTTGCAAAAGCATGTAGTGAAAGGTTATAAAGCATAAGAGAATGTTTTGAAAAAAATTGATAAAAAATGGATTTTATTCAATTATAACCTGAGAAAGTATTCGATTATATAAACAAAACATAGTTTTACTAGTTAATAATGATTTATAAATCAATTCATCAGCTCACAGCTATGAATTAAGCACAGCAGACGCTGATTTAACGCATTGTTAGCGATTTTTCCTCACAGTTTTAATATGTGTACTGTTTTATTGTATACTCTAGCTTTGGATTCGTGAGCAGTATTTATGCATTAGTTTAGGGATTCATTTTAGGAACCAACTTCTTGTTTGCTCTGTTTGAGAATCTTCCTTGAAAAGATTGATTTACTAGCTCCCACTACCCAAACAAGCACATCACTCCTAGACACAAGATAAGCCCAAATAGCAAAATCGATGCACTACTTTTACGCCACACTGTGCGCCAACTCATGAATGGTGGTATTACTGTCTGTATCGGGGCAAAAAAAAAACGATGCATAAAAAATAATGAATCCTCGTAGAGAAGCATAATAGCAAGCAAAAAACAGATCCGTTTCGCGCGAAACCGTAAACGGGACGGCACTATTCTTAAGACGGATTCAAACGCACCCACACGCCTGCAATAAAGTATGTTAACACATCTGCGTGCCGCCTGTGCTCATCAATCCAAACCGAGAAGCTGCCCACAGGGACCAGCCCTTCTACCGTTTGTGCGAGGGCAAACCTCAGCAAACCAACAAACAGCCTCCGTCTTAACCGCTCGATTGTGCATTTGCATTGACCGAGACGGTGGCTGCTGCAGCAGGCCCAAGGTGTCCCAAGGTTTCGGGTGTGCTGCCGGAGGATGTCAAAAAAGACGAACTTCCATCACTCATCATCTCGATCTGGGCTGCGCGAGAACGAAACCCCTTTCTTCCACGGCCGCACCACCAGCTCGCGCTCGTGAGCGATTGCGTGTATTCCCCTGCGGACGGCATTGTTTCAGACGGCCGTACGAAAGGGATGCACGTGGTGCGCGTGGTTCTACCTCGAAAGTGACCCCACCGGTGAGTGGCCCACACGACCGCAGTATCAATTTCAAGAAGTGTTCGAAAAGGCCACCCTGAACTCTTTGGGGAGCCGCTGAAAAAAACCGCAAAAACCATTATCGACCGCAGTTAGGGTTCATCTCTTGTGCGGCGTTGAAGTCACTTTGTTCTGATGGCCGAAAAAACGCATGGAAACGACGCTTTGCGGTGTTTAGAGATGTACTAGCCTTTTTTCGAGAGCGAAGGGATTGCTTGAGGAACAGAAAACATTAATACAAATCGAAGATGATCGCGAAAGGCTAAGGTGTGTTGAAAATTAGTTTTATTTTGCCCTTGTTAGGCAAAGGTGAGCAATGCTTCAGCACCTTGAGTATTTCTGACATCAACCAGTATGATGGGATTGTTTTGGAAACATTTACCAACGTATCAGCTAACCTTTGTTATCATCTTTGAGCTTTTATTTATATAGCTAGAATGCTATTTGTTGTGATTCTTCAATATTCATCAAACCACATTGTATGCACCAACCCTCAACCCCAAAGCTCAATCATCCGACAGCACGGGGCAGCACGGAAAACGGTTTGATTTTAAAACAAACAATCAAAAAGGCAGCTTCTGAAGACATAAAAACACACCGTAATGACCGTCAATTACATCCCGGTCCCGGCCGCGGTAATCAGCACCCTGATAGGTACTGAGTTATTGCTCTTCAAAACGATATAATTTAAAAGACACGAACCGCCGCCGGCCATCTCCTCGGCCACGCCGTCGTGTAGATCGCATCGATGGCGAGTGTGTATCTGGTTGATGGTCTAGCGATGTTCTGCGCGGCAGCCTTTTGTTCGCGAACTGGCACAGTTCCGCGACACAACCCCCCTCCTGCTCGCTGTCGTTTCGACACGGCGAAGGGTTCAATGTCAGGAAACGATGATGATGGCGGTGTTACAAAATTTTTTGGCATATGCATCGGCGGGACACACCGCGCTAAAGGTCGACGGCCCGCCGGCGAGATGTCGCTCGGTGCTGAGTTTGGGGTCGCTCGGTGTTCAGACGGTTGGATTTTGGGGATCGCAATCGCGCCCCTCGTACGCCGCAGTAGAGCACATGAGCAAAACTGGACAAAAAGTAGCTTTATCAACCAGTTCAATGACGAGAGAACAGTTGGTTTGTATTGAATGGAGCTAGACGAATGGAGAAAGATTAGCTTTCCTGTCCATCTTCGTTTTGATGAATAGCGTTTCTAATGAAGGCACCTTATGAAGTGGCTTCTGGAAAGGTTACATTTTGAGACATTATATTGATGGTCAGTCGACGCAATACCAATTTGATCAATTTGAGAATATTTTTCCGATGAACCAATGGGTTAGATACGTTTACATTAACATGATGTTTTCGCTCTTTGCTAACTTGTAAGGTTCGATTTTACCTTTTTTCTGTAGACGAAGAGCAACTTTACAATTTTAGTCAAAACTGAGAGATTATAAGGACTCTTTAAATCGTTATGTACGATGTGCATTAAGAGTCATTTACTAATGAAAGATATTTCAGAAATAAAAATGAAGAATCTCATGACTGTTATAGTGTCAATGATATCAATCAACCAGCTTCACATGCATACTTAACTTATTTTTTACGATTTTTAGTAAAAGAACTATAGTCATGATCTAGTCTAGAAAATAACAAATATACAGACAGTCTTTAGCTGATCTTTCTGATACCGCTCTGATAGAGCCATGTTGTGCTCCGAGAAGTAGAACCACAATGCATCATCGGACTCAATGTTATCCGGCTAGTAACTGCTTCAAAAATGAGGATATGATCCAATAATCTCACTGTCAAGATAATAGTATATGTCATGGTAAGTAGGTCGATATAAAGATATAAAGAGATATAAAAGCTTAAGTAAAAGTTTTCTAACTGAAACATAAAATTTTGCAGACTTTATTGAGCAAGTAAGCATTAGATTAGTTTGCAAACCATCCAATAGTCTCAAAAGACCTATTCGTAGAAAACATTTCAGAAGCTTGTTGTAAACACAAAAGAAGGCAACTGCAACGTGTTCAAACCACGTTTCAAAATTAGTTTGAGTTACTTAATTTGAAAATGGCTTATACGCGGTCCCATTAAGTGAAATCTCACAAGCACATCGGATCAAATGTACAATATTACATTCATTGCAAGCCATTATGAGCAATGTGAGTGAATGTGTCCCTCCGAAGTGCACGAGGTACCCGGCCCACCAATCACACCTCCGTCTATCAGCAACACCGATGGCATTTGTTCGATAAAGTGCGAAAATTAATTTGTCATCAAGCCGTACTTGAACCAGGCGGAGGTCGAATTCCGTACACTCCCTGCTTCATCGCCAGCCGTTGTTTCGTGTGAAGCATCGAGATGACTTCTCCTCTGGCATTCCCTCAGCTCGTCAGCACTCTAATAAAGACCCGATCGTGTCTCAATATATCATCTTCTCCCTTTTCGCTGCGTCACCTCTCAGTGTGTATTTTTGTTCTTTTTGTGCTCCATAATCTCCGGAACGCCTTGTTTTACACCGACGATGGTGAAAACATACGTACGGAATCCCTCTTCCCTTCGGGGCATTAAGCAAATTGTTGCCTATCGAATGCACCCACCGACGAACCCATCGGAAATTCGTACGATTTTGTCTAAAAGCAATTATCCACCGAAGGAACGCAGCGAACCTGACGTACCCGAATGTTCGGTGCTTTTTATAGGTCAACCGTGCCGCTCGGGATGGTACGCGAGAATATCTCGCCCGCCAAATATCATGCCCCGCGGAAACGCAAGATCCCCAAGATAGTGAGCCACATAAATTATTTTCCCGGCCTCCCGGCCTGCCAGAGGGTGTGCGTTTTATTGTACGCCGCCGCCACCGACCAGGGCCGTTCGATGATGCATTTGGAAGTGAGTTATAGGCTACAACGAAACAAAAAGTAATCGCCATTTTCGCAAAACACGGTCCCCTTTTCGCGGCAAAAGGCGACCAAAAGCGCGCCCTCGTTGGGCAACGGGAAAATGAGTTTTTCATTTCTCACGCTTCTTCGGACGGATGACGGATATTTATTTAGTCTCTTTTTTCGCACATCAAGATGTTGTCGGCCGGAGCCGAGCGGTGGTTGTGCCACTGCAGCGGTGTGAGAGCTCCAAAGAGAAGAGTCTGCGTGGAGTCAGCAACAGTTTGAACAAGGGTTTGACACAGTACACTCCGTCCCGGTATTTTGAGGCGAATTAAGGAAAGCAACGAAGATTAAATGACATAAAACATAGTTTTGTATTCAAATTGTATTGATAACATAATATTTTACCTTTTGAATCGACAATATTAATCAATCCAGATGATCTTAAGTTGACTGTACTGTGTGTACTAACAGGTGGATTTTGTTGAAGATATTACAACTTAGAAATGAAGAAAAAATAGTTAAAAATTATCAAACCATTCCGAGCTTATACTTGTCCAAGTCATGCTATAACAACACTTAAATTCTATTCTTACCGAGCAAACCAAGTCACTGACATGGACAGTCGTGCTTAAATCGTGCTTCTGGAATTATCTTGGGCGAATCTGCAATTGCCGGTAGCGGTGGCACGCAAGACGGACTCGAATGGTGCAAAATGAAGGATAATAACAAGTCGTAGCTAATGCGCATCGTACAGTGGCAATTGGTGGCTGGATTACCCTGCCAGGGTATCATATTTCACGCTACTCGATCAAATCTTTTGCTTCTTTTGAGCTTCTTGAGACCTAGGGTTCATGAGAACTTTTGGAGTAGTTGCCAAATTGTTACGCAATTGGCTGACCTTTCAGATGGTCATGTTAACAGCATTTAGTAGGGGCAAGCGTTTCGTACAATGTTGCGGTGGCTGAAGCTACTTAGCATCCCAAACCTAACCCCGCTGTAGGTCTCTCGTTATCACACTCAATTCACTCCCGCCAGAACAGGCCTATGTTTTTACATTCGATCCGACCCTTTTGTAATGGTGATTGAAAAGTAAGGCGTCTACCAGCACGGACCACAAACTTACTCCCGTCCTCATCATGCACGCGCGCACGCTCGTGCATCTTTTGCCTTTCGAAGTCACCGAGGTCAAGTGTTACGATCCAGTTGCGCGAGCGGATAAACGTTACGTACGTACGGATTCTCCCCTCGCGGTTGCTGGCGTGGCGCCCGTTTTTCGATAAAAGAACCACCAAAACTGACCCTCAGGGTTATGCCTCCGGGTACTAGCCAGAGATGCTAGCAGTAATCTGAACCCGCCTGCGGTTACTCTATCGCACGATGAGGTGTAAATTATTCGCCAACCCGGCAGAACGATCGCGGAAATAGTTTCCGTTTTCGTGCGATCTCGTGCACCATCCATTGGCTCCTCGGCACCTGTTAAGACCCGGCTGAAAACCACCGAGAGGTGTGATGAAGCCGTCGCTTCATCAATCATCGCACCGGTTAAAGCTTCCAGCAGCACTCCTGCACCCGGCGATATCTCTCTCCCGGCAGTCGAAGGTAGCTCGTTTTAATGATGGCAATTAATTTTCGATTAAGCAGCCGAAGGGAACAAACCGAAATGACGGTGTGTTTGTTTCTCAGCAAAGTTCTGAGGCGTGAAAGTGAAAAATGGGTTTGAAAATGGGTGCCTGGCGCGAGAACGTGACCTTGGGGAAGCGACCCACGCGTCAAGGAAGGATCGGTTACAGAACAGTCAAAGGAGTCAGACATACTTTCAATATTTTGAAAGTGACGGATGATCAAATTGATATAGTTTAATCATTTTTTATGTTCTACTAGTCACACTGGCCAGATTTAGTTCCCGCCATCATATTGGATTAGCCATAAATAGTTTGAGCTTTTTTCTCTGGACTTTCACTTTTTTGTCGCTAAAACAGTCTTCAAAATAGAGGATAAAACCGATTTAGTGTCCGTAGTCCGTTTGAAATAGCCGAGACAATAGGCTTTAGAAGGAAATGGAAGCATTGTAAAAAGGCTATTGTACGTCAGTGCAGCTGTTCCTAAATCTCTCTGGAATGCAAAAAGGTTCCATAACGTTGAGCTTAAAGATATGATATGTCCTTACATGAATCAAAATTGAGCTCTATTTAGTCACTGTAAATAAGCTTGAAAATGGATTGCTTATACACATAAAACCATTCAAAAGCGAGCAAGATTAATGGCCTCTTCGTTTCACTCAATCACCGGAGCGAAAAGTGTATCGATAAACCTCACAGCGACTTTCTTTATGTGACGCTTTAGAAAATTACCAACAGGCATCGTATGTTCACGCAAATTGATTTCGATCGCCCGAAGGGACTCAATCCACCAATCCAGCAGGCCTCGCTCATCACTTATGCAACGTTGCACCAGTTTCCTGGCGCACAAGAGATTCTGCGCTGCACCGCCAAATTGCATCGTTCTCCCCATACGCCACCGGCAGGGTTGATTTATGAGATCACCAGGCCCCAGCCAACGGGATCGATCGAGTAGGAAACGTGAAGCACTACATTCCGATTCCCACTGACCAAAACGTTGCGACAGTATCGGTCATAAATCATGCCCGGTATTGTAATGACGTTTCTGAACTTTCCGGCACACTACGCAGGTCAGTCGCGAGTCACTCTCCGTCCGCTGAGTGACAGATGCTCACCGCGAGGCTCACTCACAGATGCGTGGTAATGATCGGGTTGCCGGTTTCGTCTGGGATCCCTTCGGGCCCTTTTATAGAAAAGTTGAAAAACTGCCAAAAACGTTGCGGTCAGAACTTTGGAACGGTGGAGCTTTGGGATTAAGCTTGGGCGAGGGAGTCGCCGTGCCGGCGACTGCCATTCATTCTACATCTGTGGGCACCAAACGTCAGACCGGATAAGTTGCTTCACTTGACATTTCAATCGCCGGGGCGATCTTCGATGGACTTTGGAGGCGGACATAGCCCCGGACGCAGCGTGGACCATGGGATTCACCACGGTGCAATTAACTGCCGGCATTTCAGTCCAGGGTGTCTGTTGCAGTTTGTTTAAGTTTATGGAAATTGTTGCTAATGTCGCCTTGCCGCAGCGTTGGTGGGTGAGAAGCCTTTTGCAAGGTCACCAACGCCGTGGTCGCCACATAACCGGGCGCTGGATGTTCTTCGGTTCGTGCTTTCGGTGATCTTTCGGTTAAAGTTCGATCCACTCGACACACAGCTAGAAGACTTGGGCACGAACGCTTGGTGATATGGTTCTAACGAGAGTTTAATAGAACCAGATCTATTTGGGCTCTTTTGGCACTCCACCAAAGTGACCTCGTCATGCACGCACGAGCATTTTATTATGATTTCGGCGTGAGCTTGCCCAGTCAATCGGTTGTTAATTCGGCTCACCTTTGCTTGAGCCGGCCGGTAGATAATTCATCTTCATCCCGTGCACGCCTGCTGCGATCGCGGCTTACGGCTGACATTTGGCGTGGACCCATCCGTCAGCATCATACCACACGCGCCAGTGAAGATGTCGGGGAACAAAACGATCCGATCGTCCATTAATCTTCACCCGGGCAGCCCGGGGTTCGGGGCAGCACGCGTCCACGCTGCATGCGCGGGCCATAATATACGACCTGCGAACTGGAAGGTGACGACTGGGCGCTTAATTAAAACAGTTTTCAAGTGAATTTATCAGGTAGATACAGGCAGTTTTACGACGAACACTTGCGCCACCGAGCTACCCCCCCGAGTAATGGGTGTTTTTTTCGCCTCTTCCTCACCAATCGCGGCGATAAAGTCAACCGGTTCGGGTTTCGAAACTTCATGTTCACACGGTCAGTAGTTGTGTCAGTGCGTCGTTTAGCAGTCGTTGCGAACAAGATCTTGCCGATACGCTACGCATGCGATTTGACTAACCTCACAAGATCAAGTTCGATCAAGTGCTGCATCCGTCGATAGAGCCGACCGTTTGCAATGCTCCTGCAGGTTTGCAGGTCCATCGCATCTCAGCGCCTAATCCCGACCTGGATCTGGATAAAGACTTCGTTTGCGCGCCCATTGCAACACGTACTCCTGGGGACGTATTGAGCAGGGCTTTCGGCGGTCCGAGGTGTTCCGCCAAAGTGCGAACCGATCCGCGAACAAGCCGCCCCCGATGATGCAATGCTCAATGTTTGCACCGGTTCGGCAGTGGAATCTTGGGAGGATCCTCCACTTACCGCGTGCGATCGTGGCAGCCAGCAGACTCGTCTAGCTGTGCCGGGCTTCGGCACGCGGCCGATCCTAGATTCGCGTGGCACGCCGTACCGCGAGCATCGTGGGTGCGCGTAAAATTGACTGACATTTAACGGTTGGCAGCGGTGGAATAATAAACTAATAATTTGTAATCTTGCCAACCAGCGTCATTGTACCATTCATGAGGCGCTACGGGCCGATCCGAGCAACCGAACGACATCATTAGGAAGGCAAATTATTCCTGCATCGGTGGTGGTGGTGATGCATCGCCGCAAAGGAGGAACCATATTGTGACAGGTTTTCAGAACCGGGGGATTGGAGATTTAAATGGTTATTTTCGCTACCTCAGGGGAGTTCTTTGAAAGCTCGCCTGGAGCTGCATCAACAGCGATCGCCAGCTATCGGAACTCATTTAGCTCGGCGACCAACTGGACCTTTATGGCCTTTCGATCAATCAAAACAGATCATGCAAATTAAAAGTCAACGGCCATTAATTTTAAGCCGTTCGATTTCACACCTGCCCGATAAGCCGAACGGCACGATCGCTGTTATGGTTTTGATGGTTGGAGGTGGATTTCTGTAAGCTTCCAGCTTCCGAAGCAGATGTGCCAGTAAGGGACGGTGGTGGCAGTTAGAGCGAAATCGTCCAGCTCCGGTTTTGTTTGAACCAGCGTGGTGTCCTGTGTTGACGCCTCCACAATTCTGTTCGTGCACTCGGCTATACTAGTTTCGAGTGGTTCATGTTTTGCAGACGGTCAGCGATGCGTTGCTACCTAGTCACCTAGATAAATGAAAAGGTTGTTTACACAGTCTGTGACTTAACTATAGGACCATTTGTTTTTTAAGAAACAAAAGCAAAACTTGCAAAACTAAAAGTGATGATCTCAAGTAAACAAACCGCTTTGTACGAGTTTTGAACAACTCTACAAACATTATTACAACATTTCTCTCCATGGACAAAACTGCTCCATGAAACATATGGCGACTCATGAAAATTCGTTTTTTTTTGTGAAAAAAATCATTTTAAATCTCTGGAGGTATTAAGCAATCAACTATCAAAGGCATATTTTTGAACGATTTTTGCAATAGCCGTATGATCCCATTCTAATGCTTTCAGAATCTGAATATTGAATTTGGTGACTTGGTCACTCATTCCGGATCCAGTTTCACGAAACCCAAGGAGCGCTATAATTGTGTCCGACACTGTATATCTCCAGCTGAAAGTGAGTATTGCTAACAATTTGAATCCTATGTTTTAATATTGTCGTATCTAGTTGTATCTGGTTCTAGTGTATCTAGTTTATCTAGTGTATCTAGTGTATCTAATCTAGTATTAATGACTGTTCGAATCCATTTGAACGTTGATCGTAGTAACATTATTGTATGGTTTCATGAACTTATATTGATGGAATGAACCTGATTTATACAAACCAAAAGTTATGTAATGTAATAATGTATGTAATAGGATACTAATAATGCATGTAATAAGATATCAAAGCACAAAATCAAGTGTTTAAAATACTGAATATTGATCTCGGACTTCAAACTATACATAATAAAACGCCCGGATGGTTAAAAGGCCTAACCCTCATTCCAGCCCCTTGGCGAAATCGCATTAGAGATTATTTGAATTTATTTTTCCTCACCTCGCTATGAGCAGATGAGTCCATTCGATCGTAATTGAGCTGCCGGCACTATATGGCAGACGCACACCGATCGAGCCGATGGATGCGCGAATACCCGCCGCTCTAATCTTCGTTCGTGCGACCTAGAAGGGAAGCTTACTCACCCACCAGGCGCACTGCACCTCGGACACTGTAACCCGGGTTCTAATAAAATGTAGAAAAATGCTTCATAAACGTGTCCTATCGATTGGCCAAAACGGGCCTCGCGATCGGCGCACCGTTCGCGATTGCGCTGGTGGTGGATTAGGCATTAGCATACGAAGTCAATTAATTACGAGGATGAAGCTCACTCCACAAAACGGCCTGTGAGAAAATTGTGCCATCAGCTGACGTAACGACCGTTGCAGGGAGGCCGAAAGCGGAACTGCACCGCGCACGAACTCGACACTGTGCACCCTGCGGCAACGCATCCGATCTGAAGGCGTTGGCTGGGATGATATCACGAGCGTCGCCGGGCGAGGTTTGGAACGAGCTTTGGAAGCTGTCAACGGTGGCATCTAAATCACGGCAGCCGAATGTAAAAGGCCACCCGTGATATACACACTACGCCCCATCTTAAAGCTTCGATCGATGGAGTCGTTGTTTTGCTTTTTGGGCAGTCTGAACGAAACAGTCGACATGATGAATGGGCAATTAGAATGCACACCCGGATCGTTAATAACTGCCTCCAGACGATAACTGCCTCGCATCGTGAGTCGGGAGAGTTTCGTTTGAAATTGGTGGCCGATCGTGGAGCAGTTCAATTTAATTAGTTCGATCTCAGCGAGCCACTTTCTTCCGTTGCGATCGCGCCACCAAAGCATTAACGAGTATCACGAACTTACCATTCGAGGCTTACCGATTCGAGCCTGATCGAGTCCTGCCTGAATGAGCTGCTGCTGGCAGGGGGTCGCGGTTTTGTTCTACCGCGCGGAGTAACCTTTTTCCCTCGCCGACATTGATAGGGTTTTGGCTATTAATTTAAATTACGATAGCTTCTCCATTAAAGCCAGCGGCACGCTTATCCCGGCGGGTGCATGTTCATGTTCACCGTCGTTCGCCGTCGTTGGAGATGACTTAAATGTCGAAAAACAGAAGGATGAGTTAGTACTTTGTAGCACACGAGCCAACCGCCCGTCGTACCACGGTGCGTGGGAAACGTTATCTGATCTAGGTGGGATGAGGCACTGTTCTCTGCGCAGCGCCTGGCTGTGGTGGTGTTGGTGTGGTGATCGACTACTTAGTGTGGACGCAACAAAATCGTAGGCGGCCCGATCGCACGGAATGCGGACGCTCGTAAACATCCGGTTTAATTGAGGCTAAGTTAAACAGTGGTTTGCGGATAAGTAACTTCTGAAGTTACACTCCCCGGTGGAGAACGTTTCGCACTTCAAAATTGAATAAATGATTGATAGAGTCAGAATTCAAAGCAGGAGAAGGTTTGGATCGATCGAGGATGGAGGAGTTCTGTGTTAATGGTACTGGTATTGAGATATTTAGAATAAGAGTAGGAAACATGTACCAGTATTTGGGCACTGCTCAAAACCAGTCAAGCTTTCAGTTGTTTTTTATTGTTTCATATCGTTAGACCAAATGTGGTCGAGCAACTGAGCCATACCATTATAACTATCGGTTAATAACTGAAGATTTAACAGCCAAAAGCGATGGGCTCTTCCAAGAGAGATGTCCAATTGCATCTTTGTGTAGGATTATTCAAAATCTCGTACAACCAGCACCTACGACATCATAATTGATCATGATCGCAACTACGAAAAGACATATTTATCTCAAAATTATCCTGTATACGAAGTTATCTAGTGTATTGCTCTAATCAATCCTGCAGATAGTTGGATGATCCGGTGGATGACAGCGACTTTGGTGTTCACACGTCAGTATTAGTACCTGAAAAGAACCTGAAACACATCTATCTAGTATGGGGTGACTATCTGGGAATGGTAGAATCTCTAAGATCTCTATGGTAGAATCTCTAATGGTAGAATCTCTAAGTACAGTATACTATGTACTACTACGTAGCACTACTTATGTGTAACTTGCTTAGGCCCAGTACTGACATACGCCTATGAGAAATAGATCCTATCAAAATCTGATTACGTTCTGTTGGTCGTATTCGACAGGTAAACATTCTGAATGATTTAATGGCTGATATGCTCAAAAAGATACTGGAGATCTCGTACAGAGCTTCTGATTCGAAAAACTGTGATGTACTGATCATGTCGGTAGAATTACGCTGGACGTCCTAGACAGTAAAGTAGATGTATGCCTTCAAAATAGACATCGGAGGCATAGTATACCAAAAAAGTTATCTAGATTAGTACAATCGGATATAGTATTAGTAGAAAGTACTATATCACAGTAATTCTTCAGTAGCACCAGCATGATGTTAGTCTAAACAGTTAATACAACTTTAGAACTGATTAATCAATAGCTTTCCTACACGTAATGATGCCTATTTTCGTAAATTACATAAAATCTCGACAAAACCCTTTCGTTCCCACCTTCCAATGCAATGTCGCACTTACCCATCCGTCGCGAAAAAAAAAACAAAGACTTAATCCCAACACAACAGTAATTACGGTTTCGCGTGTCCAGCGGCGGCTCGGCGGATGCGGCAACCGTCTGTCAACCCCTCCAAAAAGAAACCGAAAGTCTCGCCGGCCGTTTGGAGGATTAAAATGCTATCATACACCCCGGGCGCCGTCACGATGATCTCGGGCGCGTTCTCGGCGTTCTCGGCCACCCTTGCCACCTGCCAAATAATGGATGATTAATTACGGCCGGCGTCGGTTCTTCCTCGTTCGCTCGGCTCCGGCTGACACTGTCATCTTCGCGGTAATTAGAACGACATTTGCAGACTGCGGCATCGCTTTTCCCCACAGCGCCTCACGAACGTGCGTCAGGTTTTTCCCGCGCCCCCGTTCCAGCCCTCTCGCCGGACATGCGCGGAGCGTGCTGCGCTGAATGGGTTTTCGATCTAATCTGCTGACCACCACCGCGCCTGAGCCTGAGTTGGTCGCAAAACCTTGAAAAAACCGCCGCCAGCCACCATTCAAATGATGATCGGCGAGAGTCCGACACGGGGACGATCGCGTCACACCGCGTGCGCCACCGACTGGCTGACCTTTCGCGGGGTGGCTGTGTTTGTTTAGCCCTCTTTTCCGCGCTGCCTCCCGGGTCGGCTGTTCCGGGACGGCCGTTGCGCCAATGGAGAGCACCGAGCGCGAGAACGCACCAGTGACAATTACATCTCACGACATGTGTTTGTTGACTGTTGGCATGTTTGGAGGGAAACCTCTCCGCAGAGGGCTCTGCTTCCACGCCTGGAAAGCCGAACTGCGTGTGATTTCTCATTAATCCCACCCGAAGCGGCAGCGGTTCACATAGTCCTCGCTTATGTAAGACGCTACCGCAGCAACCTAAGAGGTCTCTGGTCCAGCTGCTGCTGATGGGTCATCTAATTAAAGTTCTTGCCTCCCTCAGGTGAACTCCACGGCACTTGCGATCGATCCGCCCCTTCGCGAAAACTCTTCCAATCTTTCACGACTCCTCGCGAGTGAGGGGCAAGATCCAGCTAGTTCCAGCGGACCTTTTGCCGGAATCCCTTCCCAAACGCGCAGTGCAATCCATCCTTCGCCTCCGCTTGCTCGCGCAGCCGGCAGCAGTGGGAGAAGCAAACGTTGTGATCCCTCGCGCGGCCTTTGATACCGAAAAGCTGCCCGGCCTGGTATCGGCCGGAATGTGATTGGTCCGTCCGGGAGGTGTTCGGCAACCTCCGGGGCTCCTTGCAGACGCAGAGTGCACACCACCTGAGCCGTGCGGGAAGCGACTGCGCGTGTACATGCACCGGCTGTGGCTGTGTGTGCCGCCCGGGGTGGGGAGAATCACAGAATCATCCGGCATCCACCCCGGCCCAGAACGTGTATTAGACGGCGTTGCGGGGTTGCCCCGTCGTGGCGCGTAGACTAGTGCGCATTTAATAATAATCATATTCTTTTTTTTGCTGCTTCCCTCCACTCCAGTGCGCGAGGGAAGCTTGCACCGACACCGGTGTGCAGAGTCTTCAGGAGGGAGTTGGGAAAATTGAAGCGCACAGACGGGTATAAATTCGCATCGGTTGACCCATCATCGGTATCATACCTCGGCTAAGCCTCCAGTGCACAGCATCGCATCGCCCGTGTCCCAGCCCGTGTCGGACGCAACAACACACGAAAAGGATAACGATCCACGTATCAGTCGTTGGTGTATCAGTGATTTTTTCGAAGCTACAATCATGAATTTCGTAAGTGTTCGCCGTGGTACGATTGTCAAGTGGTTTTCCAAAAAGAGAAAAAAAAACGCTCCAGAAAGTGAAGTGTCTACGAGTCCTTTGTGCTTTAACTTTCGGTTTTTTTGAAAAGGACATTACGTTATGAGATAGATTGTCGAAATAGTGGTACTCGTGCTAAACGTGATTGAAAATGAGACGTTAGAAGTTTTGCTGAGCATCTTCAAAGATTTCGCTGAGCATCTAGTACAGATTTCGTCAACTTTCGGATTTTTCAAGAGTTATTGTATTCAATTCTAATACTCTTGTTGATATATTGTACACATATCATAGTTCTGGTGACATTGGAGTATTTAAATATTTCAAATGTTCTTTTTAATATTTTTTCTCATAGATTACACTACTCTTCTAACTATTTTAAATAGGATAAGCTCAGAATCGATAAAAACAGTGAAAATTTTGAGTTTTTTGTTTTCATCGTGAGTTAAATTTTGATCTTTGCTCAGAACTTTGCTTACAAAAAATGTGAAAGGTTGATATATTTTTTTTCAACGCTTGCAAGATTGCAAATTCTTGGGGATACTTTTTAGCTATGGTTGCTTTTAAGGTTATGAGAGCTAGCTATAAATGCTCGATGAAAGCTACTTACGTGCAGATCAAAATGTCTATGGAGCATGCTAGAAGCATCTACAAACCTTAAGTAAAACGAAATTTTACAATTTCATGAACATGTTAGGTAAATTTTGGATTCATTTTGTTGTTCATTATATTGATGAACACACTGTAAACACAGCTCTGTGTGGTTATATCCACAGACGTTTGGAAGATACGTCAAATCATGAAAGCAATGCAACAAAAAAATAGATAGAATAATTATTTTGAAGCAGTCAACGATCCTGCAAAAAAATACAAAAATGGCCTTCTATTGTCTTCTATAAGTCTTTTGTCGTCTATAAAAATACAGCGTTTTAAACCCTTTGCACTATTTTTAAATGGTTTAACTATTTGAAAAACATTTTAGTTGTCAGGTGTTTTATATGCCATATATTTGTTGGTCTTATGATTAAGATCATCACTGTAGAATACTAGTGAAATTTTGAATCGCCTAGAAGATAAAGTTTACATTTCACCAGCATTCTTTAGCTCGTGTCAGAAGCTTACTAAACTCATGTATTGTATAAATTTGACAACAAAACGGCCCACACCCTATTAAAAAGATCGCCTCCCGTCACGATTCGCACGCAGATTACCGAGTCAATAAAAATTAATAGCGCGCTTTAGTGCGGTCATAATGATAGTGGGCTCGTAAAGGCGGATCAATCCCACGTCCCACCGGCCACCACTGGCACGGATTAGCCGTGCAAATTAACCGCAATCTAACGATCCCCGGCCCGGCCATCGTACAGCGGCAATCCATCTTCGGCCGGCTTCGATTGTCCTGGCGGGCGAATTTGCATCGTACCGCTCCGGCGGGCCACTAATCGTTCAATTACTGCCAGCCGCACTCTCATTGCACTCCGCTCATAAACCATCGATCGGACGGGCCGATCGATCGATCGTTCGGCCTGGTCGCGGATGGAAAGCGCAGACTCAGCCTCTGCTCACAAGGAGCGGCAAGTTCTCGCAGACGAGCTGGCGAACACGACTGACGATTGACATTCGCGGATGCGGCAGCGCGATACCTAACTCAGCGCGCCCTATCTGACACATCGAATCTGTCAATTTATAGTGTAGGGAAGTTGCGCAAAAGCTTCGTCCAACAATGCGCCGATCGCACATTCCCGCACGGGGAGCCATAGTATCCATCCAAATGAGCCTCGCATAATCTCCTTGTTCGCGTTATCCACAGGTCGTCCTACTCGTCGCCACCCTGGTCGCCGCCACCTCGGCCCAGATCCGGCCGCTGCCGATCCCGTTGCGGAACCCGGCCGTGTACGGTGGGCCCGAAGCGAGCGCCGTCATCCTGAACCAGGTGTACGAGCCGAACCCGGACGGCTCCTACATCTACAGCTACGAGACGAGCAACGGCATCCGGGCCGAGCAGCGGGGCTTCCTGAAGAACCCGGGCACGCCCGGCGAGGCGCAGGTCATGCAGGGCTCGTACTCGTACACCGGCCCGGACGGTGTCGTCTACACGATCAACTACATCGCCGACGAGAACGGATACCGCGCCGAGGGGGCCCACATCCCGTCCGCACCGCGGTACAACCCGCGCTATCCCGGCCAGTTCCAGTAGGGCCAGCCGGGAAAGGTTGACCGGCGGGACACGCGACTGGCCGGTGGAGCGTGATATTTACTAGCTAAAAGATCGCGCCGCTAAAGATCACCCCAAACCCCCGGCGTGTCGTCGGCGCAGCGCCGTAATGATGCCGAGGCCCGCCCCATCGCTCGAACTCGAACTTCATACTCCATCCATACTGCATCGGTCACCCGGATCGGTCACTTCACTCCACAGCAGCCATTAGCAGCTGCTACTTCGTTCGTTCGGGCCCAGCCATGACACTTCGCGGCGGTGGCAGGGCGGCGGTGTGACATCGAAGACATTTAGTGGACACAAACACACACACACGCACACAAACGCCGGCTATAACGTCTAATGATGGCCGCCGATCGCCGCGGATCCCAAGCACTTTTGTAAAATAACTTTATACCCATCGCTCCTGACCAGCCACCCGCTGGCCAGTATACACACCTTCTTTATGCACCTCCATTTGTGTTTAGTGTCCGTGCATTTGAATATTGTATTACGTACCGAGTTAAATAAATCACGCAACAGCCTTCACGAAATAGGCCACCACAGAACCACGGTCCGCCGTGCGTCTGCGTTCGTTGTGCGCGTTTGCCAAGAAAGAAGCTCGCTTACACGAAGGATAAGGTTTGCGGAACGATGGGACAAAGGATCGTTCAACAAATCACGAGTAAATTCATAATTGGCGGAGGGATATGACGCTGAACGGAGTGTCCTGTATATTAGACTAACTGCAGCATCACTTACAATGCAGCCAGGAAGGATCAGTCTTCTGGGTTGACGTCTTCCAATATTTTGAAATCGTTATTGGACTGCTCAGTAATTGCCTGTGTGAATGAGCAGGGTATGGTTTGCATTTTCACTATCAACATGTATTTTTTATTTAAGTTCCTACTGTATATTGCTTCCGATATGATGCACAAATCACAAAAATTGAAATATTGAGAAACTCGTTTAACCGTCTATAGTTCTATACAAAAGTGTTAAAAAGCCAACGTAAAGCTGTACACGAAGGAACTGCTCAGCGATGAGTAATATAACGAAGTAAAGTTACCACCAATACTATGCCTTATACAAAGTCGTACTTAAATAGTATTTAACACCAATTGGAAAGTAAATGTATCACTGTTAACAGCCATTCTAGGGGCCAATGGGCATCTAGAAGACTATTTTTGACATTTGAGGACAAGTCGCGTTGATCCTCATTTTAAGCAGCTATAATTATCCCTTGTCATTATCCCCGTAAGATTCCATATGGGCAAACAAAGTTTTCGAAGGTGTTATTAATGTTGTTGTGCTGGGTTCCATGCACATGGCTGATACATTTAGTATTTGATAGCCAAAAAAGCGAATATTACGATGAAAACTGAACAATTGTTTGACCTTTCAAAACGACGCAAGCTACAGAATGGTGAGAAAAAGTAGAACGCATGGACGGTATGGCTGTTTAGAGACGATGAAGTCATCAACATTATTCTCCGGCGATGCGCCAGACATCTATTAAGAAATGATTCAGAAAACCATAAAACTTACTTGTGAGAAGCTCGAAAATCTGTCGATCCCATACCAAAAACTTCAAGCAATCGATTACTTCCAATCGTACAAAACCTAGCACAACAAACCATCTAAGCTCCATGACTAACCCGTCATGTGAATGTGAAGAATGTGAATCATTGCTCACAGTTAGCTCCACCGACCGATTCTACGCTTCCTGTTTCGCTTTGCTGAATCGCGCTAGAGTCAGGCGTGAAATTGATGTGCGATGAGTCTCTAGTGTGGTGTAAAAACTACTCGAGCCACAGCCGCGCTAACTGTGTTCCCGTTTTCGGAGTCCGAGTCCGAAAAGCGGATCATCCCGCGATGACCTTGCCCGGCGAGTTTCCCGCCGTTTCGCGTACGGCCACAAATGGCTGCCCACTCGGTGGACGCGATCAACAACGCTGAGCCGCTAATCGGCACGGCACACAAACCATTAACGCACCAACGCAAGCCACCCGGGGTGACCAGATGGATGTGGGGCTATGCGGGAGTTTCAGATCGGATCGAACGAGTTTGGTCGTTGATAATAAGTTTTCCTGAGTGTTCTAATTACTGCTAAAGCTTTACAGCACACGCAGCAAAGGGGTGTCTATTTTTGGGTTACTATTTCGAATGTGATTAATTGTTTAATAGGTCGATCGAGATATAACAGAACGATAACGTGAACAAGATGTAATTTCAATCCTTTCTTTGACAACCATTAGAAAAACTTTGAAATGATGATATGTTTCATATGTTTTCTATAAACTTTCAATTACGATGTACAACTTGTTAACGTTTTTAGGTTAAGAATGAGTGATATAGACCTTCTTACTGATACTCATGGGAAAAATCTGGAAAAAGCGCCCAGAAAATGAAGTTTTTTCTTGTATCTGCTATAGCAGATATTTTCGAATAACCTAGTGTAAAGTGATCAGGGATACCAATAAAACTCAAAAACACACACTGCATAGATTCAATACTTGAATATTTAACAAATGTTTCCTCTAAAATATCTGTAAGAAGTTATTCGCATTAAATCTCGCAGGCTTCCCGGGTAATGTGGCAGTCTGGAATACGGTTGAAAATGTTCCACATATATGACATTCCATCAAGTGTTATTTGACTTATCGTGTCGAAGCGATCACTAAGCCAACTTGTAGTGATTATGTAATGCAAGCTAACGTTTGCAACAAACAAACCGTACACGGGATCGGCACTCTTCTGATGGAAAAGGGCCTCCATTCGGAGAAAATCGCTTGTTGACGTTTCTGTATCCGATCACAAACAAACTGCAGCCACCGGGCAAAACGGCAACAATATTTACACCCTAACCTGGATCGCGCATTTTGCGATTCAGCGCGCCCACCACGTCACGTTCCCCAAAATCTCGTGTTAATGCGATACCACCGGCGGCCGGTTGCCCTGCCGCGCCCGCGCGAATCCATCCGGCAGCCATTTACGGGAAGTAGATGGCGCTAATCGATACGGAAACACGCCGTGTGTACACTACCGATCAGCGGATGGGAGTGAAAATGCGCGCCACAATGGTTAACGTACCCTGGAAGGCTAGTGGCGCTGGGCCCCGCTTCCCTGCCCGAGGACGGACCGGCGCAGGTAGTACAAGCTACTATTTTGTAGCCGCGATGTAGGCGTCTTCCATTGCATTAGTGCGGATCGGTATAGAACGTCCCGCAAACAGCATACGGTGGCGGGCGTCTGGTGTTAATTAGAGCACACACTTTAATTTTCACTATGCACTACGCAGAGCATCGGTTCACTCCCGGTGGGTGATGTGGGGGTGTGTCAATAGAGGCCAAACTCGGTGTTCGGTATATAAGAAACCGCCGGGGACCACTTATCAATTCAGTCCACAAGGCGTAGCGAAACGTTTCGCAAAGTGAATTTTACTCGCGAAAACTCTCTTGGAGCAACTTTGTCCAACATGCAAACGGTGTTCAAACTTCTGTCGGTGCTGTGTGTTGCGTTGATGTTGATTCTACCCTTTGCTGGGGAAGTGTTAGCAGCGCCCGCTCCACAAAACTTCATCAGGCCCATCGATGCCATCGACCTGAGGGGAAGCCTACTGGTCCAGCGAATTCGACAGCGTGGACATCGTAAAAAGTTTTTCGCACCACCGGCCATTACCGGAAAATAGTGACTGGATTGCAGCTTGCCGCCACAGTTCTTCGGCGGTTTTCGGTGCTGCGGTGGCACGTAATTGGAAGGCGCTTGTTAACAGAACTCTTGGAAAACCTTCAAACCGAAGAGCTACCATCAGGAACCAAGCATGCTCCAAATTTGATTAGCACATCGTGCCGATGCGCACACCGAAGCGTGGACGAAGATGTATATAAACTTGATGAAAACAGCATCGACAGACGCATTCATTCCAACGGCCACGAACTAACGTGCCAGTTTTGGTGCAGTTATAACGTTTGACCACCACGATGAAGCTAAGCAACCTGCTCGTCCTTACCGTGCTGCTGTGTGCGCTTCTGGAAGCTGTCGTGGGTCAACGATCGAACGGATTCCCCACGTACGACGATCATCCTTCGCCGTTTCGGTTTAACCGACCGATCGGCACGAGAAAGCCACGGCGCAAGTTCTTCCCAGCACCGCCAGGAATAGTGGGGTGAAGAAGCCGCTAGAGAAAGTGTCTGCCAGCGTGTGTACAGTGCCGATCGCTCGATCGCAGAATCGCAATATCCACACCACAAAATGTACCAAACGAAGGAATGCGGCGAGGAGACGAACGTGTAGCAGAAGTAATGATAACGATTGTGTAGTTTAAGCATTTACGATTACCAGTGAACATGTGACCATCTGAAAGGGATGTATTTGTTTCGTGCTAGCTTTAATATGTACAACTATTTATACCATAGTATTGTAACTATACAGTTTTTTTTATTTTGTTTTATAATAAAATATGCAATAAACATCTTGTAATGTGATATTTAAAACATGAACGGTGTTAGTTGCATCAAATGTGTTGAAAAAGAGTGTTCAAAAATGCTATCCTCTATGCTAACCACCTTACATACATTAGCCAAAGGCTTTGGAATATCATAGCGTAAAGGCATTTGTCTAAAAAGAAAACTGTTAATCGTTTTAGAGCTGCTTAACAGCTCTTCGTCTTTTCATAGTGGATGCAAACACATTTAATACATGTTTTAGACGGTTTGAAGTTTAAATTCGTACTTCCATGTTCTTGTCCAGAGCTAGATGTGTACTACAAAGCGCCTAAATGTAGACAATAACGAGGCATGATATCATAGGCTTTGGGAAACGGAAGTTTTGGAAAAATTCGAATTTATAAAATACCTTCTTTGAGGCGATCCTGCTTCGCCCAGGTGTGTTCTAACGTGTGAGCTGTGAATCACATAAAGAAGGTTATCTTTTTTCTCTTTTGTCCTATATTATGGATTAAAATTACATGAAGTACTAAAAGATAGGTAGTAAACTTATCCACATTCAATGTCGTCGTCTACTCGAGAAATCAGACATACATAGATACAAAAGGTATATGAAAATATGTATATGAAAAAAGGTCGTAAAAAATAGTAAAAAAAAGTATTAGTGTAAAATGTCATCAAAAGCTATAAAAATTAGACATAAAAACGCCGGTTTTCCCTGGGATCGGTTGTCCGGATCCCTGGTAGCGGGAGAAAGAACTAAAGAATGAGAGCGGTAACGAGAGCGGCAAACGAGGGAGGGGCTACGGATGACGTCAGCCTGGCTTGTTATTTGACTGTTAACAAGCCGATAACAAGTCAGTAACAAGCCACACAAGTTGTATGGGATTTTCATGCAAGTTTCAACGGACTTTGCCGAGTGGGATTAAATCTGCACTGTGGTAGATGCCTACCTCTACACTGTAAACGAATAAGCGAGACGAACCATTCGAGACGCACATCAAAACAATTCGAACGCGCGCGCCATAACAACAACAGAAAGAACAAGAAGAAGAAAGCTCTCATGGTGATACCTCAGCAAAGCCGGCACGAAATAGCGAATTTTGTGAATTGAATTAGCTCCAAAATGGATCCACCGCCGGTCGATTTGCAAGAGGTGAAGCAAAACATCCTCATCGGGATAGCGGAATGCGAGAAACGTTGTTTGCTGCAGTGCACCAAGTGGCTGGTGGAATTGAATCACGGCCTGTCGGAAACAACCGTCGATCGGACCGGTAATGCCGCGTTCGAACATATGCACAGCGACGGCATCGACGACGCCGAGTACGACAACTACCTGCTGGCCAAAAGCTACTTTCACGTCCGGGAGTACGATCGATCGGCCTACTTCACGCGCAACTGCTCCTCGCCGGTACCAAAGTTCCTGCATCTGTACGCGACGTACATGTCGAAGGAGAAGAAACGACTCGACAACATGACCGACAGCTCGGTGGTCAGTACGGTGAACCATGCGAGAGATTTCTCCGAGCTGCTGACGATCCTGCGGACGGAACACAGCCAGCACTCGCTGGACGGCTACTGTCTGTACCTGTACGGTGTGATACTGAAGAAGCTCGACCTGACCGAGATGGCGGTGCGGGTGTTCGTCGAGGCGATAACCGCCGAACCGATGCTCTGGAGCGCCTGGCTCGAGCTGGCCCCGCTCGTAACCGATAAGCGCATGCTGCACAGCTTGGATGTGCCGGATCACTGGATGAAGAGCATATTCGAGGGGTACACGTACATCGAGCTCTTCCAGAACGACGAGGGCATCAAGATCTTTGAGGATTTGCAAAAGAACGGCTTCGGGAAGTGCATCTTCATACCGACGCTGCTCGCGATTGCGTACTCCAACAAGCGGGACGTGGATCGCTCGATCGATATATTCCAGCACCTGCAAAGCATCGACCCGTACCGCTTGGACAATCTGGATTCCTACTCGAATCTTCTGTTCGTGAAAGACATGAAAACGGAAATGTCACACTTGGCGCATAAGGTGGTGGAGATCAACAAGTACAGTGCCGAGACGTGCTGCGTGGTGGGCAACTATTACAGCATCCGATCGGACCACTACAAAGCGGTCATGTATTTCCAGCGTGCGCTCAAGTTGAACCCGCGCTACCTGTCTGCCTGGACGCTGATGGGGCACGAGTTTATGGAGATGAAAAATACCAACGCAGCTATCCAGAGCTACCGGCAGGCCGTGGGTAAGTGGTGAATGTTGTTTTCATGTGCGTAAGGGGCCACCGAGCCATAATCTTTCACTTTCCGACCGCTTTCAGAGGTTAACAAGCGAGACTTCCGCGCGTGGTACGGTCTGGGGCAGGCGTACGAAATCCTCAAAATGGCCTTCTACAGCCTGTACTACTACAAAACCGCACAGAAGCTGCGCCCGTACGACAGCCGCATGCTGGTGGCGCTGGGCGAAACGTACGAGAAGCTGGACAAAATTTCCGACGCGCTCAAGTGCTACCAGAAAGCGCACAACGTGGGCGACATCGAGGGCGTCGCGCTGTACAGCATGGCCAAGCTGTACGAGAAGCAGGGCGAAATCGAGAAAGCCATCCCGGCGTTCCTCAGCTTCTGCTCGGACGAGAAGCTGATCGCGGACAAGGCGTCCCTGTGCCACGCGTACATGACGCTCGGCAATTACTACGAGAAGCACGAGGACTTCGACAAGGCGACCCACTTCGCGTACAAGTGCCTGGACTTCGAGGAAACGAAACGGGAGGCCGAATCGCTGCTGAAAATCATCGCCAACAAGCGCGCCCACATGAAGGCGACCGCTTCGGCCGAAGCGGCCAGGGCAGCGGCGTCCGCAGCGCCCGAGAAGGGAGACGCTGATGCGACGGTGGACGATGCGTACGGCGAAGATATGGACATGGACGAAACGAACCTTTCCAAGCGAATCGACGACGCGGCGGGAGAGGATGCGGCTGGCGAGGAACTCGCGACGACCAGTGCCAGCGTGCCAGAGTTCCACATGGAGGATAGCTACGATGTGAACGAATAAAAATCTCGAAGAGGTTCTGTTTTGGTTTTTGCTATACGCAATTTTCTGAACACATTTCTTTCATCGGTGAGCAAACTACGCATATTTAACCTGCAACCTTTAAGTTGCAGTGGATCATACCTTGTGTTGCGGTTCAAGAAATTAATTCTATGCGGATGTCCTTAGTAAATTTTTTTTTAATTTTGCAAGCTCGATCTACTTCAGAACTTCAATTATTTACTCAACATCTCGATGTTTACGTTGTGAGTTTCATAGTATCCAAAGCTACACTTCAAACGAGGAGCTTCACTGGTTGCCAAGCAACCGAACTATTGGCAACAAACCCATCCTTGTCTGAATATGCATAATTTCGAAGCCTTTCTTTCTACACACATTGACCACTCCGGGAAGAAGAGTTCGCTTTTTGTAAAATACCGCAAAAATGCTTCGCAGCGGAAACACCACGACGCTGCTGTGCGAAGAACAGACCAAGTTCATCCTTGAACGGATCAGTGCGGTGGAGAAGCATTTCGGTGAGCTGTGCGGTGCGTTCGCAGAGTACACGCGGAAAGTTGCTCGCCTGCGCGACAAAACGGACGAGCTGGCCCACACGACGCAAGATTACTGCGATGCAGAAAAGTGCAATCCTTCGCTGGGCGGTGCACTGTCCAGCCTGGCGAAAGCCATCACGCTGCTGGGCGATTTCCACGATGCGCGCGTCCGGCGGCTGAAGGCGAAGGTCGTCACCGAGCTGTCGCACTACGAGACCGTCTGCAAGCACTGCAAGGAGGACGTGAAGGAGGCGCTGCTGGTGCGGGACAAGGATCTGGCGAAGCGGAAGCAGCTGGAGCAGAGTAAAAGCCGCAATGGGCGCCTCAAACGCAACACCAACGACACGGAGATCATCAAGTCGAACCTGGAGGTGGAGAAATCGCTGAAAGAGATCGAACATCAGGTCGAGCGGTTCGAGAAGCAAAAGCTGCACGATATGAAGGAGCTGCTGCAGAGTTTCGTTCTGATCGAGCTGAAAATGCATACGCAGGCGGTGGAGGTGCTGTCCGCTACGTACCAGGACATCAGTGAACTGGACGAGTCCAGGGATTTGCAGGTAATTTTGGAGTATACAAAAACTGATCAGGTTAACGAAGATAAGATTTTCAATCCGTTGTAATGTTTGCATGCCTTCGTAACGAACCGCTGCCGGAATGGTAGGGAGTACGCAAGGAGTTAAAAAGACAAAATCGGGTAAATCGGGTGGCATACACCAGCGGAAGTCCATTTCAATAACGAAACACTGCTCTCTTACAGCAATTCAAAAAGATCCTCCAACAAGACACCGTCCCCGATCGCTACTTTCTGCAACGCATCAAGAGCCAATCGATGGGGGCGCTCAACGCAACGCTCGCCGGTTTTAACGCTAGTCGAAAAAATAAAAGCCTCAGCTCCAACTCGCTCAACTCGTCACAGGAACAGGAGCAAGAAGGTGGCACGGAGCCGAGTTCCGAGCCGCAGTCCCACCGAAAGATCACCACCACGAGGCGGCTGAACAAAACGTCTGTGCAATCGATTGAATCACTGGTAAGATGGCGCCTGCGGTGTGGAGCGAACTATGGGCAATGTATATTACGGCACGTTACACGTTATTTGCAGGATTCATTGAAACGTGATCTGTCTTCCGGTTCCAAAACTACCTCCGACGAGGAGGACGACAGTGACGATAGCGAAACGCTTACGGACGACAACTCGGACATACCGGAGCGGCCACCGAAGCTGGCGAGCGTGCTGAACGATCTTACGAAAAAGAGTCAGGTGGATTCCACTTTTAAGATAATCAAACTGAAGGACTATAACCCGTAGTGGATGGGGTGGATCTTTAGTGTATATCGCATTTTTTATCGATTCGTTACAGAGCGAAAGTTGTCACAATCCCATTTCCGTTCCCTTTATTGAGGGCATGAATATTGCGAACGTTTACCACGGGTTGAAGCTACGGATTCGTTGCATAGCAACCGGTTGCGTTGAATTCAAACATCCACTTTTCGGGACAGTGACCGTTACTAGCGTGATATACGCAATTGCTTTATGGGTTCTGCTATCGCTAATCGATGATATTACATCGTTGCTATGGTTTGATAGATTTATTAACATACTCAATGTAGCCTTCATACTCTGGGTAGCCCTTCGTGCCTAGCAATAAATCGTTCTTTCTAAATCGTTTCGAGCAAAAACATGTTCCCGATGGTCTTATATGCGTTATATTATAGCTTCAATCTTAGTGCTTAGTGTACGATCATCAAACGTTTCCTACCGATAGTTGCATCCGATTGTATGGTTTAGCAGTGCGCATAAATTTCCGCTGAGTTTCCGAGGGTGCTGAAGAGCACATGTTTAACTCTTGCTTAATAACTAACACCCAATAAATTTACCGCCCGATAGCTTTAGTTTTGGAAAACACTGCCATTTTGCATCACCTGTTGAGAATGTTGCACGGCGTTTTTTTTTATTATACCGAACTTAAATGCATGAGCGTGTGTTTTCGTGAGGAAAGGGTATGCACTTTCCGGGTGCACAAAGTGAATATTGAAACAAGACTGGGCACGGTTCGCCGCGCTTACTTATCCTGCCCTTCGACGCCGGCCTGCTGCATCAGATCGGCGATACTCTTCTCAAGGTCATCTATCCTGGTGCCCATATCGTCGATGCGGGAAATGATCTGATCCGACATGGTCTGGAACTTGTCCTGCACATTCTGCAGCAGATTTTGCACCTATGCGAAAGCGGAACGATTTTTTCGTTGTTGCTAGTAGCGATAACACCCTTCGACGTCGTCCGTCGAATTACTTACATATATCGTCAGTTCCTGCATGTTCTTCGGATCGACATTGCTGTTGAGCGAGTAGTTTTGCTCGGCGTCGCTGTCGATTTCGGACTTTGCATCGGCCATTGCACAAAGAGAGGGTTCGTTATCGTTCCGCGTACAAAGAGTCGTTCGGTCTGGGCCAAGTAACCTCCACTCACTACCGGCTAGGCAAACGTTCTGCGTGCGATGGGATCAAGCGGCTTTGTTGTACACCAAGATTGCGGCGGCACGCACGTAGAGAACCCACCCACTTTGCAATCGAATAAACAAACCTCGGATACACAAAAAAAAAACTATTTTTGTTTGCCTGCACGCGCCGCTGTCAAAGCTTTCCGTTGACGGCCTGGCATTCCAGTGTTTCTCAATCTGTGGATTGCGTTTCGGAGTTAGATTTATAAAACCATTTGCAGTAAGATTTTCTTTCCGTAAACCTATACGCAAACAAAATACGTTTCCAGTTGCACTTGCAAAATACTATAGCTAGCGTGACATATTTATTTCAGTAACTTCATGAAATTAGACAAATCCAATTTATTTACAATATGCACCGTGCACCATTTATAACTGCGAATTTTCTTACGCTGTCGCATTTATGTTTGATAGCACATCTTTTTAAGATTGAATTTCAAGCACTGGGTAGTGAGTAGACTATCAACAATGAAAACCATACTGATTTTCGATCAATTATCTCACTCACATCCCAGTCAATACCGTCGGAAGGAGAGACAACAAAAAGCAGTGCCCTCGGTTCAGAGTTCAATTTTCGAAAAATAATTCAGTTTGAAAGTTTTCTTATTGATCTCTGTGAAAAAAAAAACATAATAGCTTAGGTTGGTTTCTTTATAAATAAGCATATTTCCTATGTAAACAACTGTGAAGCAACTATACTACTATTTTACTTGCGTCGACTGCCACCGCCACCGGCCAGAATGGTGACGATTCGAATGAAAATGTTCAACGTATCCATGTAGATCGAAATGGCCCTGAAATGAAGAGATATTAGATGAAATATTTGCCACAATGTACATACGTTCGTGCTGACTTTGGATTTAGTTTCTATGGCTTTGTGCTTACACACTGTTATTAATAATAAAGCAAAACTCCTCGTAAATCAAGACATTTTTTTCTATGATGGTAACTGTTGATCGAAACGATGAATGGTAGAAAGATAACCTAGTTAATAGTGCCACTTCCAAAGGACTGCGTTACTAGTTTAAACAAAAGTGCAACAAGCCAGTACTAGCACGAACGTATTTATACTCTTAGATTACCTATCGTGAGATACTTACGAGTTTACCGGATCGAACGGGCGTGGTGCGTACAGTGGATACATTTCGGCTCGCTTCACAATCTTCTGCGTGTCGTATAGCAAAAATCCACTGAACAGCAGCAAACCACCGTACAGCGAGAGCGACGCAATGCCTGCGCCGAGCGCCGTCGTCGGTGGAAGCCAGATCGACGCCAGGGAGGAAGCGAACACCACTCCCAACCCGATCGCCAACGGTCCGCCCATGTAGAGGAATTTGTCGCTCGGGGCACACACGGCCACCGTCGAGAGGCCACCGACAACGCCGGCCGTGTACCACGCGGCACGTGTAAGAATGGCCCCACCGACAAAGCACATCGGTGCGATCACGGCACCCAGGATGGCCGAATGTGCTGCCCACGCCAGTTGCTTCGAACCGAAGCCCGGGCTGTACGGAATCGACTGTGCGAGCATGCCGGACCCGATCATCACTGCGAATGTGCCCAGAATGGACTGCAAATGAGGGAAATAACACGTTACGATTAAAAACCACGATACCGTTCAGCCGCACCATCTCTTACTACGCACCATCCATCCATTGCGCGACACGAGACTCAGCAAGCGGGGCGATCGGAACACGGCCACAGCACTGGCCGCCGAAATGGCCAACGAGCCGCCGAAGTACAGATAAGTGTCCTGGATGCGTTGCTTCACAAACTCCGGCCACAGGTGCGAATTTTCGAGCGTGCTCGTGCCGCTACCCATCCCGAGTCCGTAGAAGCAGAGCGCACCCAGCCCGAGGGCAGCACCGCCGGCCAACGCTCCCTTACCGATGGCGTAAGCATTCGGACCGGGTGGTGCCATCGCCCGCTCGCGGAGGGTCATACGCTCGGCGCGGGACGTCCATCCGGTGCCGCTTCCGCCCTTCACTTCGCGCCCGTACTGCCGGAACACCTGCTGCTGCGGGTGGCGTTTGGGAATCGTTTGCAATGCCGACTTCAGCAGTGCTGACGAAACCAACGGTCTAGTACACACCAGACGGGACAGCATCTCGAACGACACACCTGAAGAAAAGCAAACTTTGGACCGTGAATAACAAAACACAGTTGATTCGTTGCGTAAACAGAGCGCATTTTGTTTTTCATGATTTGCAGCCTCATGCGAAAACGAAACATGACGAAATCCGTGGCAATAATAACAACACCGCTACTTACCTTATTTCGTAGGAAAATTGAACGAGTTCGATAAGAGAAGTTTCGGAATAATCGCACTGTTTCACCTGAGCAATGCAACGCTCGTCGTGTCGTGTCGTGTTTCCACAAAATAACGCAAATATTCGCAATACTCCGCAATGCACGCAGCTGTTTTTATGCCGTAAATAAATGTTTTCCGTGGTCAAGAAATTTCTCGGCATCGAATGACGTTTCTCGCTCGCGCACAGTGGTCGGTCACCATGCAAACAGCGGGAGATTGTTTTTCAAAAACTCACTCCCACAAAGTCGTTACGCGATGTATGCCAACTCACTCACTATAATATTACGATATGATTAATAACATCGTTGTAATTTATTTGTAATTTATTGTTACTTTAATTCAACGGGCCGAAAGGCCCCCTCGAAGCGTACAAAACAATACATAAAACATTAAAAGTTAACTGGCGTTACTGTCCGTATACAATTAAGTAATACATTGAATACATTGAAAATGCATCATTCCACCTTTTTGGCTCCGATAAAAGGAATCAACTCCCGCACAGAGTCAAGTAGAAGTGATGCTGAAAGAGTTAAGGGCCGAAAGTAGAGTTGACAGAGTTCGACGCCGCTGGAAAAAGTAGGCTTGTAAAAGGGAATTGCTCAGCGCGTGAACCGTTCTTTCTTCGCAAAACCCAGTCTTTAAGTTTGCATTTGTCTGTATTTTTGATATCGTGGCGTATAAACTAACGCAGCATCAATAGCGACTAAATATTGAAATTAATAAAATGAAATTGTCAATAGGTGTCGGGTTGGTCGACAAGGTTTACATGCCCAGCAGCACACTCGTCCCGGTCGGTGCGACGATGGTCGGATTCGGTGAGCAGGCCTGCCGCACCGACATCTCCCACGTGTCCAGCAGGTGGGACAGCGTGAAAAGCCCCGGTAGCTTACAGATGCGCGCCATCAGCGACTTCTGCACCAGAATCAGGAACGGCGTCGCATTGTACTCCTGCTCGATCAGCGAGCAGCTCGGCGCGGCGAACGGGTAGTCCTCCGGAATCGTAACCGCGACCGGCGGCACACACGGCAGATTCTTGTCGTCCAGCCAGCAGATCAGCTTGATCGTGCGCGTACCGCTGATGGCGCACTGGTCCACCAGCACCTTGAACTTCTGGTCCAGTCGTGCGATTTCTCCCTGCAGGATGTGTGGAATTTCCTGCGCGGTGGTGGTGGTGGCGATAGTGACGGCAGAGCTGCTGCTACTGCCGGTGCCGGTGCTGCTGCCGCTGGTCGTGGTCGCAGCGGTGGCCGCTGTTGTGGTGCCCGTTGCCGCTGCATTCGATCCTGTGCCCGCACTTCCCCCAGCAGCACCAGCAGAGCCCGCACCACCCGCCGTTGCATCGTCCGGCGCAAGTCTCGGCTGCTTGGCCGGCGGTGGAAGATTTTTTATGTCCGGCCCAAACAGTGCCTCCAGACAGGGCCGGAACGTGCGCTGCAGCGTGTGATTGCCGGACGCACCCTGCAGACTGGCCGAAACGGCTTCCACCAGCGGGTTGTTGGTCGGTGTTTCGCGAATCGAGCCGAGCTGACTGGTGAGCGCCGCTTCGCATTTGTGCAGCGTTTCGAGCGGAATGCGAACGCTCGGATTGCTGAGTATCTCCAGCAGCCGCTTCATCTTGGCAATCTTGTCGATGTCGTCGTTCTCCATCTTCGCTATCATGCGCTTCAGCGGTTCGATGTACTTCGTGAGCGACCGGTACTTCTCCCGGTACAGCTGCTCGTCCTGCGGATTGAGCGGGCTTGGCACGGCACCGCCCGGCTGTCCCGGGGTGTTCAGCGAACCGCCGGGCGACTGACCAATGTTGGAGCGCTGCGCAACACCGCCCATGTGAGGGTTCGGCGAGGGAATCAACGCAGGGGACGGAATCATCTGTCCCGGATGCGACGGGGGTCCGTGAGCGCCCGGTCCAACCGGCGACGGCACCGACGGCGAAGGAGACTGCCGCAGGAAGTTATTCGGAGTGACGCTCCGGACAGCTCCACCACCGCCCGGATACACATTGCCTCCCGGCATCATATCCGGTGGCTTACGAACCATCCCGCCCGCTCCCATCCCGACGAAGTTGGCCTGCTGTTGGCCGGCGGCACCGCCAGCTCCACCTCCACCGAGCATCTGGCCCGGACCGGGTCCCATCACACCGCCCACGTTCGGGCCAACGCCTCCGGGACCACCCATCGGTACGCCGGCATTCATTTGATTTGGACCAGCCTGACCCATTGCACCGGCCTGTTGCTGCATCGCTTGCTGCTGCATTGGTACGCCCGGACCTCCGGGCCCCCCGATCGGTCCTCCGATAGGGCCCGATCCTTGTCCCATTGCGTTCAGCAGGACCTGTTGCTGCTGTTGATGCTGCTGCTGCTGCTGCTGCTGTTGCTGCAACTGTGGATGTTGGCCGTGCTGCTGCAACTGTTGATGTTGTTGCTGAGGATGTTGTGGATGTTGTTGGCCGAGTTGCTGCTGATGTTGCTGATGCTGCTGGTGCTGCTGCATCTGTTGATGCTGTTGATGCTGCATCTGCTGCTGTTGCTGCAGCTGCGGCTGATGCTGTTGTTGCTGTTGCTGCATCTGCTGCTGATGCTGTTGAAGCTGTTGATGTTGCTGCGGATGCTGTTGCAAATGTTGCTGCAGCTGCTGATGTTGTTGATGCTGCTGTTGTTGTTGCACCTGTTGCTGTTGCACGACTACTTGCTGCTGCACTTGGCCCATATTTGGACCAGGTCCACCGTGTCCCACACCACCTTGTACGCCGGCATTGAGCTGACCCATCTGCCCCGGACCTAGGCCCATCTGTACCTGGTTCGGGTTGACTACCTGTGGCATTCCCTGCTGTTGCTGCTGCTGCTGCTGCTGCCGAAGCACCTGATTCGCTGCCATCCCCATTACTTGTGGGTTCATGCCGGCATTCGCACCGACCATCGGACCCATCTGGTTCCCGGAGCCCATATTTCCACCGACCGAACCCATCTGCTGGCCTCCTCCCATGACGTTTTGGTTCTGCAGCTGCGCCTGGATCTGTCCCATCACCATCGGGTTCATCTGATTTGGGCCACCTACCGCCATTTGCTGCACTGGACCGCCCTGCCCTTGGGCCATTCCTCCCTGTTGCTGCTGTTGCTGTGCCTGGGCCATACCACCCTGCTGCTGCTGTTGCTGTTGCTGCTGCTGTTGCATCTGGTTCACCTGCATCGCGCTCAACTGTGCCATCTGCTGCTGTCCGCCCATGCCAACTATCTTACCACCACTCATACCACCCGGCCCAATGCCTACACCCATCTGGCCGGGCATGCCTCCGACCATCCCACCGCCCGGGCCCTGCATCTGATTCGGCCCCATCATGCCCATCTGGCCGCCCGGTCCGGGGCCCATCCCAACGCGGTTGCCCTGCATCGGGCCACCCATGCCACCCATCTGCATTTGCGGGCGCAGCGAGTGCAGCAGGTTGGACGCATTTCCGCCACCACCCATCTGGCCGCCCATCGGTCCACCCGGCCCAACGCCCATTTGGCCCATCATCTGCGGACGCGTTCCTTGCGAGGCCAGGTTCTGCAGGGCGTTGATCGGATCCGGCATACCAGCACCGCCACCACCGCCGCCACCACCACCTGCACCTTGCTGGCCACTGTTACCGCTCCCGTCCTGCTGGGCTTGCTGTGCGGCCGCCGCTGCCGCGTTTTGCTGATTTTTCTGCTTCGTATCTAGGCGTACAATGAAATTTCACCCATTAAATAAACACCGGTCGGCTGTCCCCTGCGCACGCCAACCACTTACTCATCTCCCGGACGTGCAGAATCAGTCGGGCCACGAAGCCCAAGTACTCGTCCTTGTTGCGGGCCTTGTGAAAGACGTGGCTTTCCATTTCGATACCATTTTTCGACGATGTCATGCCCGTTTGCTGGATGGCTTCATTGCTGCAACGTACAATAGAACATCCAGAAGGATAAGGGTTATCGTGTCATCGATGTTCTGGTACCGGAACGAGCGACCGCTACAATATGCGTCGATGCGAAACACATGGTACGAAAGGCGCTACTTACATTTTATTCACGACACTTTGCCGGAAATTGCTCGTTTTCCAAGAGTTATCCTCTGCCATGTTAAATTGCTTGCAAAACGGGTAAAAATTGGCCTAAAAACGCACTCCGCAAAGAACACTCTTGCGTTCTTTCTTCACAAACTGTAATGTAAATATACAGGTTGGACCATGTAAACGCGTCAGCCAACAATCCCGGCGACAGTTCGACGAGCACAAACGCGATCCAATGCCGTATCAGGTAACCAGTTGTGGCTGAATATGAAAACGGTGTAATTTGTATACATAATTCAATTTATATATCGTGGCTCACAGGAAAATCCCTGCTTTCTGCAAGAAAATCTAGACCTACTACTGTCAAGTGTGGCATTCATTCGCCACATCAAACTTTCTGAGCTAACCGTGACTGCTTCCACTGTTGATGAATCGAAAACAGCCGAAGATTGCCGAAGTTGTTTATTAACCCTGTCTTTGGCAGCCAATTCACATCATATTGCTACAGCAAGCCCGCAATTTCTAATGCGAATAATTTTGTTATTTACAATCAACAAGGGATCCAAAGGTGTTTTCATCCAAAGTTGGCAAAGTTGGCGATCGATCTCGTATTTTCCTCAGAACAATGGTTTAATTGTTCATTGGGTCAAGGAGATGGAAGGGAGGTGAAGTCATAGGCCTGTCAAGCTAGCCATTTTGAAAATAAAGTTTGACGTCTATGGTTAATGTTTGTTTACGTCCATGA
>KB673201.1:8964322-9006089 GCA_000349145.1 Anopheles dirus | reverse complement strand
AGTTATTCACGAGAAATAGTTAAATGAAAATTTCACATCCTTACCTTCTAGTGCTTCCCACCGATGTAAACAAACGATTGCCTCCTCACTAATACAAACACAACACTTTTACCCATGGATGTCAAAATTTCGTTTATTTTTCTGAGAAAGCCGTAGCAATTTGTATGGAATGACTTCACCTCCCTTCCATCTCCTTGCATTGGGTCCACCAAAGGATTGACAGCAGCTGCTTCCGAACTAATCATTTTAGAACAGTACTAAAATTCCGTTTGTTTGTAAACAAAGAAACGAAAAATATCAGAAGGAATCAATTTTACAAAACATGGTAGCACATTTACAGATTCCTATGAGCAAACCATTTGGCCTACACCTACAGCTGCGCCGGTTCTAGGGACATTTATTTAGGGGTAAGATTACAGAAAAGATCGATAGTTGATGTTGTCTCAAACAAACAGTCTCTTTCAGCGTCTCTGAATGATGGAACATTATGATACGGTGCTGCAGAGTATTAAAACAGAAAGCCAGCAGGAATGTGACGAAGGCGAAGTGCCGGACCCAATGGAGTATGAGCAAAAACCAATCGCAAACAATGCTACGTGCAACGATCAAAGTTTCCGTGTTCCTGTATCATATTCGGAAGGCATTGAAATGAAACACCCCCTTGGTAACGATGTTGGCGCTGCGAACATATTGCAGAAAAGTGAAGAGAGCCAGTGTGAAGTTACCGACATAAAAGTAGAAGTCGAAAACAATGAACCAGATTTTGAGCCAGAACAAATCCAAGAAACGCACGAACCATGTTACAACGACAGAGAAATTAAACAAGAGAGCGATCCTTCGGATTTTACAGTACCAACTGAAGTAACAACGATAGATGCAAATGAATCTGAACAAGCCAACGATGAAATAAGCAGTGGTGGTCCTGAAAAACTTAATGAGCACGTGTATGCCGATGGTGTCTTGTTCGAGGTTCGTGAGGTAGAGGACACCAATTGCCAAATCGCTCAAAACGATCCCATTCCCACGCCAGCCACGGATGGCCAGGCTCGTGTAACGGCGCAACGTGACATAATTAGTTCCATCCAAAAGCTGGGACAGAATAAGCAGTTCAAATGCGATCAGTGCGCAAAATCGTTTTGCGATAAAATGGAATTGAAGATCCATAAACGGAATCATCAGTTCACCGTGTGTCCCGTGTGCAAGAAGACTATGCGCACGGATTTCGTAAAGCGACATATAGCCAGAGTGCATCCGGACGATGGTATTTTGCCAAAAAATCGTTCCTTCCCATGCAACGAATGTGATCGGGCTTTTCCAAACGACGTCCAGTTGAAAAATCATCAGCTTTCGCATAAGAAACAGGAGTGTTTGCTGTGTAAAAAGATCGTTCGTTCCGATTATTTCAAGAGACATATGGATTTAAATCATCCAGAAGAGGTTAATTCATCCGACGGTACCAGCCACCCGTGCGATCAATGTGATATGGTCTTGAGCAACAAGTATCTGTTGTTTTTCCACAAGCGATCCCATCAGACAGAAGAATGTCCAGTATGCAAAGAAACGCTTCGAGCAGGGTATATGAAAATTCATATCGACATGAAACACCCAGACCACAGCGTTCTGCCGGGGAATGCGTCCTTTAAATGCGATCAGTGTGAGAAATCCTTCGGCTACAAAGCCGCACTGACGTTGCATAAGCGAAAACATCGGCTTACCGAATGTCCGATTTGTGGCAAAACGTTTCGAACCGATTGTTTGCGAAGGCACATGGATTTCAACCATCCAAACGAGCCAACGAGATCACCTGCGGACGCGAATACGTTCGAAACATCTCCCAGCAACGATTCTCAGGGTGGAACCGATAGGCGACCCCATCCGACGGAGAATTGTGCCGAGTGTGGGGAAACTTTTCGAAGCGATTATTTGAAGATTCATATGGCATTGAAACATCCGGACGATAGTACGTTGCCCGAGGATCGTCCGTTCAAATGCGATCAGTGCGATAAAACGTTCTCGCACAAAACGCAGTTGAGACTGCACAAGCGCAATCATCGAATAGCAGAATGTCCTGTTTGCAACAAATCGATGCGATTAGATTGTGTGAGGCTCCATGTGGCAAGGATGCATTCGAACAACAGTTCCAACGCTTCTACGCAGGATGGACTATCGTAGCTTATTAGTCGCAGTTATGGAAAAAATTGTCATCCAATTTGCTCCAAAAATATAATCAAACAGTCGTTTTCGCTAGCTTGTGTTTTAAATGTTGATTTATTCGATAATGTTTAATTGTATATCACATGTAATGGAAAAGTGATTTACAATTATGCATGGCAATAAACAATGCTCAATGTGTATCTTGTTGGTAGTCTCACGCATTTTCACAACATATGCACTTCGCAAGGAACGTGTTTTACCATAAAGGTCGGTTTAGTGATTGAGTTTGATTGAATGTGCAATTTTTACATCATACGTGGGCGAGGGCAATGTCATTTCATGCATGGGGGAAAGGATTTCATCATTGAGTGGGACGAATTCATGGAACTCTGGGAACTGTGCAAGAATGGATGAAAAATGCTCTATATTCCAGCGTACGCAGGAACTGTCAAATTTCCGTCGTGTGAATACAGAGCAAGTCATAGCAGTAAACGTCAAAATTGTTTATTTGCTGCCAGCAACAAAGCAGTCCAGCGCCGCTTGCAGAAAAAATGCAATAAAATACATTGCACCTGATGCAACAAACTGTGAGTCAGCAAGCATCTTCGAGGTAGTGTACCGAGGGAAGCAGGAAAACATGTCGAAGGCGCAAATATTGAAGGGTAAAACTCCCGTTACCCTGCTACAAGAGATCTGCGGGAAAGCACAGAACCCTCTGCCAGTGTACCAATACATCGGCGAAGAGGTTTCCCCGCACACGACGAACGCTAAAATATTCTCCCACACGGTGGTGGCCATGGGTAAGAAAGCGTCGGGACAGGGGCGATCGAAGCAAGATTCAAAGCACGAAGCGGCCTGGCAGCTGATACGCATACTGCTCGAGCTGCCGGCGACCGAGGAAGACGACATCGTTTCCGCTGCCGTCGAAGGAGACTCCATGGCGATGCTGGAGGTGGCCACGGATCGTGTCAACCAGGTGCGGGACATCTGCATCCAGCGAAACTTCCCACTACCGGAGTTTGAGTTGGTACGCAGTTACGGCCCATCGCACGCCCCAGTCTTCGAGTTCGAGTGTCGCATCCGGGAGATCGTCCGGAAGGGAACTCATTCCACGAAGAAGGGAGCGAAACAGATTGCCTGCCAAGAGATGATCAAAACGTTGCAATCTGTAAGTGTTCGATAAATAACAGCAATTCAGCAGGATTCGGTTTTAACTTATCCTCATAACTTTTTGCACAGATGCCAGTAGAAACCGCTGGTTTGCAGATTGTGCCTCTAGAGGATGCTATCGAAGAGGTGGAGCAAACGGAGGAAAACGTGATAAAAACGTACCGAGAGTACACGCAGTCCGACAATAAGAAAAAGCTAGGCGTCACCATAGCGGATCGGCATTCGTTTTTCCTCGAACTGCCCCAGGAACGTATCGATGAGGCACGCCAGCTCTTAACGAACCCGGATGAAACTGTGCGCGAAAAGTCTCTGCGGCTTCCACAGGTGCTCGGATTGAAGGCTAAGTTCTCGATTGCGAACACCAGCATGCCCACAACAATTGGAACCAGCATGAACACATTCGAGCTATTGAACCCGGATTACGACTGCTTCATCTACGGTTCCGGAGATGTGTTTTTCAAGAACGTCTTTGACTACTTCGCCGTAATGCTAAACTGCCAGGTAGGATAAACGTGCTGTAAAAAATCCAAAAATAGTAAACGCAAATTCACATACTGTCATTAAATTTTTGGACATTATATAGCATTTGTTTCGAATTATTGCAATGATAATCTCGTGCAAAGTAGTTTCGTTCTAAGAGCAAGCCATACGGATCATAAAACTGGATCGCAAGAGTTCGACTAGTGCATTCAGCAGAAATGTTGTATCGATGACAGACTATGGCACTGGAGGTCACTGAAAAGGCAACGTGGTTGCTCCGCTTCTCTGTCGTTACTGCTCCGTTCTCAAGCCTTGTCCTCACTGGTTATTGATACGTTGGCTCCGTTTGAAATAGCGGCGAAGGTATGGGTTTCCTTACGTGAGGCGAGGAGCGACACGGGCAGCGTCCTAGCTCGCGCGTGATCAGTGACCCAGCCGCAACCCAGCAAAAATCTTCACATGCTGCTAAAGGAGCGACCATTATCCATTAAAGACTCAGACGGAACGGCATTGTTGAGCGTATTGCCGGCAACGAAGCGAACGAGAATGTTATTGTCATTGAATTTCATTACGCCAGATATGGTAACAGCATAGTCTTTTTATTCCATTCCAGCAAATAAATCGCGAACAAAATCGAATGTTTGCTGCTGCTCCGAATGATATTGAAGTGGAATACTTCTATCAGAATGCTAAGCGATGCGCCGATAGCGTTGAAAATGTGGCGACTGTGAAAAAACCTCGATTAACATAGTTCATTGCATGTGGTTGTTTTGAAATCTGAAGAAATCCTCCAACCTGCTCAAGACCCGTCAACTGACTTTATCTTGTCTTCGATTATTTATCTGTGTAATCCGCATCGGCTCCATTATTAGTTATTAAATATAGTATATTTTTGTGTGGCAGGCTAGCCATCTCGATTGGGATCGGAATATAATCAATAATAATATTTTTGCTTGGTGTATCCTTTCATTAAATTTAGCATGTTTTCTACGGATCGAAATCGTGAAACCATTTAAGCAGAAAAGATTCCTCCTTGACCGGTATGCAGCAGTGAAGCTACAATGATACGCTACGAATAAAATCTTGTTAAACGTGTAACAATAAAATGAACTTTCTTGAACATTTGAAAAAAAACTCATTTGCCGCTAGACCCATGCGCTTTTTTCAGCATGTCGGGTTTTCAACTCCCGCTAAAATAAAATTTCAAAAGGTGATTTGGCAGCTGCCAATGTCTTGACGTTTTGCTTCGACGCCTCCTTTGACACATCTTTGTTTACAAACACGATAGCTGCTTCTGCTGCTGCAGTGATCCTTTTCGCTCAAAAAGTAATAGAAAATTGTGTAAAAATAAGAGGATGAATTCGGCCACAAAGGTTTGCACAGACAGCATGAGAATTCGTATTCGTCCCGTATTTACTATTGAACAAATTCCCTCATTTAGGTTGGAGAGATTTTTACCGCTGCCGGTGCAGCGTTCAATAGCCTAGGGGAGCTAACGATGCAACTTCATCCCTCTTCGGATTCACCGACAGGGTAAGACTACGGCTCTTCGCGCTATATAAGACTGCCTATTGAAATGACTCGTTCTAATCTCACACATCCGGAAGGAGCAAATGGACAGATGAAGAAATAGAAATGCTCCGCTCCGCGGTCACCCGGTTCAGTGAGGATCTGAGCAAAATCAGTCAGCGCATTAAGGGCCGTACGGTGTAAGTGCATTCTTTGTTGTAGCAGCATGGCCGTGGCGTCGGCTCTGTTTCTTCATCTGATCCGGCCGCCGATGGTAGTGCGAGCTCATGCTCACTGATCACTTTGGTACTGTGGTGGTATTTCAGCTCCCAAATTCGGCAAACGCTCAAGAAGAAAGCATTCGATGACGCTGGCCTTCCGATGCGACAACTCACGCAAACATCTGCTGCACAATCACATCTTCAGCAGCAGCAGCAGCAACAACAACAACCACAACCACCACAACAGCAAATAATCGTATCCTCCCCAGCAGTTGCTCAATATGAAGAGACGGTACCACCCACGACGGTTATAGCGCATCCGATGGTGATCGAATCGGTCATGAAAGACGATAACACTGATCCCGGCGGGCTCCTGTGTCAGCCTGCCGACATTTTGATGACGCTGAACCGACTAAACACACAAGAACACGAAACGGACGTGGAAGGCATCGGTTCGAGCGAGATGAAGCTCGAATTTGAGCCCGGCACGGAGGAAGTGGCTGGGTGAAACGAGGATGACTACTACTACAGTGAACCGAAGGATTAATACAGAACTGGGCTCTATTTATCGGACTGTACTCTCGGGACTGTGTACCCACTGAAGACAAAGCAAGAAACACAGCGCGGGAGAATGAAGTCATGGTACAGTGAAATTCCTATGTGGCCAACACCGTAACGTCTAGACGATCTCTAAAGCAAATTATTATGTCTCTCGGTTGTGCAAAGGTTTTAGACAGAAGATAGATTTCGTTGTTTTTTTCGTAAAATGTGTGCATCACGTAAAGATCAATTATGGTAAAACGAACGTCAACGTGTAGTAATAAATACGTGCATTAGCATTACTTGCCACCTATGATATTTGATATTTGCTTTTTTCTATGCGCTATTACTCTTGTAAGAACTTCCTTGGCCTTTCGTTGCAAATGAACCTGTGTAGATAGTGACAGTTTGTAACATATCGTAACTCAGTAATCACTTCGCTTTTTCATGAGAGATATGAAGTGATGCTTATTTGTCAATTTCGATGCTAATGCTTATCGAAAAAAATATGATGAAGGGAATTCATGATTAAACAATTTGTTTGCGTTTTTTCCTTCTTATTAAAAGATAATTTTCATGTCTAAAATCGACAATCAAACCGAATATCAAGAAAATATGTTAAACAATTAGTTAGCATCTTCTAATCCTGTCGAAATTATCCTTGAAGATCCTCAAGCACGCAATAGTTAGTGATTATTGATTGTTATTGTCAATATAAAACAAATGCAATCATTACAACTCCTTGGCATATTTGTAACATTGTTCATATATTTAAATTATAGTGATTACCTAAGGGAACACAATAAGTGAAATACGGTGTTTGGAAGTAGATTGAAAATGAGTCATTCTGAGCATCCCGAAAATTCACACCTAATGCATTATTGAAATCTGTTTTATGAAGTTCCAGATATTTTAAAATAAAACAACTGGCATTGTTGTTATCAAAAGGACTATAGAAAAAATAGCATGTAGATGCTGGAGCTGTTGCCATTTCAAACCCTCAATTGGCAATTCCTCGAGAAGCGCATTTTTCATTTCCTAACTCGCCAATGGCAAGCTATTGATTACGGGTTTCATTGCAAATCACATAGCCCCATGGGGGAAATTACGATTTAAAAACTCCAAAAGCGAAAGCCCCTTGATGCTGTCCTAACGCACACCGCTACTACGCAAATACTAATCGGTTGCCTTTCCCACCCTAAGCAGAACCACCCACCCAGCCCCCCATCGGAACGAGAAGTAAACACAAACCAATACGTAATGTGCCGCCAGCACTGGAGCACCGCAAAAAAAGCCAAACAAAACAAAACACCACACAACACACACACACGCCGCAGAGGAAGTGGGCTAACCGCGAGTGAAGACGTTTTAAAAACATCGAACCGGCTCGAACCGGTTCGAGTAACTGGCTACCCGTTCGTTCGTTTACCGCGGGGAGGCAGACGAGAAAGACGAGTGTGTCGGTTTATTTTTGTTCCGTGCTATCAATTCGTCTCCTCCTCTCCTGCTACCAACCCCCTTCCGCCGTCCCCACGAACGCTGTCCATGGCCGACCCACTTCAGCTTAATTCGATTTTCACCCTCCGCGCTTTTTTACGCAGGGGTTGTTTTCGTCAAAATATTTCGCACCGGCTGTGCGCCGCTGCAGTAGGATCGGCGATGGGGGATGGATACCCGCCCGGTCCATCCCCCGTGCGGGCGGCACGCGGTTGTGTGTGGGTACACAGCGACTGGTGAACCGGATCTCGCCGGTTAGCGCTTGGAGCGCCCGCCGCCATTATGTAGATCAGCGTGGTGCCAGCGTTCGTTCGTCTTCCGAACCGGTTGCGTGTTTGTGCGCACCACTGTTTGGCGGGTGTTGTCTAGCGGAAGTGTCTCCGCAGTATCGCGCAGGGCCACTTGCTATCTCGCTCTCGTTGGAACTTCCGAAGCGATTCCTCTTTGTTTTGGTCGGTGGATTGAGCGCGCGGAGGATGAACGAACTACGGTCGTTCGTGGGGCAGCTCACGTACGTCGCCATCGCGCGGCACTAACTTCGGGCAAGGTCTTTTCAGGCGAAGGCCAACCGATCACCGCCACTTGCGAGCGGATCGACATCTTCTGACTGATGCACAGCTCGAAGTCGGCAACGGAGAACGATTTTGAGCTCAGTATGTTTAAAAATAATCTCTGGCGAATGAAAGTGAAAGTTTTCCAAACGTTCTGGATAAGCCAGTTCCGCCTGTTTGTACCGAATTAAGGAGCGTCGGATTTGTTTTCGGACTTTCCCTGATGAGCAATCAGCAAAGTAACAACCGCGTCTATAAATAAATTCCATTCGGTTCTGCATCGGACTTGCTTATCATCGTTACCCCCTACAACTACTACGCAACAGTGGAACAGGTTCGTTCGTTGGCCGTTCTACATTTTAACGACACGATGTGTGCACTCTTTGGCCTACTAGACAAGATCCAAGTAAACAACGTTCAACTGGGATATAGTTGAAGCCAACAATGCACATCACCACCGCTGGTTACTATGGCTACGCTCTGGGCTCAGGATCGTGATACATCGTACAATTTGTGTTATGCAGTTGTACAATTATACAAACTGCTCTGTATTACGCTTTTGATGTTCGATAATGAACGATGATTTTTTTTAATGTATCAGTCCAGATCCCAGAGCTCGACCTACGAGTATTGCGGCTGTCAGACTGGCTTGCTGAGTGCATGGCCAATGCACGTGCCCCGCGGCAAGGTATCCCCAAATCCACTGCTACACAACCTTAGCGACTTAAAGTTGCCTGCTGCTTCCAACGAGCGGGCTGATAAGGAAGCCCTGAAGACCATTGGCCGCGTCAATGCCACATAACGGCGCTGTCGGCAGACATTTTCGGTGTTCTGGGGCCACGGTGGCTTATCTATGCCGCACCCGTGATTGTCCATTTTTTTGTCGGCCTATTCGCACCCTAGTCATGTGTGCACGAGACGCCGTGTTCACCCAAATGCATGGCCTTGCGCCTCGGGGGGCGAGCAGTTCGATTGCAGGTTAGTGGCCCGTGGGGTCTGGCCTTCTTCCGTCCAGCGAGGAGATTGACTTGCGAAAAAGTCACCCGCGGTTATCTACACGAGCTGCGCTCGTTTCTAGGTCGTTTGCGTTCGCTGAAATGCACACAGCCACAGGCCCAGAGAGAAGTTTTCGGAGTCTTGGTGGACGATAAACTTAAAACTTCCTCTCGCGAGGAACAAACGGTGGGCAGAGCGTTGAAACATAGGGGACAACCCCGCACCCCCATTCGAAACGGACTGGCATTGCAGAGGGCGCGCGTTGAGGCCGGTGCATTGTGACGAACGAAGGTTATGGTTCCGGTTTTTTGGCGTGGGTCGTCGCGGGTGTGTGCGTGAGTGTACGGGGTACGTGCGCGGCCCGGTTCCATCGCCTCCTTTTCCGAAGCAGTGACCGGGGTGGAACACACGGTGGAATGACCAACGTCAAGGTAGCACGTGGTGGTGGGCTGCCGAATCGCGAAGACCCATCTCGCCACATCTTCCGGCTTGGGGCGTGCGAGAAACGCTCGGCTCCGCGTCCTTGAGCCGCCTGCTTGTCATTGCCGCCGGTCGTCGATCCTTGCGATTTCGTGCGGCTTCGTCTTCTTCATCCATCCCGCTTGCGTTCGGTTTGCAATAGAGTCAGTCAGTCAGTCGGTCGGCCGGTCGATGAACGACATGGATAGCGAGTAATTATACGCCCCTCGCCCGCTTCTGGGTTGACACGGGCGCAATGTGTCAGTGCCGCCTGGGCCGGGAATGGATACAGCAGGAAGAGCGATAATGCGTGGAGTGTGGGCACTGTAACTGAACCATCCTCCCCAACCGGGGTGAGGTGTCCTTCAAAGCACACTTATCCTTCAGACATGCGGGTTCACACCCTCCCGGGCGAGAGGTGCGACAGTATTGCAGTATACACCGAGATGGATACAGCGTCTCGCGCAAGTGGCAGGATGTTGCATTCACCCTTGACACCTTGAACGAAGTTCACAGTAGAGAACTATGCCAACTTACCTGTCGCTGTCTTATCAATTGCAATTTTTAACTCATTTCTGTTGAGGAAGCAGCTTGCAACTTGCCAAGGTCTTTGAAGGCTAAGCCGGGACTGGAACTGAACTGAACTGATAGACCTAATTGGCTTCAAAAGAAGTGTTCCAACAATATTTCGACTTGAAAACTTACTGCGAGTAATACACAATTGAAATATGGCTAAAAATCATTCAATTCATTCCAAGAAATCATTAAACACTTCAATTACAAGTACTATAAGTACTTGACATGGTTAATGGTGACAGCAAAAAGTTGTGATCGAAACTTCAACAGTCTGCTAACAGCTATATTTACCTTGATCTTGGAGATGAAGATTTTGAAGACATGAAATAGGGTAGTATCAAAAAGTTGCCTACTGCCATTCCACAGACATAAGATAAGCTTGAATTTCTGAGAGACGAAAGTAGTTGCAAAACTTAAAGGCTCACTAATACATTCTACAACAGTAATAGCAAGTTCTGATTACGTTAACCAATGAAGAACTTCTGAGGCATAACGAATCCGAGTTAGCTTAACTTGGAAATGACACTAAAAAACTTTCCTACTGTATCTAGGGAACTAAAGTGGATCCATCGGCTCCATAAATTACATATGCCGTTCACAAATCTAAGAAACTGATGTCAAGTATGCAATCCTGTCTTTCTCCTCTTAGAACAGCTGTTAGATCTTTTAGAGACAGCTGATTCACAAAACGCTCTAGCAAGTACTTGTTTTCGTGTCTCTCTGACAAACCGCGCAGTCAATGCCTGCCTGTGCACGACCTTGAGGGTGAGAGAAAGAAATGTAGCACAACAACAACCATATCGCCCACCCTAACCCCCCAATTCCGAACCATTACGTCCGGGTCAAGCCCACAAATTGATGCCAATTCTTTCCGTTGTCGCTCTGCGGCAAGGCTCCAACGATTCGGTAGTAAGATCCAGCAATCCGGGCGTGCCCGGTCCTATCAGCTACGTTGGGGGGAGGGAGGTCACCACCAGCGGCTCGCGTACGCACGGCCAATCGGCTCACCCAGTTCAGTGTCACGATCGATCACGCCCGGGGAACGTGTTGGACGCGTGCTCATCGCGAAGGATCTTCACCTCCGGCTTGGGCTTGCGATGTACGCCACAAGGAGGGACGCTGCGCCTGCTATCAGCTGCCAGCAGCTACTTACGAGTAGCTTACTCGCCGGCCATCGCATCCACTTTCCCCGCACGGTGGCAACGCATCGCCACCGCGTCTCGTGCCGCGAATCTCGTTTCTCGTCGCTGCGGATCGACCCGGCCGGTACTAGCCGGACGTACTGGCCGGACGATTATCATTCGCGCTCTCCATCTACCCCCCCTCCGTTTGCTCCCCGCTGAACCGACGACCTCGGGGGGCCATCGATGGAATGTGATCCCGGGCAGCTGAGGTGAGGTGGGATCGTTCTAGCTTGCCGGGCTGTTTGTGTGTACAGACGGCTGGAAAACCGGAGCAGGCGTGGTTTGCAAACGGCTGAACGGCAAGCCTGCCAACACCTCCCGGCTCCTGGCCCCCGCACCCGGCCACCTGGCCGCAGTTCACCCGCTCCGCTTATCAGCCGTAGCGTAATGCTCCGCGGGGCTCGGGCTATTGCGTTGCCACTTTGCCAAGCCACTTTAGCGCGGGATCGGGACCGAACCGACCGTGCCGTTGTCTGCCGCTCAGCAATCAACTTATTATTTCGACCCCGACGAACTCTGCTGGGCCCCCCTCCCTGTCGCAGCTGGATGGGCGTTTTTCCCACGCGTTTACCTAGTGGCCTCCCTCCGCGGCGTCCGCAGGATCGGCGGTCCGGTGGCTGGTTTGTTGTTTGGAATGGCTTTGCGGGAGCCATTCGCCCCCAATCGCCACCCCCGGTCGGGGTGATCGCCGGTGCCTGAGGATGTGGCATCGCCGAACCGATCCATTGACGTCAGTAGCCGGACTGATGGCATCGCCAGTGGATCATGGTTGCTGGTGTTATTGTTTCTGTTTGCCTGATAGTCGGACCATGCCCGGACCGCGGCCACGGCCGCCCGTCCTGCGCTTCCCGGCGTACAAAGTCATCGTGCTCTTGATTGCAGTTACGACTGGTTTCTGGATCGCTGCGCGGTAGCCTTATCAGACCGCTTTCTTTGTCACTCTCGCTGGGTGCGGCTTTTGCTGGCAATTAGTTTTATCGCATGCACTCGACCGACGCGCTGGTGGACATTTTGCGTTTGCATCTCTGCAATTCGTTTCCGCTGATGTTTCAAAATTACTAAAGAAACGTCATTGAACGGATGCAATGATCTTTGGACGGTACATAGTTTTAAATGACTTAACACGAGGAATTGATTATAGTAAAAACAAAAGTTACCTGCTACTAGCTATTTTTACCCTTAGGGACTATTCTGAAGAAATCCTGTTCAAATCTGACGAATCCCTTTCAGATGCATTCGAGAGAAAGATGCTCTGGAGAGTTATGTGTGGAAGGACAAAGCAGGAATCGATACACCGACAAGCTCTTTTAGCTATGTACGAGGACAGCAATATCTGGTAATGTATAGAACTCGCCAGACTGATCATGTCAGTAGAATGACATCGGACAATCCAGCTATCTCAACAGAGATAGATCCAGACTGACCGTACAGAAGTCCAGGACCGCGAAACGGTTGTAGCGCCAACATCCCCATATTCCATTCCTTTCCCGAATGTTTCAAAACAACAAGCGATGAAGTTCCCCGCATACCCGATCGAGGAGTGCTAAAAATATCTTCGCTCCTGCTGCTATACATCAAATTCCAAATGCGTCTTCCTGAAATCGAACACCCACAAACAAATCAATTGATAGTGGAATGGACTTACACAATTTGCGATGTGCGATTTGCCCACCTTTGGAGTACCTTCCAAACCTCTCGAATCCTACGCCTACGATTATCCCGGGCGCCAGCGAAACAATCCCTCGGGAGGTCATCCATTAGAAGTCGGTTACTCGACCAAACTGGCACCACGAAGCAATCATCCACTCGGGGCGTGATCACGGTTCGCTTATCATACCTTTTATCTCTACCGTGACTATGTGTGTGGAGGTCGCACGTTCATAGACACACGTTCCCCACACGTAGCCCTCCCAAAATGGGCCCCCTCTTGATGACTTATGCGACTGCGACGGACGGAGCATCCATCCACGCCCTCCAAGGAGGTGTGAAGGGGACCTTCACAAGAAGCGCCTCGGAAGGTAAACAATGTAGCGAACCCCCGAACGGCGACGTAAACGTTTGCTCAGGCGGTACCTTCTGCTCTAATCAGCTGTGGCATGACTGGATCAGGTAGGTGAATGCGAGGGGCACGCAGGTCCGCGGAAAATAACCGGACCACAGGCCGACGGAACCGGAATGAAAAATACGAATCGGTATCTGCCGATAGCACCCGATACGGGCATGATCCACGGTATGAGCTTCACGCCCTATCACCCCGATAGGACGAGGAGACCCACCGGAGGAGACAGCGCCGACCACCGGGAGAACCTTTTTAAGCCATTCAGCTGGTAAACAATCATCCAACGAGCGCTTGTAAACAACGATTCGCACCGTATCGCTATCGTAAGACGCACAAAACGGTCCAAAGTCTCTCTCTTTCTCTGTCTCGCGCGCGCTCACCGCGAAGAAGGGTCACCCGTAGTCCACGGGCCCTCGGCGTGATCGTCGTGAAGATGGAGGGAGGAAGCGCCAGAAGCTGAAATGTATCGCTTCCGACGCTCTTTACCATGATTGAGGCGCGCCAGAGGCCGGTGTTCCGTGACGTCGAAAGACGGCCACAGAGTACTGATGGGGGAAGGGCTGGCCCTTTTAGTTTTCGGCATTTTGCGACGTCGTAATCGCCGCTCGAGACCACTTCCTGCTATATGAAGCGACCTTCCGTGACTTTTTTTTTCTTCTTAGGTGGCAAACAGGCACCTAAGAAGGCACCTGGTTCGTGCTTGGACTCCAAGGTTTTTGGGGACTTTTCGGAACGAACGGAACCGTATAGGAAGTAAACATGTTTACGCGCAGATCGTTACTCAATCTCGAGGCCGAAACACTGTGCGTGTGTGTCCTCCCCGGTAAGTTTGGGTTGGTCGGGTTTTGTTGGTTTTTGAAACTGTCACAGTGAACAAACCGCCTCTATCTACGAGTTACCGATAAGTTATCAATAACGAAAGGAGGAGACATTTTCATAAGAGAGTTTTTTAAGCCACAACATTACAGCACAAGGCTGTAAACATACAAAATCCTTGCATTTCAAACGGCGTGTTTTCCATTTGCAGTTTACACAGCCATTTAAGCAACCAAATATGTCTCTGGGGGTGATCAAACATGGCCTTTTCTCAGAACCAAAAGAAGCGTTTCTGTTGAATGTTATCTATCCGCCATCCCCCATTGCGCACTAAACCCCCAATGCTTTCGCGGAATACAAACATCCCCCGGTCGTGTAGCGAAAAGTGTTGCCGTACAAATAAACAGCGCGGGGTTGATTTTTCTGAATTTCCCAGAAACGAGATCAACAACCAAACCGCACGATCACCACGCCGGTGTACAGCATTTTTCTGCAAAAGGGGATTTTTGTTGGCTAAAATGTGGGCCATTCCCAGCCATGAGGTGGTGCGTTGCCATCAACTACGGAAGGGCAACGCTCCGGACCGCCACGATCCAAGAAAACCAGTTCCGGTCGTGGCCTAAGAGGTGTGGAAAATCCCACTGCACTGATGGTGGTGGTGATCGTTCCGAAGACGTTCGCCACTCGAACCGAATGGAAAGGGAACGCCGCTAGCTTTTATTTGAACGTGCTGGACAACAACGGCACAAGATATGCGGCTGCCACTACAAACCGGGTGGCGTGCGTCATTTCCCCAACCAATATGTCGGTACTGCTGTATGCAGTACCGATGGCGTTGTGTTGTACATCCATTTTTTGTTGGAATAAGAGCCCTGGCATTGAGTCACATGCTAACCCTGGGCAGTTTAGTCCAAGTTTTAGTATAACTCTCGTCGTATTTGTCTAAACTCGCTCAATATGAGCCGCAAATGATGTCGATCTCTTATTTGCACATCTCGCAAACTACATTAAGCAAGATAAGTGTAGTCCGTTCTAGTGATGGCAAGTGGATCTAAATTCAACTTCAGATAGGTGAACCGAGAAATACTGAGAAATCAAACATCTTGTGCATCTTACCCAATATCCCAGAAGTTGGGAACTACCATCGAAGACCTAACAATTAGCCCGGATCCGAAGCATTCGAAATCCCAAATACCCAAATGTCATCACTATCTTTGATCAAGTTTTTTACGAAACTTCCCTGCAACAAGTTAGGTCCAAAGTTAGTAAGACTCTCAGATGTTTTACGTGCCCCCTATCTTGCAATTCGCAGTTCTACATCGTAGAACGTCATAGCTCGTACGCATTACACACACATGCAAACCAGCGGCGGGAGAAATGGTTCGACAAAAGTTTATCACGCGGATTTACGAGCAAAATTTTCCATCCACCCGACACGCCGTGTGTTTGTTTGCGCATGCCCTCTGCGTGTTGTTGCGTAGTGTGTTTAATTTATCGCTGATGAGGAGGTGTGTTCGGGAACGTGTTGCGCAAGGGGCGGAATTTTTAGCCGCCTGGCCTGGGCGCGCCCATCCCCCGGCGGTGTGGAAACGCTGTGTCGCAGAATTGGGACAAACCAAGCTGGTCCGAGGTGGACGTTGAAGGTAAATGACACCACAAACCACTGTTCGTTTCTTTCCGCGCGTGTAATTTCTTTCATTTCTAGAATAGAGAAAAAAAAACACAAGAACACACAACGAAATTCTTTTAGATCGATCAGAAGAATGTATATTACTGGATTTTGTTTGCAATGGGTGTGCGGTTTGTACGTGCATTTGAATTGCATCTGCTGCGATTACTACGTACGCCCGTTGTGAAGCGAATCTGCAGCTTGGTTGCATAGTTTTCTCTCTCTCTCTCTCTCTCTCTCTCTCTCTCTCTCTCTCTCTCTCTCTCTCTCTCTCTCTCTCTCTCTCTCTCTCTCTCTTTCGATAACGTTCACCACACCAGCATTTGGCATTGTTGTAGTCACAAGTAACATTATTTCTTAAACACATGATTTTGATCTTTTCCTTCATCTCACTCTTCTCCGCCTGCTGACATCGTCCTGTGTTCTTACACGGTGGCATTTGTTTTAACAGCTAACGATTACGGGCTAAAATAAATTAACTAAACCTTTACGCGGGCTCTCACACCAAATGAGTTCACTGATCCAGGCACAGACAGACACAGACGCCTGTACGTCCTACGCTAACCTAACCTCCCCAGTAGTTGTAGTAGTAGTAGTAGTAGTAGTAGGCTTTGCTTCTCACGAGAATGGTGCAGCTTCAGTTTACAATCCAGTAGAGTCCGGTTTAACAAGTGCTAATGATCACAAACAAAACCATAAAACGAGAAAACAAACACTAAACGTATCTTACAACAGACAGGTAGAACCAAACTAGTGAGTCTTCTTTTCTGTTCCTCCTTTCCCTCCCCGACATTTTCCCACACCTCTCTCGCTCCCTTTTTCCACCAAAACCCGATTTCTAGATTCTAGACAGTAGTGATTGTGATAAGATAGAGAGTTGAACGCTCCTGGCCGGGACCGGGGCCCCGTGCTTTGTTTGCAGTTTTCCATTTGTAGTAAGAAAAACGATCACAGATAGTGGGCGCGCTCCGCGTGGTGCACACACGCACAGATTTTTTTGTTTGTTAAACCTAATCACACGAGAGAAAGAGGAAAAATCACGAACAGTTCAACTACCCCCTCACTCAGGATCACCCCAGGCTCTGCAGAAGGAGTTCCATCAACCTCTTTGTGTGTGTGTTTGTGGAATGATTGCTTCCCGGTGATCACCGCCGGTGTACTTAGTATACCGGGGCCTGCTGGAACGGGTGCGACGTTTGAAAGACGGCCGCGATCGGATGGCGATGGTAGAGGGTCGCCGATCGCACACTGACTTCGCTGCTGGCCGGAGCCAGAACCGCGGGCGTGCTGGACGCGGCGGTCGCGGCCGCCGGAGCCCGGGTGCGTCCCGCTGGCTGCGTCGTTTGCGTCCTGCTCGAGTCCTTGTTGTGACGCTTGACGTGCTTGGACAGGTGGTCGCTGCGCATGAACCGCCGCTCGCACACGTGGCAGACGAACTTCTTCTCGCCGGTGTGCGTGCGCTTGTGGCGGGACAGCTCGTCCGAGCGGGAAAACCGGCGGCCACAGTCGGGCCACTTGCAGTTGAACGGCCGCTCGCCGGTGTGGATGCGCTGGTGCGCCTTCAGGTGGCTCGACTTGAAATAGTTCTTGCCACAGTTCGGGTGGTCGCACTCGTAGATCCGACGGCGCTCCGGTTTGCCCTGCGTTCGCGCCTGTTGCTCCCCGCTCGCGGCCTTCCCGGAGGTGGACTCGTCCTTGGCAGGGGCAGCGGATTGAGATTTGGGACGCACCTCAGCCGGCGCTGGGCTGGCGGGCGCTGCCACCAGCAGACTGTGCGACATTTGCGGCGGCACCAGGATGTAGCCGTTCTGGGTGGCCAGGATGAAGGGCGCGGCCGGAGCAATCTTCGGTGCTATCACAGGGAGGGTGGTGGTTGGGGCGGTGGTGGTGAGCGGGGTGGGCAGCACCTTCGGCAGGATGGGCTGACTACTGCTGGGTGCGTCCTTCTTCTTGTTGCGCTTGGCGCCACCAGCGCCACCGGTGGAGAATACTGTAGCGGGGTTAGTCTTGCTGCTCGTGGACAAATCCTGCGCCATGTTGTCCGCTTGCTCTGGCGCGGGCGTGACGCAGAGCGCACTTGGGGCGACCGGTGGCGGTGGGGACATCCGCGGGCCCATCTTGAACTTGTAGCTGCGGAAGATGTTGTGCTCGGACCCGGTGGCACCCGCCTCGTCCGACGCCGCCGACTTCGTGCACGAACCGTCCTTGTTGATGCGCATGATCACACTCTCGCGCTGGGGCGTCGCGGAGGCACCCTGGAAGTAGCAGCGCTCCTCGTCCGAGCCGGACTTTGTCGTTTCGTCCTCCGAGCCGGAGAACTCCGATGGTGGCGGTGTCGGAGCGCCGGATCCGTTCAGTAGCTGGTGGTGGTGATGATGGTGCAGATGGTGATGCAGCTGCTTCTGCAGGGCGGCGGCATGCGATTCCAGCTGGTCCGGGTTGCGCACGTACTGCCGCTTGCGTGGCGGCAGATCCGACTCATCCTCGGACGCGTCGGACTGGTTCGGCGTGACGAAGGTGGTACCGCTGGAGGATTGCGATGATGCCGGCGATGATGATGATGATGATGATGACGCATCTCCAGCTGTGTTCTCCAACTTCCGCTTCAGTGCCTGACGGATGGCGTTCGTAGTCTATTTCGGAAAGGGAAGATAAAACAGAGAGGAAGTTGTGGTTAGAGACGCCACCGCAGTGTCTACCTCGGATAATATCCAGCTTTAACTATTTGTTTTATCTGCTATGGGCGTTGGAAGCTATGTTCGCATTTGGGCGATTGATAAGAGTATCCCGATTACCCCACGGGCAAAAGCACGCGCTTATCAATCGATCAGCACGAGACATCAAAATATTGGGGCTCTCGTGCTGCTACCCAAGAATATGCCAAACATTTTTCCCACCAGAAAAAACCCTACCCAGCCTTCCAAATTCCAGCTCACTCCCTCCCCGGTATGTCGTAAAACACGCAATCTCACATTGGCACACTAATTGCTTTACAACCCCGACCCACACCACCCGGCGGCCGTTGCGGACTATTATTCATAGCCAATCGAACGAACGGCGGTATCATCATCATCGTTGCCGGGGTAGGAGGCCAGAAGTAGCAGCAGCAGCGTGTGTGCGCGCCAAAAGCGAAAAAATCCGGTTCGACGGACCAACATCTCGGCGAGCGCGCGCGAGCGAACGAGGGCACACCTTATCCGCCGTCGTGTGACCAACACCACCAAGGAGCGGCCGCCGGGCAGAGCGTGTGGTGGAAAGGAAACGTTTCGGTGTCTCGCCAACACACAGACGTCATCGAGAGGTGTGTGCGTTGAGCGGGTAACGCGCGCGTTACGCCAGAGCAGCAGTAGGCGCTGCCTTTCGACCAAGGACTCTCAAACGAGAGCGAACGAGAGAGAGAGAGAGATATGAACGCGCGCGCGGCACACTGCACGCAGCCCAACACCGTACGGCGAGGGTCCAAAGTTCGCTCTGGCCAGCGCCGCTTGCTTGGCTGGTGTTCACGTGAACACCAGCTGATTGTGGCCGGGTCGCTGCGTGATCCGAGCGTGATCGAGCGTGTTCGAACCGGTGCGAGCGCAACGGCGCGATGTTTGTGTTCAAACTCGCCGGACGCGGGAACGGGATGGCCTCGGGGCGCGAGCGCTCGCGCATACAAACACATCCACACACACACACGCCTCTTTTTTCTCATCATCCATCCGTTTGCGCGCGTTTGGGCGCGTCACGACGCCTTTGCTTCGCGATGCGGGAGGCTTGGAATTTGCTGACGTACGCGCCACCATACCGCGATCGGTTCTCTATCTCTCTCTCTCTCTCACTCTTTCTCTCGCTCACACGTTTGGGGGTTAGCGGGATTTTTCTTCCTCACGTAGAAGAATCTTTACGAAATACACCCAAGTTGTTTGCAAAAAGTTCCAAATCGGCACGAAAAACACTAAAATTGGAGTCGTGAAAGTGAGGTTATGAGATGAGGCGTACGACATCCGGTTTCTAGCGGATTCCCAGCCTCGCCCACGGATCGAAGTGCAGCACGCGCCTGGCAAAGGGGTGTGTGAGCACACGTTCTATTTTTAACCTCAGTGTGCACTTTTATCCCCCCCCTCCCACACACACACACACATACACAAAAGCACAACACCCGACTGCATCTCGGATGCACTTGACACATCGAGAAAGTACCAGAGCCCTCACCATATCCAATATACCTGCTGATGTGGCTAGCGCCAGTTGAGATTCTCGGAATTTAATTGCTCAATCCCGATCAAACCACACCACGTCGGGGGATGACATTTGAGTCTAATTTTGCTTTCGGGCGAGATTTCACAAGAATTAAATTATCACGACGGTGGCGCGTGATATGCAAGGCGCATTGACCAGGCCGAAGCATCTGACACAAAACGCTGCGGCGCGCGTGCGATGGCCACGAAAGGGTTGGCAAGGGTCGCCAAAATGAGAGAAAAGAAAAAACGGCAAGCGATTGCCGTTAAAAATAGTTTGAAGCAGATCGCACCAGTCTGGTCGGCTTTTTTCTCCTTCTTCGAGAATTAATATCTCCCTGACAACCCGGTCACACGCGGCATTAGGTCCAAAGAGGAGCCGCCGATCTCTCGCAGTAGGCGTTAGGAACACGGAAAAAGCTTCGACACGTGCGCACACACATCATCCACACTAGCGAATTTGTCATGTGATGTTCGCTTTCCTCCGTTCAATCGCAACAGAAATCACGCTTTCGGCGCGTGTCTTCGTTCTGTTCTAGTTGAGTTACGGAATGTTGTGGGCCCGTTGCGAAATTCTTCGTCGTTTCACATTTCAAACAATTTCACCACCGAGTTTCGCAAACTCCGAGCAGACACACTGTATCACCCGTACGCAGCGAATCATGTCCGTACGTGTCAAAGAGCCAACGCTTACCTTGAGCAAATCTTCCTGCTGCTTCTGTTGCTGCTCCTGGTGACTGGTATCCTGTAATGGCGGAGTTGCCGGTGGCGATAGTAACACCGCTGCTGTGTTTTCCATTGTGCTTTCTTTCTTGGACACTGTCACTGGACACTTGGATGGAGACTTTCTCGTCTGCTTGCTTTATAGTAGTCTGGCGCTAACTTTTGTTTGGTTTTATCTCAACACTTCTTGCCGCACACTGGCTTCGATAGCATTAGGTCACACCGACACTTTTTAGGGACTCCCAAGGTAGTCACACAACCCGGCGGTATTAAATCCTTTGTTGTCTGGTGGCTGTTGCTGGTTGCACGCACTCTGAACTGCTTCCTGTCGCTTTCGACGTTCTCACACACACGCCACTGTCTGGAGGTGATGATCCCACCAACTGTAACTTCCTGCTTTCCACGGGCTTCCGAACTTCCTTCGACTTCAATTCACACAACCTGCGTTCACACTGCTTCGTTCAACTGACTGCTACTTGGCTCTGACTTGCACGATCTTCACACATGCACGGGGCAACACTTCATATGCGCGACCTCCTCTTGCTGCGAGCGCTGAGAAAAACACGTCCGTTCGCTTCGGCGGCACAAGACTTTGTAAGCGTTTTGTTTGAGGCTCGCACCGCTCTTGAATGGCTGGCCGACCGACGCGATTGACGGCGACGAACCGCCACCGGGAGTCTGGGGGACTCACACAACACACCCGCCCCGTCGCCCACCCCTCCTCCCATTCATGGTCCAACGAACGCGAACCCGTGTGGGCCGCGGCTCGCGCTCGGGTGGTGTTGTCGTCATCGACCGATAAAATGCGAGCGCCACACAGGGATGAGAGAGAGGGATGGAACAGAGGCGCTCGCGGGCCAGAGGAGGCCGATGACGAAGACGACTCTGAACGTGCTCGGACGAACGTGTGTGCGCATGCGCACGCTTTCCACCCACCAGCTCCACCACCCCCGCAATGGGGGTCGTTGCGTGTGCGACTGTGTTGGTGTGTGCGTGTTGTTGTTTGACTAAGCACACAGGAAGCCGGGGTTGATGTGCTGGGGATGCTGCTTCCGAAGCGCTTAGGAAGCGGGTCAGGCGGTGGCTGCCGTGAGCTCATCTCCTGGTGTGTGTGTCTGTGTCGAGTTTGCAAATGAAGTGGGCGCGTGCATTTCTTCTCATAGCCCGCGGGGGGAATACACGCGCGCACAGGGTGATTCGGCACAAAAAAAAACACACACACACACTTTGTTTTTGCTTTCTTCCGAGCGCGTTCCGAGAAAAGGCACACACAGGGTGGGATTATTTTTAGGCCGTCACGGTCTCGCGCTGCAGTGCGGTACGACGGAGGATCTCGGCAGGGTGCAGAGTGCCGGTCGGAGCCGGTAGGTTGGCGGATCTTTTTGGCGTTTCCCTACGCGGCCTACGTACGGTACCGGGCGTGGACTTTGGCCGGGGGTTCGGGAGGTTGGGGATTAGGAACCGAAACATGTAGCGTCCATGTGTGGGAAGACTAGATGTGCTTGGGGGAATGACGACACCTGTACTTTGAAGCAAACTTTGGCGCACGGTGCACTTTTCGGCTTAACTGGCAGGAGATAATGGGCTGCGCACGCACCCGCGGTATGATCGCGTTTAGAGGAATGGATTAAAGCAGCCTATGAACAGTTCAATTGCAACATTGCACAAGCGAACTTAATGTTCGTTGACATTGAGTTTGGATCAGAACCATTTCAATAACCGCAACATATCCTGAGACACCTGCAAATTGCATGATTTCTAGGCGATTCTTACGTTCTACGAATTGATTGGAATGATACTTATTTATCGGGTATCTGAAACCAAGCGATGTGATGGAAACAAAGGATATCTGCTAGTTATTAAGGCAGGTCAATTGGTGCACACTAAAAGGGAGTTCTATTAGTTTTTAATCAACAACCTACAAATTTGCCGGTTAATAATTTGATTTGAGCCGATTTTACATTGGAGACACTCTATATCCCTAGACATTTCATTTCCAACAGATTGCTATAGCAACTACAGCTCTTTGTAACAGTTGCTAGGGGTAACAGCGCTAGAAGAATTCTGAAGACTTGACTCGCTCCGACGTCAATATTTCCCGATATAGAGTATATTTCTCAAAAACACATCAGGGTCCGGTAGATTTCCAAAGCTGCCGGCAGATTTATATCGGTCCCAAAAATAGCTCCTCCAACAACGTCCGAAAAAAGGTGATGAAATTTTCTAATCACGCAAGTACCTGCACCGTCTCACGCATGGGCGGCATAACAAAGGCAAACACAGATAGCCCAAACCTGACGTCAAACCGGCGCAACTCCTCCTCCACACGGACGTCACACACCCACACCTGCGGCACGGGTGAAGATGAGAGATCTCGCTTTCCGAAACTCCTCCAGCGCCAATTCCAAACATTCCAGCAGTCTAATCCCACCGCTGTGTGTCGTTTTGCAGGGAGGGAGTTTTATTCGTTTTTTTTTACAGGTGGAGCAGTAAGAGGACTTCTCCGTACTATACGTAAGCGAGCGCGCGAGTTTATTTCTGTTTGTACGTGCGGTTGCCTGCCTGCCTGTTTGCTGCTGTTGGGCACCAACCGCGGGTTTCGAGGAAACACACCCCGCTCGAGTTTTTTTCACGCGTCTGTGTGTGTGTGACGGTCGTTCGTTCGCTTCGTCATGCTCGTCGCCACCACACCCTTCCCCACGCGCTCCCGCGATGATGGCATTCCACATCGCCACGGTCGTCGCCGCGAGTGTGATGAAGCAAGCGCTGAGAACGCGCAACGCAAGTTAGAGCGAGAGGGAGCGAGAGAGAGAGAGAGAGCCCTCTTGGATGGAAGGATGTAAAAGGGGGGCAACGGCGACGACGACGACTCTGATCACGCATCGAATGACCGGCATCACTCGCTGTTCACGTGAACAGTGGCTGCTCCGTAAACAGACACCAACACACAGGCGCGCGTGCTCTCCCACGTACGAACGCTTCGTCAGCCGGCAGCGCGCGCGCGGATTTCCGAGCAGCCGACCAATGGGAACGAGGGGGCTCGGTCGGTTTCGGACCACCTTGCACAGTTGCACGCACACACACAGTCGAGCACCGTATTCCAGTGCCCCATAATGACGGCTGGGGCCGGGACTGTGTTCACGTGAACAGCGGATGACCGGAGCGCCCGGTGTGGAGCACTACACTCTCGGTTGAGTTGCGTCGTCGTCGTCGTCGTCTCGGGCATCAAGGCAGTTCAAGGTGACTGTGTGTGGAGCGTGACGTCATCGTGGCGGTCCGCTCTCGTCGATGGCGCTCGCCAAGCGGTGCGTCTCGTTCTCGCCTTCGGGGAGGAGGCATTCTGCGGTGTTTTACTGTCATGAATGGACGGCGACGAAACTACACAGTCGAGTTACGTCCGGTTTCGAATCGAGGGAGGTGCGTGCGTGTGTGTGTGAGAGAGGCACGACGAAGGGAAGATTATTTTTTCCTACCACCCTCTTTCTCTCGGCTGAATGCTGACAACAAAAGAAGGCAAAAGAAAAACAAAGCACCACTCGGGGGGGGGGGATGCTTCCCGGCCAGCGTTTTAGATCGCAGCAAGCCGGGAGGTGTGTGTGTTTGACGTTTTGTCGATCGATTTGTGCGCTTGCTGCGCTCTGCCGCTTGTTTGTCAGTTTGTGCTGGGGTACCACCGATCTCGTTCGAACAGGTTCAACGTTGTTTTTTTTCTTCTCTCGTCTCGCTTTTCTCCCTCTTCGCCGCATGGCACGTTGTTTGTTTGCGAAGCGTCGAGTGCGCGCGCGAAGCCACGACAGATTAACAAACACGGTGGTGGTGAAATTCGCCATCGCTCTAATCGCGCACTCTTGCAGTAGCAACAAGGCAAGAACTTGCCGGCTGCCGATGAGTCAGCCTCGGTGTCGGGTGACGGCGATATGCCAGCATCATCTTCGCCGTCATGATCTGTGCCGAGGGCACGATGATAGGGGCATTTTTGGACCCCACATCCACTCACACACGCGCGCAGCTGGTGAAACTGACGCAATAATGAGCAAGAGTTGTCTCGACGATCGAGATAGCGTGGGGAGCGGCACGACGATGAAAAGAACACTGTGCCCAGGGTGGTTCTGGAGATATCGAGGCCTACACGGATGAATTTCCGTCTTCCGGGTTGCGAAAGAGTTCCGGTGCTCGGGGATTTTTATGGTTACCAGACCCACAGGATCACCAGGGCACAGGATTTCCTACGATGAGTGATCGGAGATGGGCAAATTAGATTCAACATGGAATTGGTGACTAATACTTACCTGAGGATACAATCTTCTGCGTTATATTTGAAGAGTAGTACTATGTTTTGATGCGATAGATTTGGCGCAATACTACAGTGTGCTTCAAAATGATATCGCCATCCATTTATTCAGCCGACTAGGAAAGGTGTGTTAGGAAGGGCGTTAAATTGTACGTAGTGTAAACATTTTAGTTGTGCTTAGGACAATTTAAAATTTGGTATAAAAATACAATAATTAAAATGGGATGAATGTTTTAATTAGAGCATTTTTATTATTTTTTGAGAGAATTATTATTTTTAAGGTATGAGGAGTCAGTCTGATCTGATGCTTTACTATTGTGTTATTTAACGAATTATTATTTAACGAACACGTACAGATCATATCGAGTGTTTTCGGAGCAATATTGCCAGGAAAAGTTACTCAAAAATTTCTTCGTTGTGCCGCCGGTGAATCAACGGTCAATTAACCCATTAATCGAATTGTTCAGGCATAACAGTCAAACTTTCAAACTGAACACATAATTCTGGTATCAGATGCCAATTCAGCGTCCATTTCAAAATGCCTAAAAGCGATCCGCCGTGGCTCTCAGAGGAGTAGACAAATAGAAACGGATTGGAATTCTAATGCCCCTTTAGATTTAGCTAGAAGATCTTTTAGATTCTTCACGATTTTTCCGATTTTATAATAAAAATACATCTAAATACATCACAATTTTGTGTTGAGATGTTAAGGTATTTGAAAATTTTCTAAAATTTAGATAGAACTGGTCCAATCAGGTTTTGAAATTGTGTTAAATATCATTTTATTGATATCCCAATCGAATATAACATTCACTCCGAATGAAATCCTAAACATAAACCATTTTATGGTACAATTTATCCTGAATAATTCATCATCATGTGGCATATCAGGAACTTTAGCTGCCCTAGGATGTATGGTATATTCACTTGAACTTTTTTGACATCACGTCCCACAACGTGCTAGTTTAATTCACAGAGCTTCTGCTCAGAGATTTCATTTTCATTCCGGCACCATGGTGACACAAATCCCTGAACTCCGGCGGCGGCCGGAATTTCATCCACAAAACGTACCTTCCTTCGTTCGGTCCGCTCACAACACCACAAAAACACACACACATACCCGTGTACACAGTGCCGGAAAAATCGATCGCACCGCTCGCCACGTTCATTCATAGAATGCTTTCCCTTTTGGCATGCGCATTTTCCCTGGCCGTTTCATTCAACTTCTAGCCACACGTGCCTGTGCACGCGCGCGCACGTGTGTGTGTGTGTGCCGAGCGTTTCATTGTAAAGGACACGCGAAAGGTCAAGAGGCAAGAAGCTTTCCACAAAACGATGCGCCACAGCGAAAGCGAGCGAGGAAAGGTTCGTGTCGCCGGGAAAATTCGTATGCCCACGCGCGCGTTACACGATTGACGCACATCGCCGAATGGGGTGGGTGGGTCCGCGAGGGGGGGGGGGGGGGGGAGAGCGCGAGACAGGGTGGACCATTCCCAAAGAGCCACGGAAAAACCGTACGATACCCGGCCCGCGATGTACGTCACTGCGGGTGGATGGAAAACGAGCGTTGGTCGTAGCGCGAGCGACCGAGCGAGCGAGCGAGCGAAAGGGAGAAAGAAAGGGCAAAGAAGCAAACAAAACGCGGGCAAGGAAACGTTTGCGCGGTGGAAAGCGAACCGACGCACTTCCACAGAAGTCCAGAACATGGCCCAGGACACTGGGAGCGCACAATGGACGCAGCCCACGCACGCTATTTCTGTGGCGTGGTCGGTATGTCTTTCCCGGGTAGGTCCTGCCACCTTTTCCGTTCGACTAATCTTCCCCACGGGGAGGTACGGTGCAAACCCACACGCGCGCACACCCTTGAGCAGCCCGGCAGCCGGCTCTTTGCGCCTGGCTGGAGCGGCCGTTTGCGAGTTCGTTGATTATGAATGAAGCTGGGACCGAACGCGTGGACCCTTGGTTCCCGGTTCCCGGGAGTACGTCATGGGGAGGACGCCCGGTTGAAAATAGCCGAGTCGAGTGGAGAAAAATCCCGACCGAACCTTGCGTAGGCTTGGGAAAGTGGGGGGCTTTTGTATGAATGATAATAATACGCTCCCCGTGTAAATATTTTTAGTACCGGAACCCTTCGGACACTCTTAACCTTTCTGAAATATGTTGGCTCCCACTCGGTATTAGACCGTGCCGAACCAGTATTAGACACCTCCACGATCTAATATCGTTAATGTGGCAAAGTGCACTGGCATATCATAGCGATATCAAAGTACAAATAATTATCATGAAGTCATTATTGGCATAAACAATTAGTTGATGTTAATCGCAAAAACTGAGTAGCCTACCCAGCCTTCTCCGTAACTCGCAGAACGTGCGCTATCCTAATAAATCGATATACCAAAGAGGGATGTTTACATTGACGTGATGTGCCGAAGAAGTTGAATCTACTCCAATGTTGTGTCTTTAATACAGTTGCTGTTGATTTTAAGACTCTTGTGACGCTCGTGGTTACTTTGAAGATTTTATGGCTACTGTTTGATGGCCTTCTGTGTACCCTTAGTCCAGTTTGCTTCGGAACAGCTCAAAAAAGTTCGACGAGGTGCTTCTTTATGTCGCCTAATTTTACGTCTGTTGATTTTGCTTGTTTACGTCAGTTTATATTACACCAAAAGCGAAATACATTTTTTTGAAATTCACTTGAATGTTTCTATTTTTTGGAAATGAACTCCATTAGGGAGATTACTTCTCTCTGAAAAGTTGAACCCTTTTGAACTCGTTTTGAGAGTCGATTCTCTCGAAAACGAGAATTCCGATTCGGGGATGGTGTTACAGATTCATCGGAGTCGCGATGAAAGGAGTTCTGTAGGTGAATCGAGCGAAGGAAAAGGTCAATCGCTCCATAACGAGTGCGGCGAAACTGATAAAAGGACACAAATATGACGATTGTTTAAAGGATATGTCTAAGTTTTTAATTAAATTTTGGGACTAAATTAAAGTAGCGAGGTCGATTGAAAGGGTCTGCAGTGAGTGTACCAAATTTCGGGGATCCAACATATTTTGAAATTGAAATTGAGTGCTTGCCTCGCAGGGCAGATTTTGTATTTCCATTATTTTGATATTTTCCCATTTTTTTGAAAATTGTCACTTTATGAGTATGAGTCTGTCGGTACGATTAACTTAATATCGGTAACAGATATCTGATATCTTAATGTAATTAACGGTAACAGATATCTTAATATCTGATCTACTAGATAACAAGCTATATTGCTATAACTTAGCTGTAACTTAGCTATAATGAAGACTCCATAACAGCTAAGTCTTAGAGGACCGATTCGAGTTTCGAGAAGTGTTATAGAAGACGAACAAATCGTTTCTCCAAGAAAATGTTGGAAAATTACATAACCCACACGCGGTGCTAAATAAAAACATCATCAAAATAGCTTATAATTTACAATCACCGTGAAAACTGAAGCCTCGCGTGACCCATAAACCACGTCCCATGTCCTCGGGTGAGTCAAACCTATCAATTCCAAAATTATTCATCACCAAACCGAGCCTATCGACCAAACTCGGCATCCTTCCATTGTAGCCCCTGAAAAGCTGGTGCGTCATGCCGTGTCCCCTTCAGCGGGTCGCGATCAAACTTTCATGTCGCTCGTGTGTACGTAGGCGGGCCGCAGTACCGGCGGAAAACAAGATTTACAACGTTACGTGACATGTTGGAGCTGGGGGTTCTTCCTGCGGCCCGGGGTCAAGTTGGTTGCCGGTTCTTTTCGTCGCCTCCAGGGCGGGTTGGATCCGGTGAAATTTACACGTCCAGCAGGAAACAAATATCCCCCGAGCCGGCGCTTCCGAGCGATTCAAGCAATCGCGGAGCGAAAGTTAGCCGGGCCGGTTTCAGCTGCCAGTAGGCCGGCTTTTTGTGAATGAAACCCTTCCACCGGGCGAGCGAGTGTGGGCACCCGCGCTTGTGTGTGTGTGTGTGTGTGTGTGTGTGTGTGTGTAGCTCTCAGCACTATGATCCTGGCGCTGACTGGCGCATTGACGTCAATCGAGCCTAATTGAGCCATGCGGTGGACTCCGGCGGAAGGATGACACGGGGGCGTTGCTTCGTGGGATGGAAAATGGGTTTCACGTGCCATTTTCCCTGCCCGGTCTCACCGGTGAAAACCCAAACATCACCCGGACCCCCCCGGGAGAGGTGGGCCGGTGCCGGTGAAAGGGGAGAAGCAGAAAATCGATCCTAACTTCCATCGCGTTTCAACACGCGGCGCAGGAACGAGATGGCAGCCGACCTGCGGTGTCTAGTGCCTTCCTGCTCGAGCTTCATTCATCAAATTACGCGCGCATGCCTCTCGAGCAGGACGCGATTCACAACACCGAACCGTTTGACGTCATTACGATGTCCTGGCAGCAGCGTAAGCTCCAGCGGCAAAATAACATCTCAGCAGGGTCGGGCCGGCCGGGCATTATCCGCCCGGTCCGTTGACTAACCGGGGATTCCGGGAAGGCACACCGCACCAGCAGCAGCAGGCAAGGACGAAACACCGGTACCGCGCAACGGCCATGCGCAGGACCTTGATCTTTGCCTTGGCTCGAGGCCCCGTGTTCGGCGCCTTGGCAGTGAATCTGGCTACCCGGTAGCCCTGGAATGTCCCTGAAAAAGCGTAGGCGCAGCCGACGCCTGCATGCGTGTGCGTGTTCGAACGTATCCTGCGGCGTGTTTGCCCGTTTTTCGGCACATAGATGGGTGGGCGATTCCTGGAAACCCGTGACGCCCGATGACGTAAGTCGGCCCGTCCTTTGGGTGTCCTTTGCCGGAAAAACCCGGGGCCGGGCGTTTCTGTTTTGGCTGTTTCGGTTTGAAGTCGGTGGTAAACAATCGCCCTTCTCCGATCGGGAACGGATTGGTTCCGGGAAAGGTGTTGTTACGCTACTTACGTTTAATCGCGTAAGTGGTTGTGATTCGCAATTATCGCAATCAACTGATGGCGGTGGTGAGGATGTTCCTGAGATATTAGCTCGGGCAAATGCGTCTTTATTTGGAGAACGTGGAAAGCTCGTCAGCAGAAAGCAGAACTTGATGAGAACTTCCAACGCAACAAACGATTACATTGGCGTGTGTTATGTATGGAAGATATATCCTGATGCACGCAAAAAGCGGGGAGAAATATCACGTACAAAGTCGGACCACACCCGAAGGCGAACGGAGCGTCCTTCGAATTATCGATCGTACCGTCCAGCCTTGTTCCTTGTTCGCTACACTGTGGTTGGACTTATTTTTGAGCGTATTTCTTCTGGAACACTGTGAGTAACAGGTTTTCTTGCCCGCGCCGAGAAATACTACTCACTCTGTGCTTACAACTCCTTTATCTACGAGTATAAACACCGCAGGAGAGACGATGGACAACATTTAGGTTAGTAACAGGGAAGTTTGGGATGCTAAAACCGAGCTACCAAACTCATTTCCATACGATAACAAACGACGAAAACAGCATTTTTCGCATGATTAGAGTGAGCAAAACATCATCCACCTGCGAATATTTCTGTGGAAGACGCAAAACGTCATCGAGCGCGCGACCTTTCGCAAAGGTAAGAATGACGTGTGTATGGTTGTCAAAGTAGCCGCAGCCGCCGTCACCGTAGTGATCTTGCGTACCCGGTTGCTAGGGGATTTTCGGGGCCGAAAACGATCGTGCGGCCTCTGAAGCTGCCGGGGCGTTTTCTTCCTCTTGTCTTCGCGTCGTTGTCTCGTCGCAACCGCTACTATTTTCGCTCTCGAAGTGGGATGCCGCTGCCTGCCGGTTTATCGTTGCGTTACCAAGTGGGCTGTTTTTTTTTCTTTTCGCCTTATGATAATTTGTTGCCTGCCCGGCCAAATCTGTTGTGTCGGGTGAAGGTTGGCGCCGTACGCGTACGGGAGGCACGTAAGACTGTGGCCGTGTTTATTTGCAGTAGCCAGCCGGCCCCACCGTCGGACGACAGTTTCGCGGCTGTTGTTGTTGCTGGTTGTTTGCGTTGGCCCCGAGCGTTAGGGAGGTGTTATTGATGTTTATCGTCCCGCGGGATGTGACTTCCTCCCGGCCCGGCTGGTTCGATCCGGATTGCGCGTGCCGGGCCGGCGGGGGCCCGTGGGCGGATACTGCTGTTTACGATCGTGTTTTGAGCCGAACCTGAGCGAACCGACACTATCCAGAACTGGTGGCCCAATCGAGCTGACGCGTAAGCGGAGAGAGTGTGCCCTGGAGACAGACGGCGTGGATGGCGGGTATGGATGTTTTGAAGCTGAAATTCTTTTAAAAGTCCGAAGGAGTGATACGCACATTATTCGGGGGTTGTTTTCGAGACGGCTCGAAGGAATGGCATAATGATTGGCTGCAAAGCGTTGCAGGAGTTGTTTACAATTGTTGTGTAGAAGAGAACTAAATTCGTAGCTGAAGTGACGGGTGGGCAGCGAACGTGAGACGTCCAGATCGGGCAGTGACATTTGTTATCGATACAGCAGGCAGGGTTTTGTGATAAAAATTTTCAAACAATTTCCAGGAAAACTGTCTGTCACCGTAGATAGCGAGAGTATGCTGTTTGGGTTTTAGGTAGGACGGAGTCAAACACGTGCTGTGGATGTTTTTCGTTGTTTTTTGGGGTGTAGGTCAAGATAATTCCAATTATTATACTGTTCTTTGTTGTTTCCAAAAGTCAACAGTCATTGTGAAGATCTGGAGCATTGGCGTAACGAACGAATTACTGAATTGATATTGACACTCGTGCCTCATTAGTAGATTAAAACACCAGTTGTATCACTAATGTTTGAAAAAGCTAGCTATCGTTTGAAGGGGCTAGTTTGGTACTAGCACCACTAGGCTAGTAGAATAACCCTCGTCGTAAATGTTGAAACACGTGAGCTTACTTCAGATGCCATCAGTCAACTACTTGACATTTATTCAAATTGACGTGCATATACATCCGCTGTCTTTGGGATCCTTTGTTAATATCTCAACAGTAAACTAGATGAAAGTTGGATTAGAATTGAATTGATGTACAAAATGTGCTGGAATTCATACTAGAATTTGCCCTTGTCCTTCGAGATCTCCAATATCAGCTTGAATACATATTAGCTTCACAATACATATAGGTGCAAGAAGACTGCAAAACATCATGGCTTTCGATCAATTCTAGATATCCGGATATCCGGGAACAAGAAAGACTTCCAAATAAACGTCATAACCTCACGGAATGTCGTTCATTGATGAATACAACCGCTGTGGATGAAACATTATTTATGGAAATTAATTCACGTTCAAAAACATCGTAAGCGCCTACCCAGGATCCGCCATGGAGACTTCCGGCAATAGAAAGAACGTTGAATGGCGTTCCAGACGACACACGCAACTAATGTGTCATCGAACAGAAATAATCCAACACGTCCAGATGTGCTCAGCGCACAAGCCATCCTCGGCACTGGAACTCGCCCGGAATCCAACTGCTTGTTTGTTGCCTTCCTCTCACAACGATATTCACCGTATTGGGGGAATCGTTGGCTAATCGTGACGCTACAGATCCCACGCTAGAAGCGGACGTTTGCCGAAGATCGAGCTCACCAAAAAACGATGACGCACTTGTTTGCGAACCGTGCCAAAAACCGGTTCCGTCGCTCGCAGCGAAGAAATCGCCCACCGCGTTTGGCGCTAGCGCACACGCCATCACCGAAAGCACATTCGATAGCGAAGCGTGGGATTCGCGCCGTTTTCAACGCTTCTCTGCGCTCTCGGCCGTAGCCAACAGCCAGCATCACGCCCGGACTCGTGACGTGCTGGTCGTGACGCATACGCAGCGGCGGTTACGAGGCTTTCGCTTGGGATATTCCAATGAATCACCGTGCCCCGAGGCGGGTGGATCGAAATGGCATGGAAGGATCTGGCGTTTGCTGGGCCGCATTGCTAGCTGGCTAAAACGTCTGCAAGTTTCTCGGAAGCGCAGCGTGAGGCGTTGCTTGTTCTAGTGTATCTCAAGTGCTCAGTCCGGGGCATGTAAACGAGACGCATGGTAGGCGCGCCTACTGCGAGTGCGGCAGATGGGAATGAAGATGACGCAGGTGTTTTTTGATCGACCGACTGTCGACAAAGTCGATGACCAAGCCGATGAGATGCCCATGTGTGGGAAGCTCGGCCGTGTGCGGCGTCGGCGGTAGGGAGGTGGGCCTTCTATTTTCGAAAAGCACGCCCTAGCCACTCGGTGGCGCACGGTTCATTCATCTAGCGATCACGGCCAGACAGTGTGGTTATTATGCAGGAGAGCTGCAGCTGGCACATGCAAGCTTTCGGGGCTGGTGTACAAATGCTATTTTTGTGGTGGACGATTGGAGGTCGGGAGATCAGTTGGTCGTAAATAAAGCGGACTCGGATGCGCTGCCCGTATGTTAATCATCGGTCGCGTTCCTCGCGGGGGACGTTCTTGATAGACTCTTCAGGAATGGATCTGGTGGAAGCGGTGAGGATGCGAGAAGAGACAAAAAGCAACAAAACTGCATCGTAATGGCACCGTCTGTAACCTCCCGGGCTAATGGATGTAAAGTAATCTCGATCTCGGCACACGTAGTGCCGGGGGGGGATTTTCCAAGACGGCTTTACGGTCGCGTAACTAGCCTCCGCTTAATTGGACGTTGCGTTGCGCGTAGTGTGACGTAAAGATCCGTTTGCCGTTTTGTAATTGCAATTGATTAAGCCGGGTCAAGAGCACCGCACATTACCCCAGAAGCCGGATGTGGCCTAGGCGTTAGGGTGGATACTAGAAGTTAGGTACTAAACCCGACATCCCCGTGACTTCCCGGTCAGTTCGGAGAATCTATCGCACCAGATAACGCACGGGAACCTTTTGCGTTTGGGTGGTTTTGTCTCTGGTTTCTGGACCGTTTATCTGATTTCCATTAAAAACAGAAATACTTTAGTCACAAAAACAAAAACACACAGCAAGCACGGCGGGGGTGGGGAAAAAACATCCATAAACATTCCCGAGGTAAACACCGAATAACAAAAAACTTCGCTTCCCATTCGCTCAAAACGTAAACAACAATCGATTAAAGGTGTTGTGTTGTTTTCGCCACACATTCGCCAAAACAAAATGAAACAAAACAAACCCGAAACTCCAACGCGCGACGCATTTCTTCGGTTCGGATCTTCGCGAAAAACGTAAACACGTCGGCTTGGTTTGCTGTGCTTAGAGCATCGCGGTTGGTGACTTCACGTCGCTTTGGTTTGGTCTTTGTTTACCTGGCAGCTGGTCAACAAATTCGTCAACAACTCAACACGTCGTCGTATCCGCTTTGAACCGGTTCGCTCTCTTCGGGTGTGCTTGTTGTTGCTCCTCTTTTTTTTAAGCAAAAGAGGCGCGATGATGACCTGCTTGACGGTCATCTGCATATCGGGGAAGTTGTTCAAGGTTGTTCAAGGGAGCGTGTGTAGCTGAATCAGTCGCAGGAAATCGCAGTCGAAATGGTCTGTCGTCGCCAGGGGTCTTTGGTGAAAACGCACAAGCCGTGTTGCTCTGACGCTGTGGTTGCGTGACCTAGATTGGGAGCGAAAAATCGATAGAAAATCTTTGCAGAGGGTGTGAACGACCAGAGTGTGTGTATGAGTGTGTGTAAAAACTGACCCAATAGTGCTAAAAATAAAAATCTCTATCGATCGTACTTCTCCACCCGGTCTCGGTCTAGGTGGCAGGGAGCAATAATTTCACGCATAAATTAGAATTTCAGTCATTTCGTCATAAATAATTTGGTTTGTTGGATGTATCTTCGAATAAAACAACTAGCTTAAAGCTCTTCTAAACATTAATAGTTAATCGAAAGACCTGTTAGAAAATATTTTATACTTTTTTTATCAATTTAAATTTCATTTGCCGTTGGTACCGAATTATTTACTTTTTCAATGAAATATTTCAGTACGAAAAATTTCACCTTTAAACACATGAAACGGAAAAGCGCCATCTGTTGAGTGTTAGGTGAAGTTCGTTTCAAACTGACTAGCGCTGCCGGTTGCTTTGAAAGTAAACAGAGGTTTTCTCGCAGCGCTATCTACTTTAGACTAGTGTGAGCAGGTGAATGGATTCAACACAATAGTGTATAGAAGATTGCATACATTTCGGCGTACACGTGAAATTTATTTACATCGACTACACATATTTCTAATTTCATTTAATTTCAGCTATTGTTCGGCGCTTTTTCGTATTTATTGCCGAGTTTTGCTTCTTAGAACTTGAATATTATTATTTAAATTATTTTCTCAATAATGTGCAAAAGATAACACAGTGAACAGCAACTTACCATACAAAATATCATATTTTTCATTAATTTTCGAGACAGTAGTTTACAATGCTTTTCGGTAGTTTGTATCAAATTGATTTGTTAGATTAGTTAGATTAGTTTGAAGTTGTTGTAACGGATTGATAGTCCCGCTTCGCTTTACACACTCGTTTTTTGCTCATGTGGACTATGCACTGGTTAGCGATTCTTCTATCATGTCTTCGTGCTCTCTTCGCTAGATACCATCCATCAGGCTGTGAAGTAAAGTACCTGCAAAGACAAGAGCAAAGAAAAGGACGCAATTAAACCAATGAATCATTGTTAGTGTTAAGTTAGCCACTAGGCGTCTCCATGGCCGAAATATACGGAAAATAACACTAAAATACTATCGCTCTACATCGGGTGTCTTTAAGTTTTTCTTCTTATTATATTAACAGATTATTTCATTGACATTGGCATAACAACTTTGAAAGCTTACGGCTTTCTTGCCTAATTTATAATTATTCAAATACTCTTTTACTTTCACAGTACTCTTCGAATGGCTACGTCATGTCTGAGATTTACAGGACTCGCCCAATCACTCATTCTCTCCTTCTCAGCTCTCTGTCCTGCCAAACGCACCGAACGCGCCTTCGCTGCAAATTCCAGCACCGGGCGAAGCATCCCCGATAAGATCAATGCACCAACCGTCGAGTCCCGAACCAGTCCCGAATTGCACAATCGTTCGTAGGTGCCCCCTGCAACTGGAAGGACCGGGGGAAGTCGGACTCGGGGACCTCCTTCCCGGGGGTTTCGTTATCGGGACCGTTCAATATCGTATTTCACCGTCCAGCCTGCGAGGACTCGGGCAGGATGCGAACGCCGTTGACCTTTGCGTGAGGTGAGCGTTTTTTTGTGGTGTTTCTTGCCCGCTTCATTTTGATCCGATTTTTGCTTCTTCTTTTAGGCAACGCACCACCCGAACTCAGGCGAACGGAGCGACGAAAGATCACGATAAGCGAAGCAGCGAGCTTCCCTGCCGAGCCTTCCGAAACTCCGCCAGTGTAGCAGTCTAGACGCCGACGCTCTCTTCCTGCGTAGGGGGTGCGGGTCTGCGTTGCTGCCGGTTCGAGATAATCGAATCCTGGCCCGGTCCGTTTCCGCTCCAACAAAACGTCGTCCTAGCCCGTGGCCGATAATTGACGCTCGGCAAATGGACGCCCGGTGCTGATAGGGAGATTTGTTCGTTATCGAATGGTGGAGCACGAGGAACACCGGGTGTGGGTCAATCGATCGGTTGGCGTCCTTATCGAGTTTGTCCGATCGACCATAACAGCTATTCTCGGGGTTTTGGGTGGACGCTTTTCGGTGAGAAAGGCGCAGCAAAGTCGATAGATGATTTTGGAGCTCAGTATAGAAGAAAAAAGGATCCAAAATTGCACTGTCTCTCGAACGGGGGAAGTGCATACTGTGTCAAAGTGCATACTCTATCGCAAACCATCAATCAAAGCCCACGGGGTAACTTCCCGTCAATCGTACCGGCACACCTTATTAACCTGTATCGTACGCTCCAACCAACTCAGACACGCTTCATGCCTCGATAAAGGACACGGGAGGTTGCGAGAAAGAGACACAAGACACAAGGGTCGAAGTATGAAGGTACGATATCATTTGTTTTCGCCCGAGCTGACACACGACTCCCATGGCATGCTTGGTTTGGAGAGTCCAAACACACCTCCCGACTTCCCCGAGATCTAGGGATGTAGTGGTGAGATCGAAAGCGAGCGATAAGTGGAAGGCAAAAACGGGGGCCTTATCTCACATCCGAGCTCACCCATTCCTGGGGGTGGGAGGCCACAAAGTTCGTCCTTCGTTTGGCGAGGCCACAAGTCACCACTACCAGAGCGGGAGTCATGTTGATGCCGCGGACTGCTCGTGTTTATCGCGACCACTTGCACCTCCTCCGTCGTCCGGTGACCTGGATCCTGATTGATGGAACCCGATAAGGATATTATTATATTTTACAACGTAGGTTCCCGGAACGAGTGTGGAGGTGGTCGAAGCTCCACAGTTTGGAGTTCCGCGTCCCGCTGATTACCACTACAAATGGCGATGGCGAATCGGTGATAGGAGCATGCGACCGAGCCCGATCCCGTTTGGACCAACTGGACGAAGGCAACATGTGACGGAGGCCGTCGCTTCCAGATCCGTGCTGCCTGATAAGGACCCGCCGGGAGAATGAGGTCCTTCGCATGCATACAGACGATAGGTTGTGGCGTTCCAGAGCATCGAATCGGACGCCAGGACACCACGACACCGGGACTCTGCAGCGCTAGGACACATCGGTGCGTTCGCTTATCGCCGAAACGCGGAAAACTCTTCCGTCTGGAGTATCCGTCTGTGGCGTCGTGTTGCTCGCGGTGGAATGCAAGGCCACGCGAAGGACTCATGAAACGGTAATGGCGAAACGGTGAAGGCGACGTCCGCGATAAGATCAAAGTTTCATGCAGCGAACGAACGAACGCGATAGGAATGGGAGATCCATCTCATTTTGTCTTGCTTGTCAGGGTTGCTCTCTCTCTCTCACTCTCTCTTCACAGGACCCTTTGCTCACGTTTCTTTTGGGAGCAAAACCGAGCTATCTATCTCGTTCCAGATCACATTTTGGCGTTTCGTTCTTTTCCTCCTCGTTCTAGATCTTCCGATGCGATTCCTTTTTTTTGTTCGATGGAGATGGGGCGTTAAGGGACGCATCTCCAGACTTGCTGCTTTCTTATCCTTCGTATGATAAATTGTACCACCGGGCACCGGCCAAAGCACAGACAACGGACGTCTTATCGGTTTGTTCGCTATCGGAGTCGGTTGGAGCTTTTCCTTTTTCCTTTTCCTATCCGTTTCACCACCGATGTGTTTCGAAGTTTTCCCTCTTATCTATCTCCCCCGATCTACTTCTGTTCGTGGGTCTTGCTGTGGGTCCTGTCGATTTTTCCTTATCTCGGACTGGGTGGTTTTCGTTTTTCTTTTTAGTCGAAACTTTCAACTTCGGCTTTTGATCGTCCTCTACCAACACAATATACTGTTTCTCTCTCACTCTCTCTCTCCTTGTGCCTCTCGCTATAATGACTTCTTTACGTGGCTGTGTGGCTCTCATAGTTCCCGATCGCCGTGTTCGCTGCGGAATGTTGGAAAAACAGTTTCTTATCTTGCTGCGGAAAGGAAAACCCATTTTCTCCGTTGTCCACGGTCTTATCGCACGTTCGTCGTCTGCTTTTACTATGCGCTCCCATGGTTCGGTATGGGTTCTTATCGTTCAATCTTCGTCTCTGTCTCTCTCTCTCTCTCTTTCGATAGCGGGATACCTTCACCTGTCTGCTCAACGCCAGGACGAACGCAAGGATACGACCGCGGCGTCTGCTCGGTCTCGCATGATTCGGTCATCGTTAGCGAAGTGCGGCACGATTCGCGCTTTATCTCATCGGTGCTATCTCGTAGTCTCCATGCGTCTCCCCAGCACGCTTCATCCCTAATCCTGCCACCATGCTCACCACCACTACCAGCAGGACGATCCTCATTCATCTTTTTCTAACCAGACTCAAATCGGCGAGCTGAATGCAGATCGTCGGCGAGAGATAGGGCGAGCGCAAACGTATCGTTCCGACGAGGGTGGTCGAAATGTGTCCTTCCTTCCAAACGCGCTCACTCACTCACTCACACACACACACTGTCGCTCGCAACGTGCCGCGTACATCCTGCGACACACGCATTTAGATGCGGAAGTGAGGCAAGATAAGCCGAGCCGATGCATTTGGGAGCGATTCAATACATTTCCGTCTGTTTGGCGAGCAGATAAGGAAACCATTTCGGCGATAGTGAGGACGCGAATCCCTCCACGAAGGATGGGCCGGAGGACGAATGCGGGCAAGATGGAGATGGAGGGTGAGGGGAAGGAGATTTGCTGAATGAATGGAAGGTGTAAGATAAAAATCCATTCCCCCGTGCTTTGAGCACGATAATCCAGCTTCGAGCGTAATTTGTATCCCTTTTCGCTTGTTTTACGCGTTCTGTGGACGATGCTTCGATATCCTTTTAATTTTTTTTCTGTTGAATTGATTATTTTGCGAACCTTTCTGCATCAAGCGTTTAGATTGTTATTCATTTGTAACATAAATTTGGTTTCGGGCTGTTAAAGCTGGTTTGTAATTGGTGTAACAAAGAGAATATTTGACTTACTAACAATTTAGTGTAAAGTATGACTTTTCTGAATAGTTTTGTATATATGATCAGCTGTACGTTCAGGTTCTTTCTCTCTGTCTCTCTTTCTCTCTCTCTCTCTCTCTCTCTCTCTTTCTCTCTCTCTCTGAGATCATTTCGGATCCTTTATAATGAACTTGTCCTAATGGCAATTTTGTTGGGTAGAGTGAGACAAGACGACTGTCGAATCAGAATGGGAGTCGAGGAGAAAGATAGAGAGATAATGAGCAACAAAAACTCAAGGACGCAGAAAGAACGCAAGAAGAGGAGAAGGATAAAAGGATCAGGGATGGCAATCAACAAACAGTACGGCAAAGGGACAGTGATTGCCATAGAATTTGACTTTAAAATCACTATTTGTAATGGTCGATAAGATTTTTTAACAAAGAATTATACAAACAATGTTATCAAAATAATGAGAAAAGATAAGGTTTGAAAATTTTAAATATGTTTTATATAGTTCCAACATGCTAGGATATTTCTATGTCCTGGGTTCAACGTCTTTTTGTCTTTGTTTGTTTGTTACACGATTTTAATCACGTTTGAATTCTTGAGATAAAAATCGCACCTCTTGCTTTACCCTTACGAATAACCGGCGTGCTTATGATTTTCCAACAGCGACGCTATTCCCAAGGTTGTGACGGTAAGGATTCAACCCTAATCTAATGAACGTCCTTTCTTGCTCTTTCTCCTGCTTCTTCTCACTCGTTGTAAGCAAGCCGTGGATTAGCAATTTCCATCTCTCTCTCTCTCTGTCACACACTTTCTCTCTCAATCTGCTTATCAGAAACGCGAACGAACACACTCATCTCGTCACTGCCGTCGGACGTGTGTTGTTTGTTTACGTTTACTCGCGACCAGGATACGATCGAGCAAACACTTCGCGCGTCCTTCGTTGCGGCGGAAAGGGAGAACAACGCTCCACGTGCCGCGATGGAAAGGACACCGATAAGAACGTTACAATCCTGTTCCAGGGCACACAAGCACATACGTGCGCACACACACATACGACCCAAGATTGACCGGATGATGGAGCTGGCGCGTGGAAGATAAGATGCTAGGCAGCTGATGAAGAACGAGAGGATGAGAGAAAATGGTTCCGAAAGGTGGTGTGAGTGTTATGCTCCATGAAAGGCTGGTCGCGAAGTGGTGGTGTTGGTTGTGCTGAACTCGGCACTTCTGTTGCTGTGCGATTGCAGATATGGAAAATGCGATATAATGTTATTAAGAGGCAATCAAAACAAGCGACCTATACACGCATACACGACCAGTAGGAGTGGAATATCCTTTCCCAAAGGCATCACCAAGGCGATGGAAGGGCTTAGAAAGCCGAACGTATATCGGGAAGAGTCTTAAGTAGCAGTAGCTGACAAGGCTGGTGATTGAGAAGTGAACCGATAGCGTACTGAGCAACTGTCTGTTGTAGATACTTCAGGGAAATAGCCAGAATCCTTCACCTAAAAGCACATAGGTTTGCTTGAGAGATTAATTTGTAAAACTTTTTCCTCCTTTGCTATTCGAAAGTCAGGAATTGGTTGAGTTCATTAAGGTAAACGAATGAATAATTGTAATTATAGCTATCAAGGGCGGAAGAAGTATGGCATATAGATCATGGATTACCTCAACAACAAATCACAAATCACAACAAACTCAACAAACGACTGAACATTGGCGATCACATTTAAACAGAAACAACGTACTGTTTTTAATGTCAATTTTAAATAAAATGAAATATCATCAATATACCCGATTCCCGAATATACCCGATTCCCGATTGCCCAAAATCAATGGCAGACATTGGCGCAAGTTTTCACGTCCCGATGTAAAAGAATTCCAACCCATTTCCGACACCCATTAGAGACATCGTGGCACGGGTTGTCCTTTCGGTGCGTCTGCCTGTGTTGGTGTTGGTGCTAGTCGCCCAGCTGTCCAAACGACAAAACGACCTTCCGGAATGTTGCTTCCCTCCGAGAGTCCCTTCGAAGGTGCTCCCATTTGGACATGGATACCGTTTTTTCGGGGAAGAGAACACCAACACTGGAGCAAGGAAGCGGTAATCTTCTCAAATGGATCAAATTTAATTTCCGTTTCATTCTCAGACACTCATCCAGACGTGGTTCGTTCGGTG
>KB673201.1:8953133-8963949 GCA_000349145.1 Anopheles dirus | reverse complement strand
GGCACGGGAGTGGTCATAAAAAATGATAAACGAATGATATTTCACATCGTATCGTGCACCTTTTTTAATCCTCCCCCATTTTCCATCATCAGCATCATCGTCGCCATCATAATCGCGATGAGTGAGTGAGCGAAGGAAGGAAGGAAGGACGGGGACGAGCGAGGGGTTAGATCATGGCTGCTATCGTTCATTTCCTGTTGGCCGGGTGGGTTTACCGTCCGGGGACATCGCGAGAAGGACGCTAGCGAGCGAGCGAGCGATAAGAAGCAGTTTTAAAATCGTACCTTTCGGACATTGGACACCGTGGCGCAGGATCTACTAATCGTGAAAATGGTAAATAAAACGACATCTTAATGACCACCTCAATGCCTCGCCATGCCCCCACGCCGTGCGTTTCACGTCTCTAATGTCCCTCGAGGTCACCCTTATGAGTCGCTATAAAACGCCGGAAAGTTAAAGACACTTTTAGACAGCGTTTCGGTGGCGAATTCAATGGAAAAAGGAACCCCAACCTCGTCGGGAGGGAAGAAACATCAACGGCAGTAACGAGGCGTATGCAATTAAAACGGGCAGCCCTTTGGAGTGTTCCCGGCAAGGTGTAGTCGCGTTAAAAAAGGACACAATTTACTCTTGGCCCGACGAGGAAAAAAAAGTCCTCAAAAGAGCCACACGGCCATTAACTCGACCAAATCCACCGAAAATCCGCGACACCAAGTGAACTGAATTGCAAGGATAACCAAGCCGGGTTTGAAATGCGAAATTAAAAAAGGGAACAATCTTTCGAGTCGTGATTTCCACCATCTAAATAAGCAAATTGTCCCGGACGTCGGCATGCTAATCGGTGAAATCTGTTTTAATGGTTCGTGGTTTAGCTCGAAAGAAAGGTTTTGCCATTGCGTTGCCATTGGAGTATTACTTGAAATCGCCTCAGTGGTTTTTAATTTCACGTTTCCCACTTAAGCGGTCATTTATGCTTAAGTGAATGGAAATGTTTGAAAATGCTTTATAAACGAAATTTATCAACAATGTTTCGGTGAGGTGTTTAGTCTTGTTGGGAATCATATTGGAAAAGTCATCCTTAAGCCTGGTTAATCCATTTGATCTTGACCTAATCCTTATCGTTATCGACGCACTTCACAGTCCTTTCACGTCCATAAAAATAAAATAAAATATTTGAACGGAACCATAAAAAGGAATCGTCGTCGGGCTTCCGAAGCTTTCCTTCTCTCCTCGATCGAATCAGATTAAACTCTTACAAATCTTCCTAAACGCTGGATTTCCTTTTCCAACCCTCGATGGTCATTGAAAATGGCACTTAAAAATCACTGAAAACTTTATCAACCCTTTTCCAGTCGCGAAGCTGCGACAAACACCAACACCCAATCGCGCACGAAAAACATTCAAGGTCTCTCTCTCCCAAACCGTAGCGTAGCAAAACTGCTGACAATGCGTGACCGCGCTTGGTGTCGCGAGAAAATCACGAATAATCTGCGTCATCCGTGCCCGGTTAACGATGAAACGAGGTTGAAAAAAGGGCTGCTCGCGTGTTGGGGATGGACAGGAGATTAGGAGCGTCACTATCTGGGCTAAGCGATCGGATTTATTTAACCGTGGCCGCTTCAACGAGGTTGCGTTTCGGTAAAATAAACCCCATCTCATAATCTCCATCATAATTCCGGTAGAGTGAAATGAGATAATGGAAGTGAGAGAGAAAACTGACGAGGTGAAATATTTCAAGCCTTTACATAATGTCAGTCACAGCCTCCTGCGAAACAACACTACAGACAAGAACAAAACAAACTAAACCATCCCTTTTCAATGGAGACGCCTAGTCACTTGTGTGCCGATGGATTTCCCGGTTTGACGGTGTGACAATTGTGTATTTCCCGATGCAAATGGAAAGCGCGGGCAATGAAGGATTGGAGACAGTGGTGGACGTTATCAGTTGGACAACGTGGATAAGCGAAGGCTCCGAAGCACCGGCTGACGGTCCGATTCCAGCAGGAAAGAGAGCAAAACCGAGCGTTTTTCATTTGATTAGAAATGCATTCCAGCCGCACTGTAAAGTGAGTGAAGGGAGGTATCTATGTAACTGAACGGAACAAACGTGTCCATCCATCCGCATTCGCAGCCCGGATGTCTAATCTCGCAAACGTCAACCGAGACAACCGAGAGGGAACGACGTTCACGTTTCACAGCACGGTGGACCGGAGAGAGGACAAAAAAGGAAACCCTCTCTAGTACATCAGAATATTCCAGACAGGAGGACATGCGGTGACATTCGATAGCGATAAGCTCGTTGTCAGATAGAGTCGAACTGTCGAAAAGGGGTTTGACGAGGTGAGTATTTTTTGGCGATCGTTACATGCATCGGAATCGGCGTGGAGTTCTTTCTGGCGCGTTTATTGATTGAACGAAAGGGAAAGAAATCATTGGCTACCGAAACGGAATGACAGCTAAGGCTGACGAATCCCTAGGAATTGCTTCACTTGCTCCATATATTCTCCAAACGTTTGTACTCACCATTTCTGACTTGTTGTACCAACGAGTTGGTTCCTATCGTATAGAAGCTAGGAATGCTTTCCGAAAGAGAAAGTCAAAACACTCTTCAAACAAAAGCCTGCTTCAAAATAGGACACAACGCAGCATTGTGCCGGAAGTATCATTGTCGGTGCATCGTTGCACGAAATGCATCCGCCCGGCCCGACAAACGGCAGACGAGCGCGCCAATTCAATTGATACCCGTCGAAACGTCGTCCTTGTGCTCCTGTCGACGGTGGACTTTCGTTCGAGGTTCGATCTGGGGTTTGAAATTCCCCGATCGTCCATCTTCGCTGGCAACGCTAGCAGACGGGTTGATGTTTCATCAAATTCATCAAACTTCCCATCTGGATGCAGGCCAGGATGCAGGACGTTCTGTTTGATTTTCCCACCGCACAACACAGCCTTCGGGAGTGTTTTCCGAATCGTCTGTTACAATCAAACCGGCTGTGGCAGGATGCAGACGACGCCTTTGCTCAACGGAACCGATTTCCAAATGGGAGGACCTTTCATACTCCAAAGAGACGGTCTTCCCGTTGGCCAGAGGAGAGAACGTACCCCGATGGGAAGTGCGTGATTGCACTTCCACTGCATTCGATGCGTTCGCCAGTGTCATACTTCTGCAGCAGAAATGCGCGTTTCTTGTGTGACTGTTGCCGCGGGTTTTCCGTTTTTTGTTCCACAGTTCGCTCGATGATACTTTGCCTCGTCGAGGTCACCATCATTGGGCGCGAAATGCAGCGGATGCAGCTTCCCGTTGCGAGGAATCGAATGTTTGCGAATCGACGCCGAGCATTGTCAGACGCTTTTTCTCGAAGTGCAAACTCGAAACGACAAGGAGGAGGAACGGAGGACATTTTCGGGTCAATTGTAATCGACCGTTGATGCACTGAACTTCAAACACCGTTCGCGAGGAGTATCGTTGCGCGCTGTCAACGAGACTCGAACGTATGGCCGTATGTGAAACAACGGAAACAAGGATCTGCATACGATGTGTTTTGCTGGCGGAAGGATGCTGCTCGAATGCACGCAACGTTTAGGAAACGATCTTTCTAGCCTTTCAGCATGTGGTTTGCCTCGCATGATAAATGCCTCCGTCAATAGTTGCTGGAGCAATAGGTGAGAACAGATTTGGACAAAAGGTATGATGAATGGTTGAGGTTTTTGTTTTATTCAATGTGTGTTTCATTGCTTCGCTTTAAGGCGAATTTGTAGCTCAAATCAAACCAAGTATAAATATATAACTGACCATAATAGCATACAACCAAACGAGGGATCATAATCCCAAGGTCATTCACGATGAACCTAGCTATGATGAGAGCAAACCTATTCATTTCTCAGAAGTCACCGACTATACACTGTACACAGATCCATAATGAGCTATCACACAATAACAAAAGAGCCGACTAAGGAAATGAAGATTTACGAAAAGCATGTACAGATTAGAGCCTTCCTTCTTGTTATTCATTCTCCAACTATGATGGAGACTATCACTAAATATGGGAAAATATGGCATCAAATATGTTAAAAATGAAGGAACTAGTAAAAGTTACATCTCCGACATTTCATCTCAGAGAGATTCCCGTCATAAGGAGATGTCACTGCATAAAACTCAAAACCTGCCGGCTAGTCACGAACAGCGATTGTTTCCGTTTCTTATCATCGCTCGCGCCAGCATCAGCTTCTGCCAGACACTTCAATCAATGGCCGATGATGCTGCCAATTTCGCATTAAATAACTGCAACACAAGACAAACGCTGGGTGGAAACTTCCGATGGAAAGTGACCGAGTGATATGCAACGACTCTGCACCATCGTCCTTCTCCGCCGGAATGACGTTTCTCGCTTCTAGCTTGATCAAAAGCAAACATCATAGCGCTGGATCGATTTCCTCTTCAATCGATCAATCACCAATGGGAAGGATTCGCCTTTACACCAGTAAGTGAGCATCCATCAAGAGCGGGGCGAAAGAGGAAGAAAATGAAAGAGAGAATGCGTCCGCCATGAGGGTACTTGTAGAAAAGAACATGAGGGTAAAAATAAAATAACGAGTGCAAGATGCAGCGGATGATTCCGATGACTTCCGAGTGGAGATTGTGCACTTGCCGGGTAGGGTGGCCTCGGGAGACCCTTTCGATTAACATTCAATGCCAACTTTCCTGGTGGTCCGTTTGGCGCAATTGTGATCAAGAAATACCGGGCGAGCACCAGGATATCGGAGAGAAAAAAAAAAAAAAAATCTCCTGCACAGTGTTTGAAGAGGTGATAAGCAGGATGCATTAGGAAGAAGTGAAAATCGTAGTACAGAGTGATCCTTGACTGAGACTGGGTGGGAGATCCTGATGCACCAGGATGATTGGTCAGATTTCGCAACGTTTCTTCAACCCACCCAAACGAATCCTTTCGTATCCAGACGGCAGGAAATCTTCACGATACCACCATTCTCAGGATCACTTCAGCCTTTTAGCGCCGTCTTTCACCACTCGCGAGCCGTCGTTTAGCGAAACAAAGTTTCCGTCTTCGTCCGGTTTTGATTTCTCCCACCAGGTCCTTTCAGGAGATATTTATTCTTTTTCTTTCCAATGCCAATGCGAGCGCTCGCTCTAATGGAATGGTGCGCAAGCGGAAGATACAGCACAAGTTGCTGTTATACACGGGTGGGAGTGAAGGACGTGTGTATCTTGGAGGATTCCACGGACGTCCTCATGCCGTCGTTAGAGTCGTTATCAGTGGCGATGCAAGTTCTTCGCCCGCTTTGACGCTTCATAAAGTTCATCATCATTTCCTCATCTTCCCACTCCAGCCTGGAATGCATTCGTTCGGCTGCAGCGCAGCCGATTGTGCATCGAAACGGTAGCATCCAGTTTTCTTGAAATGCACATCGTCCCCGTTCCCGAGCGGCGCTAAGAACGGCTATCAGTGCGGGGTGATAGCTCCAATGCAGCCTTGTCAGCCGGTTGGGTTCGTGGCGAAACAGGAAACCATTGGCTCTGAGATCCAGTGGAGCACGAGAAGTTGGAAAGAACTCGCTTCCTTGACGAAAGTTGGTTCACTTCGGATGGAAAACGAGTCCGCGCAGAAGAACGACGCTCTGGCCGGGAAGGAAAAAGTGGTTGCTTCAAGCAAAAGGCTGTGCATTCGAACTGATACCGAACATCCCGGAGCCCTTGCGACGCAACCACAACCGTTGCATCGCACCCAAATCGGATTCCGGATTGGTTGTGAACACGCGTCAAACGTTACCGCAACCACAACCGTCCGGAGAGCTGGGATGCTGCTCTATCCTCACGAGATAGGGCCATCCCGGTGCCAGTGAGTTGACGTTAAATATTATTTATAAAATTCGGTATCACACAATTTATAACGAAACTGCATCGTGGAAGATTTGTTCGACTGCAAACGCGATAAAACGGCTGCGGCCATGCATTCCTGCCATGAGTCTTTGCCTTTTTATCAGTACCGGCACAAGGAAGCACCGGCTTTCACGCTGCGTCATTGTGGAGAATGGGCGAGTTTCAAGGAAGTCAAGGATGCTGATTTTCTTGCCTCGGTTCGGTTGCGTCTAAACAGCACGAGCACCATTGCATGTGGAAGCAGCAGTAGTGAACATAAAGAAGGACACCTAATCCGACATCACGGTTCTCGCTCGGTTCCATTCGGGACCTCTTCCCGACTCCCAGGCAGCCCAACCAACGGGAACACGATAAACGACGACATTTTATTTCCGTTGTCGTAATAATATTCGGAAAGATTTTTGTCCACCGGGGAGGGGTGGGATTGAAAAATGCATGACTTTCGACGGAACCGGCGTGCGACAGTTTTCCCATTTCCGGTCCCGGACACGGTCGTTCGATCGTCGTTCGACGATCGAGTGCTTTCCCGGTGGTTCCCGTTGCCCGTAGCCGACAGGGATGCCGGGATATCGTCCAACACTGGGATGGTGTTTGCATAATGATGAAGACGTTCGATAGGTTCGGATTTTGACACTCCATTATCGGGCGAAAGTTGGCGTCGGATTATTGCCATTTATTCCGGGCTCGATGGACGATAAATGGTAGTCGTTTTTAATACTACACCGTCTTTGGCTGTGTAATCAGTAACTTGCACACGTTTTGGGGTTATTTTTATAGAGAATGCGTTTACATTTCAATTGAAAGTAGTACTCCAAACATTTGAAGTGCTTCAGATTCTTTCAGAATGTTTTTAAAAACGTATCGTATCGTATCAATACTCATTTTATTCACTTACGTGTAAGAAACCATCAAAGTATAGAAGAATGCTCCAAATAATCCATCGAATCATCGCTTCATCTCTTGGTCTGTCCAAGCAATCTGTAACAAAAAAGAAGGGAAATGTAATTTAAAAACGTTTCAAACAAACGTAACAAAAAAGACAATATGGCCACTGCCATTTAGCGGCCAGTTTCATAAATGTATGCACAGTCACATCGTTTCCCGGCCGGTAGAATGGTTCACACGGAAGGATCATCATCGCCGACGGCGAGGACACTTCGGATATCGGCAATAAATTTTACCATCGCCATCGTCGCGAACGTCGTGGAATGGCGACATCTATCAGCGTATCCGGTGCGCCGCCGGGACGCTGAGTAAATCGTGATGCTATGTTTTTAGTATTTACTCCCTAGTCTGTATCCCTAGCGCTCTGGAATCTTTTTTCTCGGATGGCATTGTTTAATGTAGTTTTTTGTTTTCACGATTTTGCTTTTGAAGGCTCAACCTCAACTCCGATGTTCCATGTTAATCAATCAGTGTATCAATGCATCAATTAAGACACAATTTACTATTACTACTACTACTACTCAAATATCTTCATATCTCTAATTTGTGAGGGTGTGCAGAATAAATTTTCTGATGAACATTTTGCTAGTAAGGAAAATTGTTTGAAAATACTTCCCACCCTCGTGCTTTCGTTTTGAATTTTTCACTGTTCATCAAACATACCCATCTCGAGGTGACCGCCTCGATGCGCAATTTATTATTCTTTGCCCCGGGGGCACCGAACATGATGGAAGGATTGTTTGCGCTCAAGACAGTTTGTTATTTTTGGACCAGACCAGACTTTCTTCGTGCGAATGTTCGACGGAGAATACTAAACTTTCTTCCCGGCGGGTGCTGTATGTGCGGTCGACGCGATAAGCGCATGCTAAACCGTCCGGCAATCCCTTCTCGCCGGGATTTTACATTCCAATGTCAATCCCGTTCGCGTCCTCCTCCAAAACCCCCGTTCGGTGTGACTCGATAAACCGACGTTCGATTATGGAAAAGCGACGTCCGAACGGGGGAAAAGTCCAATTTTTCGCACTGTCAATCGTGCGAGGAAAGTTTTTGGCCGGCACGATATCGGGAAGCATGTAAATCACGGTAGCACACGGGAATATATGCGAATCGGTCGGTTGGAGCGGTGTCTAAGCAGGGAGATTTATGTTCCAGCATCGGTATCGCGGTGTGACGGCGGTCGTTGTCAACGCGCCGCTACCTTCGGCGAGGTGTTGTATGTTGTCGGAGAAGAAGCAAACAAAAACCGCGCTGGTCAACGACACTAATCAAAATCCGCTCGACCTGACTCCGGTAGATAGCTGTGCCAGGTTCACGTTCGTTTCGTTTGTAATCGTTCACGTCGGGGTTGGGATTTACTTCGCGTGAAAGATAATTTATCGCCATCTGCCGTGAGGACGTTGAAATATGTAAAAACAGCACGGTGTTACGTGCAGATAACGTGTTGAACGAGTGTATCTATTGTTTGTTACAATCCATGAATCGGTGCTTCACGTTGCTTTCCGTCTTTAAAGGTTCTCTAAGTTAGTCCAACAGACGAAATTCCAATGAATTGCATAGTATAAGCATTCCAAACAGGACTACCACCTGCAGCAAAATACTCCCGGTGTGTTGTGCTTGATAAAAGCCATTCTTGATACTGATCCGGCAAGAAAACACTGCTTCCAAGTGTTCGTTTTACTCGCGATCGCGTTAAAATCGTTGCGTGCACGCGATTGGGGCGGTGCCAGACGCGTTTTATTTGCTTTACTTGAACGACTTCGTGCTCCAACAGTTGGCTTCGCCATATTTTTATCCGATTCTGTTTTGTGGTCTTTTTGCTTGTGGTTGCTCTTGCATACTTTGCAGTTCGTTTGCTCTCTTGCTTTATCTTTCAGTTTCATTGTGGAGTGTGTTTTTGCTTTCGTATCAATCGGTTCATACCAATCAGTGCGTTACTTTTGTGTTGATCTTTTGGCCAATCAGAGACGACAGAAACAAAACCAATACCGGTATATCTGTTTAAGTTTTTGAAAAACTTATTTAAATAATCCTTTTGGAGTTTCGTATAATGAATAAAACAATCTTTAAGCTTTCATATTAATATAAGAAACCTCAACTTCTTATAGTTTTCCTATTGAAATGACCCCACTCCATGTTGTAATCGGTCAACTATACTGTACAATCTTTTCTTAATATTTTAAGATTAATGAAAGTGATGCCGTTGAAGCTAAACAAGTTTGGTTTAAGAAGATTTCAAACCAGCCAACACCCGGTTCTTAATCTGGCCCAAGTTGGTGAGAATAGGGGGCGACACTTGGACCGCCATTTGATCTCCCCAACGACTGTCTGGCATGCCGCACAGAACAAACTATCAGCGGATAGCCATTTGCGATCAACCACGGTTGGTCGAACGGTGGAAGCGGAGAACACGAAGGACGAAGGGAAGTAAATCCCTGATAAACATTCCACGCATCGTGACGCACACGCTGAGCAAAGTCTTCCACGCGCGGCCGTGTAGTTGGAGAATACAGCGCGGGATGATTTCATAAATTCCGGTTGGTTGGATCTCGGACGACTGGCGGGCGGTAGAATTTCCGTAATTTATTGCTTTAAGTGCTGGCTGCCGATAAGGAACTGATATCAGTCTCCTCCACCAAGCGCCAGCACGAGCCTCAAAGTGGGTTGAAACGAGAAGAAAGACACGGAAAGCGACGAAATCAATGCAGTCTTGGTCGGTTCTTCGTCGCACTGCCGTTGAAATCTTTAGTTTCGTTTCACTGGAGCTGGACAGTGGCATGCGGTCTTGAAGCCAAAAGCAGGGGGAGAGATAAGTCAACGAGGTAGTTGGAATGGTAGAGAGAGAAGTAGAGAGAAGGTGAGCTGTTGTGGAAAAATGTAAACCATTTTTCGTCGGCTTAGGCATGGCGGATCGCGACAATATATCGCAAAATACCAAATTGTCTCGCCAGTGTCTCGCTTTCTTCACGTCCATAGCTCCAGGTATGTGTTGCGAGAAAGTACGGGAGTCCCTTCTCTTTGCCAGTGGATTAAGGAAGAGACGATGGATAAGGTACGATTGTTGAATAGTAACTCTCATTAGAGGAAAAGAGAAGGTCCACAGCAGAAGAATACATTGAATGTTCTACGGAAGAGGAGCAGCTCAGCCAGTCGGAACTTGTACCAACCTCAAGGAAGGTCGTGTAAGGAACGTATAATGGCGCCTATCGAAGATAAATTAGTTCACTTCTCGCGTGCACTCGCTTTGTAGGAGAGGGTCATAAGATATTTTGTAATCATTTCTGTGGGATGATAAGTGATGATGTGCATTCTTGGTGAATGTTTAAGTACATTCTTGATAGGGAGCTAGTGATAATGGTTTCTGCGTTGATTGAGCATGTAATGTGGGTTCCATAAGCTTTTAAGCTAAGGTGTTTAACAAGTAATTCTATTCAACTAAAAATGAGGAACTGTTTTGTTTTTGTTTTCTTCAATGCTCTTCTTCCATTAGAAAGATATCTTCAAAACCTCCAGATTTTCATAAAAATCGGATTATTAATTAGCAAACGCGTGCTCTCAAGCTACTTCGGTCAACCTCAACACAGTAAAAGGTTTTCGGCTTCCTGATGCCACTAACTCGGCCCATTTAGTTAAGCTATCACCATCAACCACATGGAGACATGGTGAAATGATATCCCAGCCCAGCCAAGCGCAGGGACCTCTGACATTAGCCCGTCGGCCGAAGCCAAACATTATCTGATAAGCGCGGAAAAGAAATGTAGTTCGGGTACTGATAGCGTGTTGAGCAGAAAAGACGGCCTCCGGGCATCCCGCTCAATCAGTTCACTCCAATCTGAGCTGTGCCGCCAAAAACCGGGCCAAAAATCGTCGAAAAACAGCCATTTTTCGTTTCGAGGGATCGTAGATTAGCCGTCCGGTCGGTTCGGTGCTATCGGGGGCTGAATGGCACAGATGAACTCTCGCTGCCGATTCGGCGGACCG
>KB673201.1:8936195-8947311 GCA_000349145.1 Anopheles dirus | reverse complement strand
GTGGTTCATAATATTGTATCATACGGCTGTTTTGGAGCAGTTACGTATGGTGGGGAGATTGAGAATTATTTACTCATACAAGGAAAAGGATATGAAGCAAAATGCTGGTTCTGAAATACAAATAGTTCTTCAAAAAGGAAATAGAAGCACTTCTTCGTGCAAGTATCCCAGGTCGCTTTGAGTTGGAACTGACACAATCGCCATTCGTCACTTCTGGTAATAAAATGTAAAACCTCGCAAGGTTAATACGGGCGTCAACCATGCAGAACTGCTAAAACCGCAGAGAACGATAGCGCTAGTATCACAAAGCGATACGCACTTCAAGGTGAAATTAGGTATGCGGTCTCGAAGTCGTGTCCGCAAGAACATTATCACCCCCAGTTCTAGTTAAAAAAGCGACACATGAGCCGTAAACACAAGGGACGGGTCGGTGCGTACTAACTGCAAAAGATCGCTTTCCATACGATAGACGAAAGACAAATAAATATATTGTGTATCTACTTCCCGGTATGATGACCTGCAGGTACCAGCAGGTTTCGTTCGCGCCCAACACGCAGACACGCAGAAGGAAGCAGTTTTGCTATCGGTCGCCGTTTGCTCGCGGGTTCTCCGGTGCCAGTTGTCACGGGAAGTATCAAGGAAATGACAACGGAACCGCGCAACAGATAGCATTTGGAGGCACCGTACAGCACCGAAAGACTTATCGCCGTTTCGAGCTGCAGTTGGAAAATAATGACGCGAAGTACGGCGCGAAGTGTGTTGCTACAGCAAGCACAAGGATGGAATTTAGGAGAAACTCCATCTGAGCGGAGTGTGGTAGTGTTATTGCGTTATGCTGGCGAAATTTATGCACCCAGCTGCTGCCACCTCCATCTTGATAGCAGAACAACGACTGCTTCCGGTGAAACTAGTTTGGAGCACGGAATAATATCCCAAACGTCTACAGTGCGCCCCGTTCCGGTGTTGAGCGTGTGCTTCTGTGGTAAGACATTTATCATAGCAGTGAGATGTGTCGTTTTGGGGATGCTATTATGCTGTTGGGATGATTGTTCGCACGACAAGAGAAGCATTTGGCCATTTTCTCACCACATTTAGGAAGAAAATGTTTGTTTTGTCACTGCAGTAATAAACAAATAATTGTTGTTTTGTACTACATATTTATCACCAATATGACTACTAACTGACAATCGCATCTCCAAGAAACTTTTCATGAAATATTTCAATTCAATTTCAGTTTTGACATTTCTTTTAAATCGTCTGTCACCTTATTCCTTATATTGTTGCTTGTAACAGTAAATAATACTTCATTTCGCAATGTAAAAGGCAGAATGTCGGCGCCTTCACACAACAACAAAAAACACAAAACCATCAATCGGATTGGAAGTGATTAAAATAAGCCGCTAGCAAGAAATTCGTATAAAATTCAACAGAGATAAAAAATGGAAAAGAAACCAATAACTCCATTTCGAGGAACCGGAAGCGAGAGTCAATTTACAAAGTCAGTTGATCAATATTCGATTATTATTCATGATCGATGTGAGGAAAGTATAATTTATAACAATCAATATTGAGATTCGTCTTCATATAGTACTGCAATAATAAGCCATTAAAGAGAAAGTTGAAGAGGATGAGGCTTATTCCAATGTATTTGAGCGTCTTACAACGTAATGTAAATCCAAACTTATTGAATTACTAAGAGTTGGTTGTGAAATCGGTCAACCGCACACAGCACAGAGTATCATTTCTCATCAGCTTAGTTGTGAGTGGTTTTTATCAATCTTTACCAATGTTTTCGCCTAAATGAGCTATACTGAAAGCACTCGACATTGTAGCAATAGCGCTAAGAATCGGAGGAAGATTGAGCGTCAGCTATTGCAACGATTTTACAGAATAAAGTATCATTAATCAGGCTAATTTTATTGGGGATTATTTTTTCTCGGTCGTCCATAATTTCCCGCCCGCTGTTGAAATGTTTGGTATAAATTGTTTTCATGCATATAGTAATAATAACAAAATAAACCTCATATTGTTTAACAGTATGTTTCTACACAAAATTTGTCAAAAATATTCAACTCGAATTTATCTGCTCCAACTATAGAGAGTTAATATAAGCTTGACATAAAAAATGCATTTATCGAACGCTTAATGTTCCATGCCTTCATACTCACCAAACCATTAATCATCTTTTCATCGATGTGTAGAACGAGTGGGCCAACGTCAATGGACTCGTTATTCAGGGCGAGCGATTGATCGAACGGCGTGTGCAGCGTCAGCAAACAGTTCTCAAAACATTAAGCCCCTTCGCGGTAGGTGACGGTCGATTTTTCATCGATTTCATCACCGTGTCCCACAGGATGCGAAACACCATCCGTGGACGAGAGATGCTGATGACCATCGATGGAGCACGAGTTACGGCCAGATAATCCGCTGATTACCAAACGGCTGGGAAAGGTCACCCATATCTCTTTTACAGTCAAACTGGTTGGAGTTGAGCAGCAGTAACAAGGAAAGAAAAATATGCACACAAGCCTCTCTTGAAGCGTCTCTAAAACCTCATTAACAGTTCTGTTTCTTGAAGACGAAACATGACTTCAACGACTTCCGAACGGTCTGAATGAAGCATAATTATTATTCAGCGTCTTTTTCAGGCACAAATGGCCATAATTTTCCTCTGAGTGAAAAAGCTATTGAGAACGGATCCTCGTTGCAAATATCTGATATGGCTGGAATGACCATAAAAGAACGCTTGCAGGAACAACTCGACGGCAACACATCCGAAAACCACAAACAGTCTCGTGATGGTGGCGTAATTAAATTAATTCCATTGTTGTCAGGCATCACATTAGCGTCCCTCGTGGCCAATGAACGTTTCGAGCCAGGTGCAAGGCGGCGTAAATGGCGCACAAGAAATCCACGCTCCACCGCTGGAAAAACAAATAACGCTTCCTGTAACGCTTCCTGCTGGACGCGAATTATGACCGGTAGCGGCGGCTATTTATGTTTCGTCCGGTGGACATTGGAACGGAACGGGGAAGGACACGCAAAAACTCATTTCAAACACGTAGAGAGGGACACAAATAGAAAACATACTTGCGGATAAATGCACCTTATTATGTTAATACGATTTCCATGCAATCGACTGGACGTGTATCGAAACGTAGGAGCCCCAGGTTCCTTCAATCGAGTCTCCCGACCACCTGGTTTATGTAAGACACAGCCCCATTTCCGGTGGAACAGCAGGATCCTGCATTCTCGCTCGAGAAATAAACGATTATTGTGTTGGCAGCGGGCCGCACCGGAACCGAAACGCGGTCTTATTATTCCCTTATGCCCTGCTGAGCTTCTCGAAAGGCATTGCAATGAGCAGTAGTTGCATGTGCTTTGCCGATTCAACATTGTAGTATACATTTTTCCATTGCATGTTTTATACTTCAAAGCACCTTATATCGATCATTTTTTTGTTGCACTCGCTCGACACAGCGTGCATGGTTTTGCTAAAGGAGAACCGGACGGTTTGTAGTTGGGCAGAAATAGTTTCTTCCTTACACGACCAGTTGGACAGGAAATTAGCTCGTGCTGTATCGAAGCGGAATTGAAATTGAGTTATTGGTAACGGGCGCTATCGGTGTCGAGTATCTTTTAAAGTTTGGTGAACGTATGGCAAATCTAATGGTCTAATGGCAAACAAATGTTTCTGTAGAAGTATTTCGAAAGCTATTTTTAGTTGAATGTGTTGTAAGAGAGCGTATGCTCGTAAATCTAAAAAGGGAAATAATAGTTTTGAATGTTCATTCAACATTCACAAATATGTAAAAAAACATTATTAGATAATATTACCATATTCGGATTTTGTCAATCAACCATCAAATAAAAATAGAAAATCGTTAAACAACATAACAAAAACTATCATTAACTATCAAAACTATTAGCTATAACGATAACGTGTATAACGAACAGATTATTATTACCTTCGGCTGAATTATGTCAAGTTACACATTAACCACGTGCACACACAAAGGACGGGTTGTCGCAATCTGAAGCGTCCGTGTGCATGCGATGAAGGGCGGTTATGTTGGAGCATTTATCACATTACCAACGTGTGACTGCATTCTAGTGGGTATCGGAGATTGCATTGAGTGCGATGAAGCAGAAAAGCGTTTCCCGGTTGCTTCAACCGGTTCGCTTTACGCATGGTTCAATGAGAAGTATACTCTTCAGGTGTATCATAAAGGGATGCTAGAAACTCTCCCTGTAACTAGAGCAAAAGAGGTGAGAAAGTGTGTTGTTGTATCAAGCGTTTCGGTAAAATTATTCTCATGTTCCTTCAAGTAATGCTTAGTGCTTTAACAAACGAGTAAATATCCTGCTATTCAAAATATATCACAAGGCCGTTGTTTAATTTACAATGAATTTTTCAGTTTTTTTTTCCATAAAAAGAACCCGATTTCGTATTAACCCAGTTTGCTTTCAAGAGTCTGCCGCTCCTATTATCTAGTTTATATTACTCTGTATCTGAAGGATTATTCGTAATGTTCAGCTAAGAAAAGAAAATTAATTAGGTTTTTTTTTCTTTTCCGCCATGTCCATCGGTTACGCTTTTCCCCATTTATTCGGGAGGTACGTTGACAGGTATTTTTTATGCTTTTAAAACCCTCGTTCGGTTTGCATCTGAATAGATTCAGCAATGTGAGAGTCACAACTCCTGATGAATGAACTTTTGTTTTATTTCACAAACGATTGCTTGATTGTATACTTTAGAAAAAGGAAACGATAAGCACAGTCATACTTGAACGTTCCAAAAATATGTCTGTCAAAGGAATAAAAGGTTGAGTCAATACCAGTGAATGAATAAATAGAAAACATCCCACTGACCCACCCAAATCATCAATGAAACTCCCATGAAACGGCCACCTGGCCACCTGGATCAAGCCGACGGGTATAGGTTTCAAATTTGTTAACAACTTGTAACTGTCAACGAACGCAACGGCGGCTACGCTTGATGCGGCGTAAAACGATGGAATAAATGTTTCTTTTATTCGCATGCTGGCACGAGGCTCACCCGGATCAGCCCCTACCCTCGTGTGGTTTCCGTGCTCCCTGCGGACGATGAATAAAAACGATCATCTTCAACGCGCCGCGTCTCCTCTGTGCGAAAGAATACGAACGCAAAGAGTGGTGCTCGGATACGGTAAGAAATCATGCCAAGCAGGCCGTGGTCACCGCAGGCCACGAAAAGGGGCGCGAAAAGCGAATCAAAAAAGCACAAGATTCGCGCCGCAGACACTCCAACGCCCATTCACTTAGCCGACGCGACAAACGCGACCGGCCGTTCAAGCCGCCCCGATCCCGGGGGTTCGAGATGATCGTCTCTTCCTCCTGGCTCGAGTCAACACGGGCAGAAAGGTGCCTAAAAGCTCATCCGAACTCTCCTCTCTCTCTCTTTCGCTCTCCCGTTTGCAGCGAACGGTTTGGAAACACGAACCGGCGGCTTACGCTCTTCAATTACAAATCCACCTTTCCGCAACGATTTTCCATCCGCCACGGGCGTGTGGCACCGGCCGGTGGTTGGGTTGGGTGGTTTCATTTGGAAAATAAATTATTGCTTTTTAAATCTTCATTAATAAATTGTAACCATAAATTTACACGCTTCTTTGGCCACGGTTTCTCAGCCCCCGTCGGCTGCAATCTTGGCCGGGAATCTCGGCCGCTAACGTGTGGCTTTTATGGTCGAACATTTGTCGTCGCGCGGTGTTTGAATTGGCCGCGTTCGGGCCGCTCGATCGTTCGAGCCGTTTTTAATTATTAATTTTCCGTCTGCGCCGCACGGTTTGTGTGCGGCAGTTGGAGGTCATCTGTGAGGAGGTTTATGGCAGGTCCGCGAAGTGGATAAAAATCATCACTAACAGATTTTGATGCGCACTGCGTTTATCATGAGTTATTCGCTTTCCTGAGCATTAAAACGCGCTCAGTTTTTGGCCATTTTCGGTGAAACGTTCGTCTGTATTAGCGCACTCACGTATCGCGATGGGATTTCGGGCGTGAATGATGTCCGCTGGCTGGCGAATGCGAGTGTTGTCGTTTCGCCGTGCGCCGGTGATCGTAAGATTAAATTTATTCATCCCATTAAGCGACACACCTTTGCGGGCGGATGAGAAGCGCGAACGCACACATTTAAAATTAGTGCCGAGTTTATCTTCACCGGCAATAGAACATGGTGGAACGAGCTGGAAGAGGAAATTCGTGGTAGATCGTACCGGATGATATAGCTGCGGTGTGATGAAACTCATGAAACTCGCGGTTTACGTCATATTAACTTCATTTTTTAGCTTAATTATTAATCAACGATCGTGCTGATATGTTTGTTGTGGGTGCCATAAAGGCCATTTCCCATCTGTAATCAGATGATTCGATTTGGACAATGACGTTGGAAGACTCACGGAGTCTCTTATCTTGCTTTTGTTCATGATTATTCACACAAAATGTAATTCATTCGTTACGGACTCCATACATACCTTAAACTCAACGTCATAAAACTCTCTAATGCAAATAATTACTGTGTTGTAATATTTCTCATACGCGTATTGAGTTATCGATCTTGAAAATAAATCAGGTTCGTCGCTTCAACCACGAGTCTTTTGATTTTAATCGATTCCCTTTCATTCAGTTGCAACTTTAAGTGGCACCAGCTTTAGTGGTTCTGAGGCGGATGGCCTCTATCAACAGCTTGGTAACGAGCCCCATTCCTAGCCATGTTGAAACATTCAGGAACAAATGTTCAGAATACAGTGTAAAGGTGTAAATCACCAGCCTTGCACGATCGCTGAGATGACTTCACTACGGTTCCTCTTTTCTTCTCTCACACGAAAAATCTTCCTCGTCCAACTGATGATGGGGATCTTCTCTTTTCGATGCTCTTCTTTCAATCACGCTGCCTCATTATTCCTTCCTCGACATTCTCGGCACTAACCAGCTAGGGGGTTTTCACCGAAATTATACCCCACTGCCACGATCGCATCGATGCACCCATCGGTGTGCATTACCTTTTCTCACCTCTTTAGCCGGGACGGCTCTGGCATTGTTTCGAGCGTTTTGTGCTGGTGCGGCCTTTGAACTTTAACACGTGTTGGTGCGGCGCAAGCGGTGATGGTAGAGCAGCATCCCCGCCACGCTGACCTTTTGAACTGACATGCCGCAGTTTATGAGGATCGCGCGAACTGAGAGATCCGATCGTCGGCTCGCGCACGGAACGGCTCCAGGAATGGGAATCTTCCGCTGTCTTGGCGCGCTTCGGTTGTCCATTGCACACCGCGCAGACGGAGCCGCAGCGACTGAGATCACGCGTGCAGCCACGGGTAATAATGTGTTGATATTAACACCTTGTAAAAAATGTATTATTTTGCTATGAATTATGGTTTATTATTTTGGAATTAAAATTGATCAAATAATTCGATTGCACTGCGGTGGACTGCACGCCTTCCATCGTGCAGAGGTGCTTCAGGCAATGATTCCGGTGATGATAGGAGGAATTCAAGTCCATTTACGTGCTCTCCTTACATGCCTTGTTTCCATACGGTTCTGGTAAAGTGTTATAGTTCTCTTTTATATTTTTAATCTCATCAGATGAGTAGTCAGGCATATTTTGTGTTCAAAACTGAAAGGTACTTTCATCAATACAAGCATTTTCTTTAGACCTTGTTCAATAGAATCTTTAAAACAGTTTGTTCTTAGCACGATTCAATTTGAGAAACAACACAATTAAACATTCCGTACGAATCGGAAATGGTGAACTTTAACATTCGCCGCACTCAGTTTGTGACGGCCGAAACAAGCGGGAATCAAATGCGAAGCGGAAAAAGGTTTATCAGATCGCAAAAGCCGTTGCATCCAATTGGCGAACGGAGCAGGCCGTGCCGAGAGAAAACGTTGCAAAGCATACGCACAACAGCCCCAACGCGAGAAGGACGCACACAAAAAATCGAATACGATCGCATGCGCAATCTAGCACGTCGAACAATAAAAAAGCCCCACAACTGGCGCGATACGCAGAACCGAAAACTGATCCTACAGAACCGATTGTTCTCTCTCTGTCCTCGGTCGGACGGTGCAACGCATTTACACACACATACACGCGCGCTTTTCGTCCAAATGGGTTCGATCGTCGTCATGCCGGGGGAAAAGAAAGAACTCCCGAAGATTCGAATCTCCATTCACGGTGCATCTTTCGCGCGTTGCCTTCGGTTTGCCTTCGGTTTGCCCGGGAAGTGTCCTCCCCACGCGATGCAGCCGTTCGATTCGGTCACCGGAATCCCGGATTTGCCGGATTATTTATGTGCCGTATGCCGCGCACGATTGTGCCATGATTGCGATTGTGCCATGGATGCGTTCCTCCGATCCTTGGCGAGGCCGATCCTGGAGCGTCCTCCTGGGGGACCTCCGGGGATGGTTTGCGGACGAGATGGAAAGATGACGCTCTCGTTCAAAGGGGATTTGTTTTAATTCAACTCCACCTCGGGACCAATGCTTCGGAAGTTATCTTGATCGAGCTTTCGCTGACCGAAGGCTGATTTATCTCCGCGGAAGGATCTCTCGCGGGGATCGAGCGCGATGGACATGCAATTACTACCCACACGTTCTCTCTGGATTCTTGGCTGTATTGGTGCGTTTTGAATCATGCTTGTACGTTGAAGAAACAGGTGTCTTGTGGAGACACTCCAAGCGGTAATAGAGCCTGCTATAACATTTTAATTGTCGATATATTCTTCCGATCCAGGTGTTTCAAAATATCCTCTTACACACATTTCGACCCTTTTCCGTTGAAAAACCCATTCGTCGATGATTGCGATCTTGATATGATATGGTTTTTATTCGGGGATCAAAGTTCATGTCGAAAAAGAATGCGTAAAACGAACCGAAACTCACTCGAGGTTCGGGCAAGTTCGTGACGATATACGATTGTTCCCAGCGCAAGATGCATCAGCTCGCGCATCCGGTCGAATGGTGAGCACAGTTTTGGTGGTCAAACCAACCGGCCGAGCGTACGCATTCCACCGCTCGGCAAAGTTCCGACAACGCGCGGCCTCCCGAGCCTTATCTTAGCGAGAAATCAGCGTGCGGAAAATAAAAATGTACGGCATCCATAATCATCCGCGCAACGGAGCAAACGGAGGGCAGGATTCGCCGGGAATTTGAAGATTTCTATCGCACGATACAAATACAATGCATTGTTACGAAGGTGGACGATTTACAGCTGGAGCGCGAGCGTGTCGGTAACATATGGAATATGCATGTGGGATTCGAATAAAATTGGAAACAAATCGATGCAGATGCATCTCTGGTTTGAGGGATGTTGCCGGTTGATCATGATGCACTGGATGCTTGTTGTTTCGTTTCGGAGATCGTTGTAGAACTTTTGGGTATGAGTTGTGAAAATTGTAGTAATATATAACATCTTCAAGGGTATAAAGAATCTTGAAAATGTTGCTACAATAACTCAACGTTCCACAGTACTTTCCATTCTCCTTCATCCGGACCAACAATGTGGCCCACGAGACGGATGAAAATTACCTTCCTATTACACAAAACACCTGAACGCGTCCATATCGCACGGATGCCATCATTTCCTCCGCAAGCTGGTTCCATCCTTCCATCCGACCGGACCGGCTCGCCCAGGGAGATCTCATTCGCGATCGCGATTTGAATCACGCTCTCAGGGTGTGCGTTCGAAGTATTTACCGAGCTCGATGCACAACTCTCGTTACCACCGGCTCGCTTTTCCATTACCGGCGCAGAAGTACAGCCGGTTTTATCGATCGCATTTGCTTCGCGTACAATCGCACCATCATCATCATCATCGTCATCATCACAGGGTGCGTAGCATGAGGATGTATGTAAGGGTGGTTTGCAGTTTTTGTTATTATTTTCTGTTATTTGCCTCCGTAACAACACGATGAAGATGGGGCCGATTGTCTCTTGATTCTTTCTCGAACCGCGTGCAGGCTCGATCGATCTACCCTCCCCTGATTTGTGCAATCATTCCGCAACGGGAGAGTGCGAGGAGAGAATTTCCCAGGATGAAGGTGAACACGGTGCGCGAAAGCTACGCATCGAACGCTTCCGCACACACACCGTCGCCATTTTCTGTAGTGCACCGTAGCGAGAGCCCTAGAATCGCGGACAGGAATCGGGTCTTGGGCAGGAAGACGTTAAATACAAAACAAAAGCGAAGGAGTAGCAGCTACGGTGAGGCTACGGTAAAACACGCTGCTTAATCAGATAGAGAGCGAGACTTGCGGGAGGAAGAACAACAAGAACAACATTCAACATCGAGTGAACGAAAGATCGGTTTGTTTGATTCGAGTTTCACGCTTCTTCATCTCCCGTTTGTTGCGGCTTTCCAGTTTCATTGCCTGCGTCCGGCGTGCTGCTGTTGCTCAGTAACTATCTGCTTTCGACTATCTTGTTAACCACCAACACAAGCGTGTCTTTCTCCTTTCGCTCAATTGATTCGAATGAACCTTTCAGGGTGGAAAGAAGGGATCGATTTTAGTAACTAATCAACTATATCTATGCCATTCTGAAATCTGGAATATACAATAGACAGTACAGGAGATCATCCAATTCGAACTTGTGCAGGAATGTACTATAACAATCAGTATTAAATTGGATGTATTCTGAACGTAACGCACTCTTACAACATGAACTAGCAGAAGAGATCCTTCTGCTACATTGTTTGTAGCTGAAGCAACGAATGAAGAACTCAAAAGAAGTGGACGATCACCTTCATCTCCCAACAGGAGATGATTCGAAGTGAGTAGTGATTGAAGAAATCCGAAGAAACGAACTACGCCGATCGTACGCCAAAGAGATGTAGGAAATTGCGCTACACCCGAGAGAAGGTGATGTGATCAAATCTGCATTGGGCAGAAACAGGAGAGAAGGGAACACATACAAAACCGAGAATCGCGATGAATGGACTGCGAAAACACACCAGGCAGCGTGAAAGAGAAAGAGAGACAAAACCAGAAGTTCGAATTCGCGCGCGCTTTTCTGCCCATCAGGCGAAACGAATTTTCCATTTCTGAAGGAGGCTGAACCACGAAAATAATAAACCTTAACG
>KB673201.1:8854212-8868633 GCA_000349145.1 Anopheles dirus | reverse complement strand
AGCATGATTCAAAACGCACCAATACAGCCAAGAATCCAGAGAGAACGTGTGGGTAGTAATTGCATGTCCATCGCGCTCGATCCCCGCGAGAGATCCTTCCGCGGAGATAAATCAGCCTTCGGTCAGCGAAAGCTCGATCAAGATAACTTCCGAAGCATTGGTCCCGAGGTGGAGTTGAATTAAAACAAATCCTCTTTGAACGAGAGCGTCATCTTTCCATCTCGTCCGCAAACCATCCCCGGAGGTCCCCCAGGAGGACGCTCCAGGATCGGCCTCGCCAAGGATCGGAGGAACGCATCCATGGCACAATCGCAATCATGGCACAATCGTGCGCGGCATACGGCACATAAATAATCCGGCAAATCCGGGATTCCGGTGACCGAATCGAACGGCCGCATCGCGTGGGGAGGACACTTTCCGGGGCAAACCGAAGGCAAACCGAAGGCAACGCGCGAAAGATGCACCGTGAATGGAGATTCGAATCTTCGGGAGTTCTTTCTTTTCCCCCGGCATGACGACGATCGAACCCATTTGGACGAAAAGCGCGCGTGTGTGTGTGTAAAAGCGTTGCACCGTCCGACCGAGGACAGAGAGAGAACAATCGGTTCTGTAGGATCAGTTTTCGGTTCTGCGTATCGCGCCAGTTGTGGGGCTTTTTTATTGTTCGACGTGCTAGATTGCGCATGCGATCGTATTCGATTTTTTGTGTGCGTCCTTCTCGCGTTGGGGGCTTTGTGCGTATGCTTTGCAACGTTTTCTCGCGGCACGGCCTGCCCCGTTCGCCAATTGGATGCAACGGCTTTTGCAATCTGATAAACCTTTTTCCGCTTCGCATTTGATTCCCGCTTGTTTCGGTCGTCACAAACAGAGTGCGGCGAATGTGAAAGTTCACCATTTCCGATACGTACGCAATGTTTAATTGTGTTGTTTCTCAAATTGAATCGTGCTAAGAACAAACTGTTTAAAGATTCTATTCAACAAGGTCTAAAGAAAATGCTTGTATTGTTGAAAGTACTTTTCAGTTTTGAACACAAAATATGCCTGACTACTCATCTGATGAGATTAAAAATATAAAAGAGAACTATAATACTTTACCAGAACCGTATGGAAACAAGGCATATAAGGAGAGCACAGAAATGGACTTGAATTCCTGCTATCATCACCGGAATCATTGCCTGAAGCACCTCTGCACGATGGAAGGCGTGCAGTCCACCGCAGTGCAATCGAATTATTTGATCAATTTTAATTCCAAAATAATAAACCATAATTCATAGCAAAATAATACATTTTTTACAAGGTGTTAATATCAACACATTATTACCCTCGGCTGCACGCGTGATCTCAGTCGCTGCGTCTCCGTCTGCGCGGTGTGCAATGGACAACCGAAGCGCGCCAAGACAGCGGAAGATTCCCATTCCTGGAGCCGTTCCGTGCGCGAGCCGACGATCGGATCTCGCAGTTCGCGCGATCCTCATAAACTGCGGCATGTCAGTTCAAAAGGTCAGCGTGGTGGGGATGCTGCTCTACCATCACCGCTTGCGCCGCACCAACACGTGTTAAAGTTCAAAGGCCGCACCAGCACAAAACGCTCGAAACAATGCCAGAACCGTCCCAGCTAAAGAGGTGAGAAAAGGTAATGCACACCGATGGGTGGGGTGCATCGATGCGGCCCCGGCAGTGGGGTATAATTTCGGTGAAAAACGCTAGCACTGGGAAAAGCACGATGGCAGGATGGGAAGCGATGGAATAATGAAGTATCGTGATCGAAATGGGCTGCGAACGGGGAGAAGATTCGTCGGCATCCGTTCCGGCGGGAAGGAACCCGGGCGTGCAGAGATCGTGATTTACACCTTCACACACACAGTTCACCGGGCATTCGTTCTCGTTGCATTTTCACGGACGTCGAATATTCCATCAAAGGGGCATGGGCCGGACATGGGTGGGCAGACGAACGCACGCGGCAGACGAGGTTGATCGAGGCCATCAGCCTCGGGCTTGCTAACGAGCTAAAGAACCACGCCAACCGATGCTACTCACTCGCTGCTGGATGAGGGTGGATTGATTGAAATCAAAAGACTCGTGGTTGAAGCGACGAACCCGAGTTTCGCGGAACGTGTTGATAGTGGGCCTCGATATCGAAACCGTAGGAAAAGAATAATGGAAAAAACACCTTGAGAGGCGAGTGTTAATAATATAGAAATATCGTCGAAGTACCACATGAGAATCAACGTGGGAATAGTTAGAAGAGATTAGTTGTGCTCGATGTGGCGTGTTACATTTTCATTGTAATATGGGCGAGAACAATCTAAAGAAGAACGAATTAAATGGCATTGTTCTGTGAAAATTTGTTTTTAAATTTATGATGAAATCATTATGAATTCTGTAGAACCTTTGTTTCAATTATCTCTACTTTCATATTTTTGAAGAAAATAAAAATACTCTAATGCAGTATGAGATAAATCTTATAAACCTAGGTTTCAACGACTTAGGTTTAACGACTTTTACATTTTACATGAAGAAATGGCGTAAAATTTTAATTATCATCGGTAAATATGTCATAAATATTAATTAAATAATGTCATCTCGTTCACTCAAACCTTCGTAGAGGAAAGACATCATTATCATCACGAAGAGGAGGCTTGTATAAATAGTTTATGCGAAACGATTGCCGATACCTGCAAATTACCACTTCAAATTAGCACTCCAGTGTTAATGCAAATAATATCAAACTTAATATACAATAAAGCACCCAATCAGGACATCGCAAGTACGTTGAATAAATATTCCAAACGATCCTGTAAAGTTGCGAAAAATTAATATTTAATGACCGCTCAAACGACCGTAACAGAAACAGAGCCCTAAAAAACAACGGTCGGCGACAAATGGTCGACCGTAAAAGCCCAGAACAAGAACGCAAAAGCGGTTCGGAAAGAAACCCCACGCTAGGGAAGCGCACGAGAAAACCGGCCTAGCCGACGGGGGCTGAGAAACCGTGGCCAAAGCAGCGTGTAAATTTATGGTTACAATTTATTAATGAAGATTTAAAAAGCAATAATTTATTTTCCAAATGAAACCACCCAACCCAACCATCGCCCGGTGCCACACGCCCGTGGCGGATGGAAAATCGTTGCGGAAAGGTGGATTTGTAATTGAAGAGCGTAAGCCGCCGGTTCGTGTTTCGAAACCGTTCTCGTTTCGTGGCGAACGGGAGAGCGAAAGAGAGAGAGAGAGAGAGAGAGAGAGAGAGAGAGAGAGAGTTCGGATGAGCTTTTAGGCACCTTTCTGCCCGTGTTGACTCGAGCCAGGAGGAAGAGACGATCATCTCGAACCCCCGGGATCGGAACGGCTTGAACGGCCGGTCGCGTTTGTCGCGTCGGTTAAGTGAATGGGCGTTGGAGTGTCTGCGGCGCGAATCTTGTGCTTTTTTGATTCGCTTTTCGCGCCTCTTTTCGTGGCCTGCGGTGACCACGGCCTGCTTGGCATGATTTCTTACCGTATCCGAGCACTACTCTTTGCGTTCGTATTCTTTCGCACAGAGGAGACGCGGCGCGTTGAAGATGATCGTTTTTATTCATCGTCCGCATGGAGCACAGAACCCACACGAGGGTAGGGGCTGATCCGGGAGGTGAGCCTCATGCCAGCATGCGAATAAAGGAAACATTTATTCCATCGTTTTACGCCGCATCAAGCGTAGCCGCCGTTGCGTTCGTTGACAGTTACAAGTTGTTAACAAATTTGAAACCTATACCCGTCGGCTTGATCCAGGTGGCCAGGTGGCCGTTTCATGGGAGTACCGATACATGTTTCGGTGTTTGTTTATATTTCATTGACGTTTCAGGTAGCATGTTTTTATATGTACAGAGCACAACTTATTTGCATCATTTTTTTCTTCGGAAATGTCACTCCATTGTTTTGTTTGCTTATTAGAAAGGAACCCATTTCTCATGAACAAAAATAATAGAAAAAATGTCACCTGTCAGTTAGTACTGAGGAAACGTTCGCTCTCATTTGTTCTATCATTCTGGAAGAGCATGAAAAAAAAGCATATTGTCCCAGAAACTGTCGATCTGATAACTCGCGCACTTCTTTTCGTTTGGTTGAGTATACGAAGCAAACAAACCTTACGGTTCGTTCGACCAACCAGATTGCGACGTTGAATGTAGAAAAAATCAATCAGATACCATCAATTATTGTGCTCCGATGATTTTTAATTAAAACTGGACGTCAGGGATATGCGAATGTCATGAATAGAATGATACGGAAGGATATGAAAAACAACAGGACCTGTAAAGTAGGATGGTCAGTTTGATGAAAGGTGGAATGAAGATAAATTATAAAAGGCTGTATGAAGTTTTTTTTATATAGAACTGTCTCTCTGTGTCGTCAACATGCAACTCAGTTGCTTAAGTATAGCAAAACCCTAAATTCTTCAATCGAACAAGTCGAAGGCCATCACCACATAAATAGTAAAATAGAAACTTCAGAAAGTAATTCCAGTTACTAAATCGAACAAGATTTCGTTTCGTGGTCAATTTACCTCAAAGGGGCACAACACACAGCACGTCTCACATATTGAACGTTTTTTTTTGATAGAAAATTAGGTTCCGCTTGCGGATGTATTGTATGTTTATTAGCCGAAAACTTTCCTCATGCCCTGCGTCGTCTGGCGATTGGGTGTTTTACTTTTTCGGGCCGGTAATTGGTATGCAAAGAACGTAGCGAGAGCCGCAGCACTGAAGCATGAAGTATTTATGAATTCGGCTTCGGCATTCCATCGATCGATGACGTGTTCGATTTGGAACTCCTGTCAGTCGATGTCAGCAGCGATACGATAGTGAATAATTTAATGATTCGGCAAGACCGCACAGAGCGCCGAAAACGTGGCGCGATGGTGTGCGGGAGCCACTGTCATAAGATTGGCATGTCGATCAGATTGCACACTAGCGCGAATAGGTGTTGGTGAAACAAATTTCAAATAAAAACACTTCAATTTTTACTAAAACCTGTTGCTATCCGCACCTCGACCTGTTGCTAATTTGGCTTACTGAAAAGCGTTAAGCACGAAAAAAAAACGTCGATTGCACACTGCAACCATTTTAATTACAGTGAGCGAGACAATCAACATTTGCTCAGCCACTCGCTTCAATGAATCGTGCGTAATGCGAACCGGTTACCGCCACCGGGGAACGCTTTTCTACCCCAACGGGCAGTACGCAATCTCCGGCACGCACGCACACACCCATCGGAATGCGGTCACACGTTGGTAATGTGATAAATGCAACAGTGCCACCGGATATTCCGTCGTGCAAGGGAAGCATGCAGGACGGTACGGATTGCAATGCCTGTGTGTGTGTGCGTGTGTCTGCTCGAATGTGTTTATAGGTATGGCCAAACGCACAATGCAACAAGAGGTAATGACAAAACCGTTCGTTGGTGCAATCGCACCATCCCCATTCGCCTCGGATCAAACACTTCGGCACACTAAATGCAACGAAATGGCTCAATGCGCCCGTTGCGTGCGGAGCGAAGGAACGGAAAAGTTGAGTGTACCACATACTCGCGCACACACACACACACACACACTGAAAAGTAGATGATATGAATAAAAAATAAAACAATCGCTCATTGTGGCGTAAAAGAGTATGTTAGGAGCAAAAAATACATAGAATTCTATAAAAACGCCATAAGCCATAAGCGGAGTATAAACGATAATTGGATGAGCACAAAAATAAAACAAATCAGTTTCATGAATGCAACGGCCAAAGGAATTAAGGGATTCAGTGGCGGAATTGCTGCCGTCAGCGCAGCGCAGGTGAGAAACTTTTTCCATCGTTCGAACTGGCATTGATTGTTTTATGTTTGTTTCTTTGCTCTATGGCGGGCTCTATTCAAATACAGTACGTTAAAAAAATCCTTATCCAATTTGTATAGTTTTTTAAGCATTTTTTCTGAATCATCATGATGTGTGAAGAGAGTGAGCTAAAAAATAGTAATAAAATCTAAAAAAAATGCATTGGTAATACTATTCATTGTCCTTGTTGATTCTCGCATGCCTTTGTTTTGCTGGTTATTTATGAGAATTCAGATGAATGCCCTGCACTTCATTGATCATCAATGAGTAGTGAATGAGTTGTTTTTACCTCAATGAGTGCCAAACAACGAATATACTGCCCACCGACAGTTTTTACGTTTCGTGATTGAAATAGTCGCATTAAGCTCTCCACTTAAATCCACTTCTCTAGTCATGGGTTTTTAACAGCGATTTGTCGTCAAAAAACCAGCAAAAACATAGGATAAAATTAATTTCATAAAATTAACTTGAATCAACAAAATTAGATAAAATTTTGACCGAGTGTTAATTTCCATTCTTGAAGTCTAGTAATTTGCATTGATACAAAGGCAATGGACTCTACTATCTTGCAAAATATCTTTGAAAAATATGTTTATATCAAACTATTTGAACTTTTGCGTAACAAACGTATCAATTTAAATAAAAAACATAAATTTCGATGAAAATATTGCTTTTGCTATTAATGTTACTATAATTATAGAATAGTAAAGATATAAACTGGGAATACATTGTGTTGAATCTCGACTATTAAACTATCTCAATCCAATACAGAGGTTATAAGTGGAACAAGGCTCACTTAAAATGATTTCTGCTGCTTATAATTCAATTAAATTCTCGCACGAAAAAAGCACAAGCCAATTTCCTGTCCAACTGGCAGAAGAAAACTATTTTTGCCCAACTTTTTCCTCCAGTATAAGAGAGCAATTGCGCCAGCGAAGAAAAACTACAATAAAAAATCGATCAAAAAAAGGCTGAAATATAAAACCGGCATTGCAAAAGCAAAACATGTTTAAAAAGGTCGTACTACATTGTAGTGCTAGCTGCACCACATGCAATAACAGCAACATACTGTCCTTTACCATGTGTTTCGAGAAGCACAGCAGGACATAATGGCATTATAAGACCGCGTTTCGGTTCCGGTGCGGCCCGCTGCCAACACAATAATCGTTTATTTCTCGAGCGAGAATGCAGGATCCTGCTGTTCCACCGGAAATGGGGCTGTGTCTTACATAAACCAGGTGGTCGGGAGACTCGATTGAAGGAACCTGGGGCTCCTACGTTTCGATACGCGTCCAGTCGATTGCATGGAAATCGTATTAACATAATAAGGTGCATTTATCCGCAAGTGTGTTTTCTATTCGTATCCCTTGCTGGTGGTTGGTTTGAAATGAGTTTTTGCGTGTCCTTCGCCGTTCCGTTCCGATGTCCACCGGACGAGACATAAATAGCCGCCGCTAAGGGTCATAATTCGCGTCCAGCAGGAAGCGTTACAGGAAGCGTTATTTGTTTTTCCAGCGGTGGAGCGTGGATTTCTTGTGCGCCATTTACGCCGCCATGCACCTGACATTCATTGGCTATGGGGAACGCTAATGTGATGCCTGACAACAATGGAATTAATTTAATTACGCCACCATCACGAGACTGTTTGTGGTTTTCGGATGTGTTGCCGTCGAGCTGTTCCTGCAAGCGTTCTTTTATGACCATTTCTGGCATGTTTTATATCACCATGAGAATCCGTTTTCAATAAATTTTCCCCAGTACAGCTAGGGAAGGTTATTTTCTTCGTATATAAACGTTAACGTTTGCTTGAAAAAGACGATAAATTATAATTATTGTTCATACTGACCATTTGGAAGACGTTGTTTTCAAGAGTTGTCTTCAAGAAACAAGACTGCTAACGAGCCTTTACATTTGCTTAAAAACTTATGTGAAATTTAATCTTTATTCTGTACAGGAAAGTCTTCACCAGATTTGTTTGCGAATTTTGCTTTGCCTCACATTTTCCCTATAGCCTGCTTTTCGTCGTATTTGTGTTTCAATCCCCCTGTCCCGTTGACCTTTCCCAGCCGTTTGTTAATCAACGGATTATCGCGGCGTGCGACGTTCTCCGAATCGATGGCCATCGGCCTACGGGCAACTCCCACGTCCAGCGGGCGTTCTTGTGCGACAACTCTGATGAAATCGATGAAAAATCGAACGTCACCTATCGCGAACGCCGCTTAATGCCTTTAATATCTAAGTATCTTGTGCTGACACTGCAGCCGCTCGATCAATCGTCCGGTGAGAATAACGAACCGCTCGTTTCGATTGACGCGCTCTCCCGTGGTCGTTTGTGTAAATCGATGAAAAGATGATTAATGACGCTGGTGAATGGAGGCAGAGGATTAAGCGTACGATAAATGGGTGCATTATTTATTTTAGGTTCAAGTTTAGTTGCGAGTGTATGAAGTTGAGTGCAAAACAGGGGGGTTTGTGTTATTTGTTTGAGAATACAGTACGTTAACTTAAAGTTGAGATTGTTTTTCGATCATAGCATTACTTTTATATAAAATTAAACAACAGCATACAGCTCACATTGGTTTTGAATAATATACACTGCCATTTTTATTGCAAGCAAACAGCGAGAATGATCACTGGATGGGCGAGAAAGTAATCCCCGATAAACTTAGTCTGATTAATGATCCACTTATTCGGCACAGTTGATGCAAAAATTGACTCTCTGTCAACCTCTTAGCTGAGTTCCCTGCTTGAAGAGTGCCCTGAGAGTATTCCTACTATGTAACGCAATTTGTCTGACGAAATTGTCATTACGAAAGGTTTTTAAAACGCCACTTAAGACGACGCTCATGAAGATTCGTACTTGAGTCGCACGATATTGTGCCGAGATATTGATTGAATTTGGCTTAACGATTGAGTTCGGTTGACACTTTATTACATTGTTATGAAAAATGGAATGATACCGATTGCGTTCCACTTACGTAACTGATTGTAACCCATAAATAAAGCTTTCCCAACATCCGCTCGATATATTCATCATCTAAGCACGCGGCAGCCGAATGACAGGAAGCGTAGCATATCACCCTCTCCGGGTTGGTCGGGCCGTTCGAAGCAGCAGCAAATGGGTTACCGAAAATCTCCGATTGATTGGTCCCAATCTTTTCCAGATTCTGATTCGTGGCACTTCTCGCAGCTGCTTTCCCTTCGTCCGGAAAGAAGACGAAAGCCGTACGAGTTTTCGAGATCGATAATCTTCACCGTCACCCCCCAAAGGATGGAAGTGTGTGCGTTGTCACATAATTTTGTATTCCGAGCGGTGTTTCCTAATTTCCTGTCCATGATAGTCGGGTTCAAAAGCCGGCCCATGGAAGGTGAGCTCGGTTTGCCGCCCGTCTGCTAACTTCGTCTCGTTTGGGGCAAAGTTCTCGACAGCGAATCTTCACATGCCGGCAGGCTCCGATGTGCCGAAAATGTTACCTCAAGACGAGAAGTATAATTTATTATCATCACTTTCATCATCCCTTCCTCAGTAATAGGGATGCTCCGCAGCGTGCGAGAGAGATCGCAAGAGTGTGAACGAAAGGAGAACAAAACGACGAAAAGACACAGTTGCTGAAGTGCTCGTAATCTTTCCGTTTCGTTGACGAAAGCCGTTGAAACTTTTCTCCCGATCCGGGGAAGGACGGTAGGCAGCCGCACGTCCAAGAGGACGGAGCTCTACCGAAGATTTAAATCAGCGGGCAGAGCATGAGAAGTGGCTGAAACCGGAAGTGAACCGATTTAAAAGGTTCTGAGAGGGAGTAGGAAAACGAACCACTCTCGAAAAGGGTTGTGGCTATGAGTTTTATAGATCACAGTCGCAGACAGTACCGCGTGGAGAGGGTAGAAACATAACCATAAGTAATCATCGTTCGATGCTGAAGGATGTTTCTATCTTCTTCCCTTCCAGTATGAGTGAAGTTAATACTCTGAATTACAAAATTGAATCCATTGCATACGGGAGGTCCTGAAGAAGAAGAAGAAGAAACACTTCGAAGAGGATACTAACAAGGAGTTGAAGCACGTGTGAAATGAATTTCCTGTAAGTTCCTGTGTGTCAAATGTGCACGTGACAAGGATCCACTCGAACAGACATGAGAAAACGTGAGATGAAAGTTGATGGCTTTTTAAAGATTTTTTTAAACATAAAACTGTAGAAGAACTTGTGGTTTTATTGTATGCGATGTTTGAACCTTAAAGAAAAAAATCTAAAATAAGTGTTTTTACTTGTTCATAATCAAAAGACTACTAACAAAAGACTTAAACATGAATTATAAAAGCTATAAAATTGAACGAACTAACATCTAGCGCATTTTTATAAAACATTCAAATGCTTCTCTTGTCCTGCGAGCAATCATCCCAACAGCATAATAGCATCCCCAAAACGACACATCTCACTGATATGATAAATGTCTTACCACAGAAGCACACGCTCAACACCGGAACGGGGTGCACTGTAGACGTTTGGGATATTATTCCGTGCTCCAAACTAGTTTCACCGGAAGCAGTCGTTGTTCTGCTATCAAGATGGAGGTGGCAGCAGCTGGGTGCATAAATTTCGCCAGCATAACGCAATAACACTACCACACTCCGCTCAGATGGAGTTTCTTCTAAATTCCATCCTTGTGCTTGCTGTAGCAACACACTTCGCGCCGTACTTCGCGCCATTATTTTCCAACTGCAGCTCGAAACGGCGATAAGTCTTTCGGTGCTGTACGGTGCCTCCAAATGCTATCTGTTGCGCGGTTCCGTTGTCATTTCCTTGATACTTCCCGTGACAACTGGCACCGGAGAACCCGCGAGCAAACGGCGACCGATAGCAAAACTGCTGCCTTCTGCGTGTCTGCGTGTTGGACGCGAACGAAACCTGCTGGTACCTGCAGGTCATCATACCGGGAAGTAGATACACAATATATTTATTTGTCTTTTGTCTATCGTATGGAAAGCGATCTTTTGCAGTTAGTACGCACCGATCCGTCCCTTGTGTTTATGGCTCATGTGTCGCTTTTTTAACAAGAACTGAAGGTGATAATGTTCTTGCGGACACAACTTCGAGACCGTATACCTAATTTCACCTTGAAGTGCGTATCGCTTTGTGATACTAGCGCTATCGTTCTCTGCGGTTTTAGCAGTTCTGCATGGTTGACGCCCGTATTAACCTTGCGAGGCTTTACATTTTATTACCAGAAGTGACGAATGGCGATTGTGTCAGTTCCAACTCAAAGCGACCTGTGATACTTGCATAAAGAACTGCTCCTATTTACTTTTTAAAGAACTATTTGTATTTCCAAACCAGCATTTTGCTTCATATCCTTTTCCTTGTAGGAGGAAATAATTCTCAATTTCCCCACCATACGTAACTGCTCCAAAACAGCCGTATGATACAATATTATGAACCACTCGAAATGGAAATGTCGCACCGAGTGTTGGAATTATGTGGACGTTTGATTCTTTATCTGTCAACCGAGCTGAAAATTGCATTAAAGGATCCTCCGGCTGAGGAAGCATTGCTCATGCTAGCCGCCACACCCGAGTGGGCGACACAAGTATCGCATAAACAATAACCCGACCGTGCACGGAAAGGCAACGGAAACTCAAGCATAGAAGCTAAATCGCGTCAGAATTCATCCAACTGTCTCCGCTGTCTCTTCCGGCGGATGGGATAAACTGGACTTATCCGATTCTTGCTGGCAGTGAACCTAGAAAAGAGCTGAAAAGCATAAAAACATATCACCCCGAGCCGAGAAGTCCGGACCCGGTTGCAGAAGATAATGCTAATCGCCTCCGTGACAAGCGAGGTGGAGCAACTCATTCGAAATACTACACAATCCAATCCGGGAAAGTGTCACGCTCGTATGAAAATGTGATGATTGTTTTGAGCGTCAGGAATAGGACGCTTACCGTAAAGTGAGTGAAAGAGCGCATTGTTGCATGCAGAAGAACAATACTAGCTTAAATTGCGTTGTTAGTCCATGTAAGTAGCTCATATAACTTCAACAACAAGGATTACAGCACAGTACAACGAATAAAGCACATTCCGGTATGAATTATCATAGATTCTCTTTTGTTTCAAAGTGACCCTATGGTTTGTCCTAATTGTCACCGCCGACTAAACCCTCAAATCATTTCCAGACATTGATCTACATACGAGAATGATCATACATTATTCAAGCACGAAACAAATCATTTGTACCTTTCACGTGAGGACTTTATTAGTCAAGGGAAACAGCTTACAATCACCCATAATTACCTCGAAAAAGCTCGAAAAATCCGTAGACAAACGGTGTCCACCGAGCCTTTCCCTGATGCCTATCATTCTATCCAAATTTAATCGATCAGGGAAATTAATGGTGTTAATGTGATGGACAGCTGCAATGTTCGTGTGCGAGTTCGAGTCACCCTGGGCCTCAACTCATTATGCTGTTTACATTATGAATTAGGCTGCTATTTGCGCAACACTGGCGATGGGAAACCCAAGCGCCTGGCGTCGTGTTTAGATTGATGATGCCCGATTAGGAATACCGGAGGTCGAGTTAAGCGTTGACAGTTACAACCCTCCGTTCGTGATCAATATCAACATCATCACCATGGGCTGCTTGTGTTCGTCGTTGTCGTCAGCCGGGTGGATTATTCGAAACGGGTGCTGATGAGGTGAAACGAAGCTTAGGTTGTAGTTGTGTTATTGGAAAGATAGGTCATTAGAACGTTTGATAACACGTAGTATGGACAGGACTATTGACTTTGTTCTGATAACAAGCCTTGCAAGTTATTGACTTCATGATTATCATCGATCGTGAGTATTTCACTTAAAACACTACGGTTTCGAATCAAACTTTCTCTTCACTTTGTCGTTTCAATTCAATTAATTTCAGAAGCCCTTTCATCAAACAATTTATTCGCTTTCCAACAAACAAATCAGCTGACGAACAATCATAATCAAACTAATCGAGTAAAATACACACTCTCATGAGTAACTTACCATATGATTAAGCTCAACCGCAGTGGCGTGAGTTCACACCATATCCCTCCAGCGTAACACCTACTCGGGTTCGTTTGTTTATTTGCTTTGCTTACGAATTCCATGGAAAGGTCGAACCCAACCCTGCTCCCGGCGACGGTCTCGTTCGTTTGATAATAGTTGTTCGGTCAAATAATCCGTTAATGGGGTGTAATTTTCGGGCTTTCTTTTGGGAGAACCGTACACACTCTCGGAAACTATAATTATGTTGTTAATTTCGACCGTCCAGTGCGTTGTTCTACCTGTTCTGCTCTGCTCTGCTTTACGGCGTTTGTTTTTCACGTTCACACCAACGCGCCCGGCTGTATAATTTGTCTCATTAATTATGCATCTGCCCGGGCCGCATTACATTATGCCCGATTTAGCTGCAGCGTAGTGTGTGTTTTTCAAATGATCATTTCATGGGTGGGTTGTAACTTACTCGATCGAAGGAACGTTCTGTTGTGGACCTTTGAGTCAGTATTGTTCTTGATGAACCACTTACTTATGATTAACGCTCGTAAATAAAACACCGGAGATTGGATTGCAGTACGCAATGTTTCCAACATTGAAATGACCATTACAACTCGAACAGTCCAAGCGAAAGTTGATAATAATCGTAAATCATTCCAAGAAATGAGCCGCATGATGCGAGGATAACGTAATCTACGGTAATAATTGACCTAAATGGTTCTTGAAGTCCTCGTTTAACATCCAATACAAACGCCTTACAAAGGAACGATCCTTTTTCATTTGTTTCTACCCCAAAGAAGAGTTTAGTCACAAGAGTCTGTGATGTTACGAGGGTATTAACACTAATCTAATATTATTCTAAAACTTGATGCCCTGATTATTGGTTATTAGTCTAAATTTATTTCCTCGCATGAGAGTATATCGCCAGAGCAGCTATTTTTAATTTGTTATTATTATACATTACAAAACAAATCACTTACATGTTCATACAAAGCAAGAGGCACATTTTCAAGCAAGAAATGCAAGAAAAACTCTTTCAACGGCTGTAACTCAATTCAATGTTTGCATGGAATGTTTTCAATGTTTTGCAAAGATAATACTCGAAGCCATTATCGCCATTTCATTGCCTGTTTTCGTCGTGTTTTGGGTCATCTCATCAACAACTCAACCGTGCCAACGTTCCATGTACTTTCATTCGGCTCGGTGTGTCAATTTACTGCAATTTTATTGTCGAATGTGATCCTATCGACAAGCGCGACGAGAAGAAGACGGCAAGTCGGAACGATCGTCATCGGCGATCGCGCCCGTTGAAGAGGATGTCCAACATGGTATAAGTAGCGTAATGCTCACAATACTCGCCACATCGACCGTTAACTGTTAGCAAAGTCTGTCGACACAATCGAACTCATCGGCCCACCGACCTGGTCGTCCTGGTCCCGGGCCGTCCCAGGTCTCGCCAAACCACGCGTTCGATCACTGCGTCGCGATAAACCTAATGGATCGCGAGCATACGATCTAAAGTGGTTTTATTTATTTTATTTTCTTGTTTTACTCCCCTGACCAT
>KB673201.1:8790267-8827698 GCA_000349145.1 Anopheles dirus | reverse complement strand
CGGAGGAGGTGCAAGTGGCCGCGATAAACACGAGCAGTCCGCGGCATCAACATGACTCCCGCGGTGGTAGTGGTGACTTCGCCTCGCCAAACGAAGGACGAACTTTGTGGCCTCTCATCCCCCCAGGAATGGGCGAGTTCGGATGTGAGATAAGAGCTCCGTTTTTGCCTTCCACTTATCGCTCGCTTTCGATCTCACCACTACATCCCTAGATCTCGGGGAAGTCGGGAGGTGTTTTTTGACTCTCCAAACCAAGCATGCCATGGGAGTCGTGTGTCAGCTCGGGCGAAAACAAATGATATCGTACCTTCATACTTCGACCTCCCGATCTTGTGTCTCTTTCTCGCAACCTTCCGATTCCTTTATCGAGGCATGAAGCGTGTCTGGGTTGGTTCGAGCGTACGACACAGGTTAATAAGGTGCGCCGGTGCGATTGACGGGAAGTTACCCTGTGGGCTTTGATTGATGGTTTGCGATAGAGTATGCACTTTGACACAGTATGCACTTCCCCCGTTCGAGAGACAGTGCAATTTTGGATCCTTTTTTCTTCTATACTGAGCTCCAAAATCATCTATCGACTTTGCTGCGCCTTTCTCACCGAAAAGCGTCCACCCAAAACCCCGAGAATAGCTTTTATGGTCGATCGGACAAACTCGATAAGGACGCCAACCGATCGACTGACCCACACCCGGTGTTCCTCGTGCTCCACCGTTCGATAACGAACAAATCTCCCTATCAGCACCGGGCGTCCATTTGCCGAGCGTCAATTATCGGCCACGGGCTAGGACGACGTTTTGTTGGAGCGGAAACGGACCGGGCCAGGATTCGATTATCTCGAACCGGCAGCAACGCAGACCCGCACCCGACGCAGGAAGAGAGCGTCGGCGTCTAGACTGCTACACTGGTGGAGTTTTGGAAGGCTCGGCAGGGAAGCTCGCTGTTCCGCTTATCGTGATCTTTCGTCGCTGTGTTCGCCTGAGTTCGGGTGGTGCGTTGCCTAAAAGAAGCAGCAAAAATCGGATCAAAATGAAGCGGGCAAGAAACACCACAAAAAACGCTCACCTCACGCAAAGGTCAACGGCGTTCGCATCCTGCCCGAGTCCTCGCAGGCTGGACGGTGAAATGCGATATTGAACGGTCCCGATAACGAAACCCCCGGGAAGGAGGTCCCCGAGTCCGACTTCCCCCGGTCCTTCCAGTTGCAGGGGGCACCTACGAACGATTGTGCAATTCGGGACTGGTTCGGGACTCGACGGTTGGTGCGTTGATCTTATCGGGGATGCTTCGCCCGGTGCTGGAATTTGCAGCGAAGGCGCGTTCGGTGCGTTTGGCAGGACAGAGAACTGAGAAGGAGAGAATGAGCGATTGGGCGAGTCCTGTGACGCTACGAAAACCCTCAGGAGCCATTGGAGTTCACTTTTTTGGCAGGTTTGCAATATAGTGCAACGGGAGGCAAACGTTTCAAAAACTAGTTTAAATTTCAAAATTATGAGAAAGAAAATATATTCTCGCTAAATTTATCAGATTAATTAAATCTTCGAAAAGAATCTAATAAATTCACCACCCCAATCGCAACGCCTTCATCCGCGTCGTACACCCATCAACACCTTCACCAGTCGCCGGCGTGCTGGGCCGATTAAGGCAAAATACGCGCGCGGCTCACCTCATTAATTACGGTGCCAACGGGTTTTTGGACGTTGAGCCGTTTTCATTTGGGAAGAAAACGAGAACCAACACCAGAAAAACCCGTTCCGTCTTCCAAAAAGTGTTATGCGCACAGCGGGACGAACGAGCACGCGCCGGGCTCGCACACGATGCGCAAACACGCAACACGCCGCGCGCTTTCTTGCTGCGTGTTTTACTTTTCACCCGGCGCACGGCGCTCAACCACGCACACACACAAAGACGGGAGCGCGCGCGCGCGCGCGCGTGCGAGTGAATCGTCACCGTCAATCTTCCCGACACCATTAAAATCACCATGGCAACGGGCCCCGTGGACCGGCAGCAATTTGCCAAGAGCATCACGCGCATCGGTGAGAAAAAAGGAGGAACGCACTGAAACTGGATTTTTGAGTGTTGAATTAATTTCTTTTTGAATTTTAAGTTTTTATACAAATTTTGTTTGATAACAAACATTTTTGGATGACTTGACATGACGTAACTTAAAAATGTTACTGTCACTAATTCACTCATTTTTTTGTACTTTATGAACATGAGGAACGATTCGTCGCAATATAAATAATTTAACTAATTTAACACAGACGCTTATCACAAGATCACCACGCCACTCGAATGCTTCTCCGCTTCATCGCTCCGTTCGCTCCGATCGACTGGCGTTTATCGTTTAGTGCCATCGCAAACCTGCCCGGTTTTTAATCGCTTTATATGCATCACACTCAACCCGATCGTCGTTTCGTCAACCGAACCGTCATCATCTTCATCCGCGGATCGAAAACAGCTTCACGATCAACCCCGCCGAGTACGATCACTGGATCGAGCGAGAGGGAGAGAGAGAGAGAGCACTTGTCTCTCTTTCTCTTTATTTCATTCGCACTCCCGTCCGTCCGTCCATCATCGTTTAATATCTAGATATGACAATCGGATTTAACGATCTCGCTCTCGCCCGGGCCCGGGGTTGTCCAGAGGCCACCTAGTGGCAGCGGCCCGGTCAGACAGTCGCGGGGGAGATCGGGAATCGATACCAGAGGAACGAGAGGACCCGGGAGACCCCCGGCCGCCGACAACAATGCGCAAAAACGGTGCAGGGTGAATGAAAAAAAAAACACACACAGTCCCGGCCAGATTGAGATCTTGCGACACGATTGTGCCCCTCCCGGAGCGCGCGGCACGATTCCGGTCCCAGAAACACCTACTCGACCGCTGGCTGTGGTAGGGGATGTGGGGGCGAAACGCGACGGTTCTGATCTTGGTGCAAATTTAGCTAATATAGGAGACTCAATGTGCTGTAATAATACCTGTAGCTAATGCTTTTTGCACCAGGTAAGGTTTAACGCTTCGCTAGGGTTATCTATACTATCTTCTTCTTCTTCTTTTTCTTTTTGGAGGTAGAATCAAATCAAGTCCAACGCACGAAAGAATAGTCTAGTTTTGGAGTTGATCCCACAACCTGTGCTGTAACGATCTAATTGAATACAATATTGTATGCGTTTTTACTTATAAGAGCTATTTATTTGTAAGATCTTGTTCATGTTGACCGTTAAGATCCGACGAATTTATATTAATATATAATAATGAAAACAATAATAATAATAATGACCCTCATTATAAGAAGTAAAAACCAAGAACATTTTTCTAGTATAGAATACAAAATAAATAAAAAACATTGATAAAATTGATAATAAACATGATAAAATTGATAACATTGATCTGCTACCAGGAGTTCAATAAAATTGAGAAAAATTGTTAATAAGAGTTATAAGGTCAATACTTTTCAAATAAAGTTTTTTTATTATAACATTCAAGTATCAAATCGTTACTAAACTAAACTGATCATAGTTAAAGCCACCTCTTGAGAGCAATAAAAACTCCTTTAAAGGGGCACTACGGCCCCGACTTCACCTTCTCATCTCACGTGCATAATTGTTTCGTCTCATTAACCGTAGCTCACCGGGCGCTCACCGCACGCACACCGTGAAGGCGACCGGGTATTAATTTGTTGATAAATGCATGCCCACACACACACACACACACACACACACACACACACGTGAGGGTGGCGAGAAACCGTTGACAAGTTATTAAACATGTTTGTGATTAAATTATTGCCGAAAAGTGTCAGAAAATGGTTTTGTAAATGCAAACCGGAAAAAGGGTTATTTTTGTGACTCAACCCAGATTCTGTCAAAATGCATCTCACCGCATCAAAAAAACACCGTCTCGCGGGCAATGTGTTCATCGGCGTTTATCGCGCACACACACACACACACCCCACATCCTCCCCCACACTCCCCTTTCATTCAACTCGATCCTGTCGGTCCGGGTGCTCCAACGAAAACTCCCAAACCCGGTACGAGCTGAACGAAACGAACCACCGAAACCAAACGGACGGAAAGCATGAAAGCAAAAAGAAGCAGAAGAAGACGAGGGAAGAGAGAAAAAACGCGGGCGCGCTCCGCTTATCTCGGCCCGGCTATCTCAGTCCATTTCCTCCGCGTGTGCGCGCGGCCGGGCGTATAAAAATTTTATCGATAAATAAAATCTAATCAGCACTCTCGGATCGGTCGCTCGGGTCTCGGCCGTCGTCATCGCACACTCAGTCGCACTTGGTTTTTGGGATCTCCGACCCGGACCCGACCGGGGGCAGGGGGTGGGGAGGGCCAGTGGGGGGGATGGGAAGCGCTTACTCACTCACGGCTCGGCCTGCCTGCCGTTGTGTTGTGCCGCTTCGATGGCCAGCTTCACTGTTGTTTCGGTGTGCGCGCGCGCGTTTGTGTGTGAGCGTGTCTGCTTTGTTCCGAGGTTTCTCGATTACTTTGCTCACTCTTCACTCCGCGCCTTCATGGCCAACCGCGCGATCGTTATCGGGCAGCTCACCCGGGCCCCAATCCCGGTTCGCCTCGCGCATCTCACGCATCTCTCACTCGCTTCTCATCCGCCCTGGCGGCAGGTGTGCGTCTGTGTGTGTCTGTGTGCCTTGCTCCTTTCAGCGTGCGTTCAAGCTCTTATCATCACCTCGCGATCAACGCTAGTTTCCTTATCCAAACCCATTCCAGAGGGAGCGAGAGACAAAATGCTCACTCTCAGCCAGCCCGTGTGTTAAGTAATCTTTCAATTTCATCCATTCGCCCGTTCGCATCCATCTTCGCACCCACACGGCGCACAAGGACGTCCCGCCGGCGGCGGGTGCGCCGAAGGAAGACAGGAAGAGGAGAGAGAGAGAAAAAAACGAGAGCCAAACCACTCCATCCAAGCCACGCACCGATAAGAACTTCAGTCGGAACTCCTTGCTCAGTGTCTGCTCTCAGGCGTTCGTCTGCCCCGGGGTTCCAAACATTAACGTGCATGTCCTGAGCCCGTCCTAAGCCATTTCCCGGGGCGTTGCGTTATCTTCCGAACGGCGAACGGCGGTGCCAGAAGCGGTTCGTCGCCAGGCGCTAGATAAGCGGTGCGAGAACGCACCGAAACGAGCCGCAGAGAGAGAAAAAAGAGAACACAACAATGTGTATTCCAGTAAGTCCCCGGTTCGGGCAGTCGGTCGGACGTCTCACGGCAAACATCGATGGGATATCCTTGGCCGGAGACAAATGTACACGATCGATAAGCAGGCGACGGAAAAAAAACATCCCTGATGTAGAAGATGGTTTCTCTTCGGTGGCTCTCTCTCTCTCTCTCACTCCAGCCATCGGAATGTCATATTTCAGCGGGGGATAATACACGCGCCCAAAGGCAGATGATGTTTGATGTCTGTTTCTGTTTGATGGTGCTATCGTGCCCGCTTTGCCCCTTTTCTTTTCGGTGGGTTTCTCCGCGCGCGGCATGACTCATAAAGAACCACTTAGGCGAAGATTAGACGGCGCAAGAATTTGTCCATTTGTCGCAGAGAGTATCGAAGCCGCCTAGATGTTTGAAAACGCCTACGCTGAAGATCATCAGGAAGTCTGAGCCAAATTGACTTCATTACAGGATGTTTTTTGAAGTTTTTTTTTCAAGTAAAATAGAAAACCCGTAACTCACCCTTTCCGGACAGGCTTATCGTGCTATTTATAGACCAGATTATGGTTGCCAGCGATAAGTGTCTTATCGCATCACGCTCGATCTAATATTGGCAGCAATGGTACCCTTTCCAACAAAAAAAACTTACCCTTAGAAGACAACGACTTCCTGACTTCCTGATGGGATTTATAAAAATAAAGTTAATACCCTTCTAATGTGCTGCCACCCTCTCGACCTCACACACCCGTAAAGGATGTGTCCGTAGTGTTGAATTAATGATGCATCCGACCCCTCTCGCAGTCGTTTCCTGGATGGATTAGCCGGGAGGATGCGACCAGCGCGCGTGCCGCTCACGGCTGTCAATCCGCCCTGACGTACGGTGGGAAAAGATCTCAACGGATCGCCCGAGGGGAAGCGGCGAACCTCCCCACTCGCGATCTTCTGCAGACGTGTGTCGCGCGGTTTTGTGATAACTATCATTATGCACACACACTAGCACACTAGCACACTTGCAATCAGCTGCTCCTGTGACCTTTCTCCCTGTTCGCGGCACGTCCTGCGCCGGGAACGAAAAAAGGGGTGAGAAAATCCTTTTACCCAGTGCGATTTTTCATCCCCTGTTCTAGACAGAGGGTGTTTTCTGTGTGTGTCCTTCGTGCTTCTCTCGCGTTCAGTTTGCGCTTGCCGTCTCTCTTCTGCTCCTTCTTTCCAGATGCGAATCCTTCTTTCGACGGAAACCCGGATGCGGTGAGAGCGAGAGAGAGAGAGAGAGCCGGCTAGGGAGAGCCAACGTCAACCCCAGCGTGGCAGCATAACAAACGGCGCCCTCTCTCTCTCTCTCGGCACGTTTATGCTCCCGGCTGCGGCGTTTCTCGCTCGCTCGCTCTCGCTCTGTTTACATCGAGTTTATCTGGCCTCGACGCCAGCCAGCCAAACCAAGCCAGGCAGCATGGCCGAGGTGGGAAAGCGTCGTGTGCGTTTTTCAGTTTCGTTTCACTCTCCCAGAGAGCCGCACCTGCATTTCGAAGCGAGAAGCGCGCGTCTCGTACGCGAACGGGGTTCCATGTGCCGTGCCCTGCACGACGGTGAGATGAGCGTGTGTTTCTCTGCGTGTGTGTGTGCGAATATTTGCGTGATTGTTTTGTGTTGTGTGTGCCAAAACGTCAACATCCAGCGACTGTGATGAGCGCTTATCGCCCGGTTGATCTACCTGCATGTCACCGTTGTGCGGTGGGCGCGATGTGTCTCCGCTGATAAAGTGCATACTGCATGCGTGTGGGTGTGTGTGTGCTTCCTCTTTATATTTTTCTTATTTTAAACACTCACCCTTTTTTCGGCAAGCACGTAAGGGATTGTGAGTTAAACAAAACACCCCGAAACCGCAAAAAGTGCGCGAATTCTCGGATGGAGCGTTTATCAACATCGGCCTCGGTACGCTGGTCAGCAGCCGCTGTTGTGGGTGAGCGTGAACACACACTCACACGCGGGTGGACGCGGAATCCGGCTATCGCAGCGGCGAAATCAGTCCCGCGCGCACATGCGAATATGGCCATGGTGAGATAGCAACCCCCCCGGAGCCGTCACCGTCGCCGTCGTCGTCGTCATCGGTTTTGAGAGATCGTGCTGTGTTGTTTGTGTTTGAAAGCGAAGGAAGAGGACGCGCGCGCGCTCGCGTGGGTGTGGGCGATGCGCGGGTGAGGTGACAGAAAATCGATCCAAACCCGATAACAATCGACACAAGGCACACACACACACAGTCGCTCGGTCGCTCACAGCCAGCTGGTTCACTCTTGCGCCGGTGAGCAGGCGGTCTCTCACCTCGCCCTCACTCGGTCTCGCTCACACGCGGCCGCGCACCATTCGGTCGGTCGGTCTCTTCGGCTCTGCGGCTTATCTCGCAGCAATCTATTGCTCTGTGGGACCGGTATCGGGTCCCGGCATTAATATTGTACGTATCGGCAAGTAAATTGTATTTTACGTGCGCGCTCTGCCTCTTTCTGGTGGGTGGAGAAGGGTGGCTGTGAGGGTGGCACGGGCGAGGGTGGATGCGTGTGTGTGTGTGTGTGGAGCATTGTGAATCATGTTGAGGCGAATGTACACTATGCGTGCACGGCATTGTACGACACGGGATTGACCACCACCGGGCGGCTACCACGCCGCTCGCGAGCTAATCGTTTATTGTTTACGTTGATTTCATTTTGAGAGCCAGGTTGGTATGGTTTTGTCACTTTGTGTGCGTAGATCTTTTGCTCTATTTAGCTGGATAAACGTTCGAGTTGTTTTATTCGTTTACTATTACTTTTTTTATAAAAACATATTTTAACTTGATGCTCATCTCGAACTCACTGTAAACACATCCAGTCAAATATTGATAACAAACTGAAATGCATAAATATATTCTTGAAAAGATGATAAAAATCTCATGCTCACAATAATCACCTCATTTCACTTTGTTCGATTGCTTCTCACGCTCATGAAGTTTCTCATTCACTCCTCATGTAATCTTTTCTCGAGAGATGCTTCTTGGAAGGTTGATTGTATACTGAACATAGCGCTCACTATCAACAATATATTGTTTTTGTATGACAAACATTGTGATTACTTAAAATAAAGTTGTTGAAAAATACTTTGAACACAAATATTATACTTTTACTGTCTTAAAACCGATAGGGAAAAGAGATGAGCATGAACATATAATTGCAAAAATAATGATTGATTTATGATTAAAATTTAAATTATTCCATTTTCATCTACCTCTCACAGTGAGCATCTCACAACACATCGCTCACTTGATCCACTCGCTTCTCATGCGCGTGAGAAGCTGCTTCTACTCTATTCTCGTGTGAGATGGAGTCTGTGTTCAAAATGGTAAAAATGTTGATATTTCAAAAATCGTCTGCCATATTACTTCAAATTTGAATATCTTATTTAAATACAAAGTGAGGTGTGTGAAAATTTGATTTTTTTTTTTAAATATGATGAAAATTCAAATTTATGCCTTTCTTATGCTCATTTCGAAATCACCTCATCACTATCGTATTCTCATCTCATACGCTCTATGAACGGCTCACTTGGCAACGCTCAGTTGATCTCATCGCTTCTCGCGTGAGTGTGCGGCTTCTCACTCACTCCACATGTGATCTTCTCACGTGAGACACTTGCTGACAAGACTGATCGTGAGATGAAGACAGTGCTTGCTATAAAAAAATCATCGTTTTTTGTTCTGTTTTTTTTATTTATTATTATTTTGGAAAATTCTGAAAAAACACAATCATTTAGTGATTATTCCTAATTCTTACGTGTGTACGAAGTTTAGTCCACCTCAAATACAACTATTCAGTGCAAATGTATCGTGCAATGTGAAGAGAATGAAACCGGTGTGATGTTATTCTGTTCCGAGTGCGTTTTTCCAGTGTTCAAACAAATGCATCGTGCATCTCTCTGTGTCTGTGTGTCTGTGTGTGAAAGATTAAAAATAAGAGTAAAAGCCGTCGAATAAAAATACATCATCGGCGTGTGCTCCAGTGTGTGTATGCGTGTGCTCCTGTTTGTACTTCCACTTTCGCACGCAACACCAAACGAGCGAAAACAGCACCGAGCCGGGCGGAACAGAAAAATCATCAATAGCGAGCTTCGCAAAATACATAACGAAACCAAAACAACAACAAAAAAAGCGGATCAACACGAAAGATCCGAACCCGGCGCATCCTGCAAAACGGCAAAACAGGGGCGGATTGCAACAAAAAACAAAAGAAAAGCACAACCCATCAACCACAGCACGCGGTGGTGCGAACGCCGAAACAGGGAAAAAAACCCTCCCCGGGTGTTGTTGCGCGGTGACGTGAAATATTTGGCCAATTTCGGTGGGCGCCCGCGACCCGTTCCGTGCCTTTGCGCCCCTTCCCCTCCCATGAAGACCACGGCCCGGTAAAGCACCAGCGTCGTTCGAACACGAATGCTGCTCGGAATGACAATCGAATGCCACGCAATTATGGCCACCGGCGCGGGTAAGTAAAGGGTGGGTGGGTGGGTGTGTGGGTGGGGAAAAGCAGAGTATCACAAAAATCACTCCAACGTTTGTCCCACACTTCGTTATCCTTTTTATTGGCGCCGGCCGGGGACGATGTGTTTTTAGTGAGGGTTTATTGTTTCGCAATTTAGATATTTATTTACTTTTTGTTTATTTATGCTGCTGCCCCGGTGGTATTTATGGGCGCTTTTCGGTGGTGTTGGTGGCAACCCGAACGGTTGGGGTTGATGAGTCGGTTGGGGGTTTTTTGTTCCATCCTCTCTTTTGTTTCCATTAATCCGCAATAGTTTCTGGTGTTTTAAGCAAGCTCGGCCACTTTTCTCACCTGAGTTATGGCTGTTCGGAAAAATTCATACCCAAAAAAAGAACGAAAACACTCCACCCGAATTGGGCGAAAACACACACCACTTATTTGGATGTCCTGATTTTTTTTTGTTTGCTTTCCTTTCTAGCCATGTGTGGTGGGGGATATTTATACACATTTTATCCCTCCGAGAGCAGTTCTGCTCAGTGGAGTCAGTGTATTTTTATAACTAAATTGTCACTATTATGTTTTCACCGTGGCACGGCCGGTGCTTGACGCTTGATGATAAATACAAATTTATGTTTGTACCGAGAAATGGGGATCGAAAATAAATCAACGAAATGGGGCAAACCCGCGGAAGCAAACGAACGTTGAGCGTAGCAACTTATTTTGCCACACTATACGTAAATCGACACTCGGCTTTTGTTTGGCTGCCGGTTAGCGCGGAAAAAAAGGCTCGCATACGAGCGGGCTCAGGCCACAGGATTCGGTGTCCAGCAAAGGCAAGAGTGCACCCGCTCCTATCTCTCCGAGCCCATCGGGTACTTCAGGCGGACCGTCCGTTATCGGGGGCTTTTAATCAGGCGGGCTCTTCGGCCGGCATGGAAATAATTCAATTCCCGTCCCCGTCGGCGCGTTATCGCGCCGCCCATCCGCCTTGATACGGGCGATGATAACGAAACTAACGCGCCCGGCCAGCCGCCATCCGTGGATAAGGAAATTCGCCCAGTTCGCTGGCGTATCTGTAATTCGTGCGCTTTAAATAGGCTAAGTGGGTTTGGTTCGATGCTATCTTATCGGATCGTTCGGACCGCCGTCGTCGTCGTCGTCGTCGTCGCAGGAAGCATTACCAGGCAGACGTTTCAGGCTTCAGCCCCGGCCATGCGTCCGTGAGTGATGGAATTTGTTTAATTTCCTAATAAGAAATCGATAATCGATTGTTTCGGCTTCTTGCCAGAAATTAAAACAAAACCGATCCGTGTGAGCTTATATTTCGAATTTATTAAAAACACCCCAACTCGTAGAACAACCGAACAAAGCAAAACTGATTTGCCTGTTAGTCATACCGCTCTACGCATCGCACATTTTGTTCCGCGAAAATGACTTCATTCCGTTTGGCATGCGAATGCAGACGGGCTTGCTTATCGGCTCCCGGAGCCGATAGTGCGCGCCCTTTGTGACAGTTAGTAGAATGTGTTAATGTACGCTCTGATAATAACAGCCTGCCCAGAACGATCGGCACTGGAAGGCTATTGTGCTGAGGCATTTTTATTTTAGCCCCGAGAGAACGGTTTATTGGGAGGAAAAAACTATAAGAATTACCCTTATTGCAGGGGTTTTCGGTTGATTGTTTTTTTTTTTCATTCCAGACATGAATATATAAATTTTAATTTCTTTTAATCTAGCATGTTTTTTCACACACGTTTCATCATTCACTAGAGATTTTAGGCCAGTAAAGTAGGATTTATTATGTTTTTTTTATTATGATGTCGGTTATGACTATTAAATTTATATAAAGCAGGCCTTGTATTTTTCTAAACCCTATAGTATAAACGCCACTGCTCGTGTCAAATCGAGCCTGCTTGTGTCAAATCAAAGCCAACGAAAATGTAAACAAAATATATTGGTTTAAGGTTCTATCAGTGTCACATGTCAAAGTTTTTCATTTTCAAGCATTATGTTCAGACTTGTTTTTTCCCTAAAATATTCTGAAGTAATCGATCGAGTAAATTAGTAAAAAATCATTAATGTAATCGATTAATTGAAATACATAATTAATTAAACCAAACGATTCTTGTCAAATGGATGTTCAATATATAGTTTGAGATCTATTTTTCCCCGAATGATAATACTGTATGTTTAACAAATGTTTGAATATAAAGTAGTGAAGATGTCTTGCATGATTGTGTTGAAAATCACTTCAAAATTAAAAAAGTCTTCAAAACACTTCGAAACACTAAAAATGCATCTCAAAAACCCTGCATGCGTTTTGAAGCCATTTTCTTCGACCCGACCGCGCAAACGGAACCGGGCCCGAAGGAAAACTCTCACCGGGCACGGCCCAGGCACCAGAAAGGGATTAAAATTATTTATAAACATAAAAACCCACCTGTGCCGCCCTGCGCCCTGGCCCGAAAGCGCGAGCGATACATACATTTCCCGTTCGTGATTTTTCACCCGCGATCGCGTGCACGGGCCCTGATAAGAATTTCCTGCCTTCTTGCGCCGGAGCGGACCGGAGCGGGCACGCTGATAGCAATCGGCTTCCCATTGCCATTGCCACTTCGTATTTTCCCCCCGGCATCCGTTCCTTTTTCCACCCGCGAAAACCCGCGAAAAACGCGAGCAGTCGCACCGGCGAAACAAAAGCACCCGGCCGTTGCGGATAAGCGCCGCCTATCAATGGCCATAAAAAGTGAATTAAGGTCCTGTCGAATCACTCGCGATTTTTCCACGCGGAGCAGGAGGCGACCGGGCTGGTGAGTGTTTTCCATGTGATAATCATGTGTTTAATTATAATTGCTGGCGGGCGTTGTTTGCGAAATTTGCATGTAAACTTTCTTGCGCCCGCCTGCCGTGCCGCCGTCGACGCTAAAAGGATTGCGAGGAAGGAGCAGTTTTCTTTATCGTGCACACGGCACCATTCTAATCGGCCGGCCGGGTGGTGGGGTGTACGCGTACGGATACCGCAAAGGATCTCGTTACTGCGTGCTGCGTGCTGTGTGCTTGCGGGTGTACGGAGTAAAAAATAAGCCGGGAAAATGAGTGCCGTCGGTGCTTTATCGGTGTGCGTGGTGCGATGGAGCCGTTTGGTGCCATTTTTCCTTGCGAGATAAGATTTAAATTATATTGTTTTCTTTTCTTTTTTTGTTTCTGCTCCTCGCTCGTCTTTCCATTTAGAGCGCCCTTGTTGCTTTCCATTTTCTTATCGCGCTGCATGTGTCTACTTTTGCTTTATGTTCGCCTCGCGTTCGTCCTGGCGCCACCAGAGTGTGACCAGTTTCTGCTTCCCCTTTTTCCCAAGCTAATGCGTGCGTGTGTGTGAGTCGGGAAGGAAACAGAGGCACGAAAGAGAAACCAACGCACCCACCCCTTGGGAGGGGGCGAGTGGGCCACAGGATACGGAATCGGACCCGATCAAGCAGCCGCAGCCAAAGCATCAGGATATGGACGCGAGAAATGCGGCAATTACTATCGCAGCTCCATAAACCTTATCCGCTGCCGCCGCCGCCGGGTCAGGCCGTCGCTAAAGGGTGGTAGTGCCATTGTGTGTGTGTGTGTCTGTGCACACCGGTGCGCAGGATGGTGGAAGAATTTTAAATGGAACTCATAAATCGAGACGCAGCAGCAGCGACGTTGGTATAACGTGAATTGTGCGGTTTTTGCCACGCGATGGTGAGAAAAGGAGTAAAAAAAGTATTTAAAAAAGCGTACGGATTCGGGGCTTTTTTACTGTGCAGAAAAGGACGTGTAGCTGGAGCTGGTAGCAGGACAAATTATTTTTTGCAAAGCAGTTTTCTTGCAGAGAACAAAGAAAGCATGTCACATATTCTAATTATAAAACCACTTTTTTGATTTTTTTTAGCTTTTCATTAGTCAATCAATAATGCCAATTTAATAAGAATCATTAATTTTAATAATATCTTGTATTATATTGAAAACCTTAGTTGAATCTCTGAAACGCTCTATAGTTAATCATTTTTCTATTATGTTTTTTTAAATTTGACATGTTTTGAAAGGTATCAAATTAAAAAAAGAATAAATTTTATGTTTCGATAATATAATGGGAATGATCTCAAACAGTGTAAAAATATGTAGATTATGTTTAAAATTCATTCAAATTTTTTAAAATAAATTATTCATTTGACCTATCAAGAGATGATGTCACTAAATGAAGATTGATACATTTTGCTTCCAATTGTGATTTTTTCAATTGTTAGAAATGCAAACATACGCTGTTTTGACCAGAATGTTACAACCGGGAACGATTAATTGATGCTTATATGTCATCCTTTAAAAAAATATACAACAACAATTTTAAAAGAATTTTATTTGCTTAAATACGTTCATCCATTCCGCGGGGTAGCAGCACTGTATTGTAAATAATGAATAAATAACAAGTCACCCCTTTTTCACGGCCACATCCCGGAGCCTTATGTCCATCATACCATCATTCAAATGCGTATCAGATTAATGGGCGCCACGGGAGAGCGAGACGGTACGCAACGCAGACCAGCCAAATGGCCAGCGGCTATGCGCGTACCGCGCCACGATAAGATAAAGGTTTATGCTTTTTTTTGCGTCCTTTTTAATTCGCTTTCTTCGCACTTTACTGCCACCCGTCACCGTGCCGTCGTGCGGGGAAAGAGTGCGTTGGTTCCTCCGACGCATCGCAACCGAGAGATAGAGAGGGAGAGAGCAAGGATACTGTTTGGATAGAATCGGTGGTTTATACGTACCAGCTCCCACCACCACTGGCCACTAGGACATCGGCATTCATTCGGCCATTTACCATGTATTTTGTGGACGAAAACAAAAAGCGACACCAAAAACTCACTTGTTGTGTATCCGACTTCAATCTGTATAATTTTTTTCGTTTTTTTTTTTGTTTTTTGCTTTGCATACAACTAACGCTCCGCTGATATTTTACTTCCGATGGCTAGCAGTGAGCGATTGCGATAACGATTGGCTGCAGTGTTTCGCTGCGTTTCAACCGGCTCCTGTGATGCCTAGCGATGGCAAATGTGTGCAGGCCCGCCTGTGGCGCCATCTATTGATAGGAACCAGGAATTGTTGCAAACGTTTTTTTTTGCTTTTTTTGAGGCGGTTATAAATAATCGCGATTGGGATTTGTGTTGGAAGATTTTGCTCAATACATTAACCCGCAAGCATGACCAAAAACTAACAAAAAAAAACAATATTTTAAAAATAAATGAAAGATTCTCATCTGGCTAGCGTATGCGTTCCAGTTTTAAGGGTCACTTCAGTGTTGAAATAATTTATAAAGTAAAGCTTCCACTAAAGAATATCGTAACATGTTTGAAGTTAGTGTAAAATATTCATAAAACTATAGGAAAGTTTGAAAAAGTAGATAACATTTTTAAACCTCTCATTTGTTCTGTTCTGTGACAGAAGGCAGACATCTGTCAATAGATGGCGCCACTCTACCAAGAATGCAATATTATTCCTACTATCATCACTTTGTTGCGTTGAACAAATGCTTCAAAATTTCAAACACTTATTCGAATATAAAATTATCATTTGTGAAATTGTGAAGCTAGTTTATAGTGGATTTTAAGTTCGATATCTGTTCGATATCGTTCGATTGGATTCAGGAATCTATATCCGCTCAAAGTTTCCAATTTTCAAATATTTTAATTTATTGCCAAAAATATCCAAAGTAATAATTCTATTCATTCTTTGTCTTTACAGGTAAGTCTCAACCAGGCATCTTTAAAGCATCACACGCATTTAACAATCAACCGGCAAGTAATTAAAAAAAACCTCCTCACTCGAATGAAATGTTCCACACATTAATGTTCTTACAGCAAGACTTCGTTTCGCCCGCTGTAGAACTGAACTGTTTTATGTTACACCCATTCCAAACGGCATTTATCTTTCCAACGCGTACACACGCACACACACACACACGTACAGTCTAACTGTTGCATGTGGTTCAGCCACACTTTAATCGCCCTCAATTGAATCTACTTATAACACGGTGGGCTGGCGACAATCATTTGCCAAGTGCATCTAAACTATCGCTTATCTGTACGCGCCGCCAGCCCGCATACCGATTTCCCTCGCCACCTGGCCAGGGGGAGAGAGAGATAGAGAGAGGGGTCAAACGAGTTTAGGGTTTGGCCGCTGTACGCCTCACTTATCATCGCCAGTTATCACTCGTTCGTGGCGTATGCAAAGCAGGCAGGTTGGCGCGGTGTTGCTGTTCGGTTTCACACGTGGTGTTGGTTTCCGTTTTATTTTTATTTCCATTGCTTCACTTATTTTGCATTCCACGTTGCCTGGATATGCCTTCCGTTGTTTGTTTCTTTTTGGTGTATCTCACTGTTGTTGTTTTTTTTTTGTTTCTGTTGCTGCTGCTGCTACCACCTTCTTTTACGTACTTCCCTTATCGCGGGAAAGCTAGTCAACCGCGAAGGTACTTCGTGAAATAGTGCGCGCCAGTTTGCGGATGCGCTGCCTCCACTCCTGTACGCCGGGCTGTATGTACTTTATATTACAATTTTTTTATTTCATATTGTATGTGTATGTTTTTTTAACGACCCTTCGCTATCGCGTCACAACAACAGCGGTAAAAAAAACACCACACTCCGCGCAGTTCCTGTTGTTTTTTCTGTTTAAAAAAAAGGACAAAAAACCAGGGACACACACCAAAATCGCCCGCAACCCGAGCTGATCGCTCCTATAATGTGTACCGTATCGCAAATGCGTGGGCTCGTATGTGGCGCTAGTCGCCACGCTTCGGCCGGCAAATGGAGAGGAATAAATTTTAAAATGATAATAATGCCACCCTGCCACCCCGGACGCGGCACAAAAATGGACGTAAATAATGTTGAAATAAAACACACACACACGGACAAGCAAAACAAAAAAACGGCAAACATGTCGCACGTAACGACATCGCGGCACTGATCGTTTGGAAGGGTTTTCGGGAGTGTGTTGTGATAAAAACGGCGAAGCGGCCAAAAGGGGCGTTCGGCTCAGCCTTTAAACGGTCTTGTAATGACTCAGCGACTGGCAGGAGCAGGACTTTAAAGCATGCGTACTTGAGGTATTGTTCAACTTAAGCGCAGCGAGTAAATCATATTCAAGTCATGGAAGCGTTTTAACAGATTATCAGATTAAAAAAGTTCGTTTTTATTTTTAAATTACTTTTTAGGCAACTTTTAATAAAGTTGCAGTTCAATATTTGTTCCCCCCGATGGAGGCGCCTGGTGTTTCACGATATTATCGAAGTAGGCCGAACGTGATGCCACGCAGGGCATCGAAGAAAATCTGCACAAGCGATTAAACGCTTCAGCTCGCAGTGAACCTTCCGTGCACTGCGAGTCCAGCTCAGAGCCCATTGCACCGCCTTTGTGGAGCCTTGCGAGAGTTATTTTATTTTTATTTATTTTTTGCACCACCAATGAACCGGGGTGCCTGCTAGCAGCCCACCACCAGAACCACCACTCCCACAGGTAAATGAACTGAAAAATAAGTTAAAAACACCGCTCGTGGAGCAGAAAAAAAAACACAGTTCCAAATTTAAGTAAGCACGTGCTGCCCACCGTTTCGGGTGTGTGAATGTGGGGTTTTTTGTGTTATTTTATAAGCAAAAGGCGCACGATAGTTTGGCCAGTTGTTGGTGCGATAAGGCGGCTCGCGCCATGCAACGTGGAAAGCTCCTGCACCGGGGGAAAATTCCTGCTGAATCGATGCAATGCCAACCCGTCCACTATCCGGGGTCCACATCAAGCCTAGCACGTGGATGGAAGCCCGCCTCGAAGGCACGATGGGTTTAGATGATCTTTTTCGTGTGTTTTTTTTCCCCTGTGTTGTTGCTCTCATTTTATTTTTCTCACGCTCCTTACTGCAGCGTCCCGTTCGGTGGGAGTGCATTTTGCATCGCCCGCGTTCACCCGGCTCCGGCTCTGTGTTTGTTCATTGTTTTTCGTGAGTCTATGCATTTTCGTGGGGTTTGTGTGTGTTTTTTCTCTCTTCTTCTGTGCCCTGCCTTCCTACCTGTTTCCGCTGCGCTGTGTGCACTTCCCACTCATTACCACGTTTTTTCGTCTAAAAAAAAACAGCACGAAGGAATTATTTCAGTCTTGTTGCTGACTCTTTTTTTTTCTCCTCGTGCTGTTAAATTCATTCTGTAGATCCAAATGTTAAGCGAACTGCAGTCTGGCACGCTGCACGCTGCCGGTGCTGCTGATAAAACTGCAAACTCCCATCATTTAGCTCCACGAAACAGTGGACAGGGCTAGTGAAACAGCCGGCTCAACAAAAAAAAAGAAAAACGAAAATACGCCAGGCACAGTTTCTTTACCGTGCGCACGTTTTTCGGCGCTCGACTGTTTTGCCAGCGGGACTCGCTGGGATATTCCCCCCCGCGGCAGTCCGTCCTGATCGTTACCTACCGTTTTTGTTCTCCTTTTTTGGGTGAATTTTATTTCGTTGCTATTCTTATCGCACCGTTGTTGATTCTCAAACTCCTCACGCAGATCACGTAATGAGCGGAGAGATGATCGTGGCCGGCACGGAACCGTGCACATTCCTGCCCGGCCTGGCTTGCCCAGTGCAGCTTTGCATGCACACGTCTCTCCAGCATGTTCTATGCCTATGCACCGGCAACCGTCATAACTATCTACCGGGAGCATCGCGCCACGAGCATGCAACGTTCAACTTTGCTTTCACTGAACGAAAAAAGTGTATATATATAAACGCTCCATCTCCATCGTCCTTATCAGTGCAGCTGGTCCCACACCGAATAACCGGCCCCAAAGGGAAGCCACTGCGAGTGTGTTGCTTCCTTATCGAGAAAGGAAACGGGCTGCTGCAATACGGGCTCCCATAGGCGGGATAGCTTTTCTCGGCCCAAAATATATATACTCGCCGCCTGTTTGGTGAAAGAACACTAAACGGCACGCATTTCTCTCGCTCTGGAATCGTAAAGTCCGACATGATAAACTTGCGTTCCAAGCGTTAATGGTATCCAGTATCAGTTCAACTTCAGGCAATTGATGTTATCTACGCGTTCAGACATCATACGCAGAGATTATGAAAAGGTGAGCTTTGGTGCTTCCGTAGATTATTTTACCGGCAGATTTTGGAACATAAAACATCGTTTCGATGACTAGCTACGAAGGTTTTTTCGGTGAACTACATTGTTTGAGGTTAGAAAAACGTTACAGACATCTTAAATTGATTTTTTTCTACACAAAATGACAAACTTCATTCTAATTCTACGTACGTAACGTAGAAAAGCTACCAACAATTGTATAAAAATATTAAGTCAAAATTTTTAGATACTTTCCAACAAATTTTGTACGAAAAAGAGATTCCTTTCGAAATAAAAGGAATGAATTTCCATACTTGTTTGTTTACGTTTTGCTCTGAATCGTTTTGACACAGCCTATCAGAGTAGCCGTGGTTTGTTTGTGTTTATAGTATCGGGTTAAAATCTTGAATGGAACAAATTGTATTTGTTCTACACGATGTTTTGAAAAGTTTAGAAGTAGAAGAGAATTTCTTCGATCATTTTTAGGCAAGAAAAATACAATTAAAATTAGAAATGGATGTGTAGTATCCCGCATGAATCTGAAAACTAATTACTTTTACTGGCCTGGCACCCGATTTCATCAAAACTGAACCATTATTCAACGCCCTAAACGCTCCGTTTGCTCTTCTGTACCCTTATCGCCCTCATTTGCACGCATAACGAACCGATCAATCAAACTGCGGCCTCGTACTCCAACCGTACCATCGCGCAGTTGATAATGCACTCGAGAACCGTATCGGCCGATTATCTGTTCAGGCCTCAACTCGAGCGTCTGACGCTCCCGGTGGCGGTGCGGTGCGCTGATAAGGCAGATTCGTTTCGCGTATCTCATCGCACCTGGCCTATCGGGCGGACAGCGGCACTGATAATGGCAGCAAATTATGTTTGTGCACCAGCGAAGATGTGTCTCCTTATCGTCGATGCGTCTGTGTGTGTGTGTGTGTTCCATCGTGGAAACGCAGCAACAGCGTGTAGCAGCAGCAGAAGAAGAAAAAAAGAGCGATCTACAACTGATAGGGCTGCGTGAACTGTCTTCGCGGTGAGCTTACGCTTATCAATTAGCGATACAAGGTTGCCACAGGCGATACCTTCGGCGCAGCAAATCGATCACTTGGGGCGATTGTTGATTAGGGACGGATAGAGGCTATCTCCAAATGGAACATGCTCGATAACGTTCGTGGCGAATGTCCCTAACGTGTCCGTACATATCCCGATCCATAACTCAGTATTTGTGTCACCCGTACATGGGTCGCATTTGCCCAAACTAGAACGATGAAGCCACCGTCCACATAAATGCATCATCTGCATAAATGTGCATATCGTTACCGAAAGCGGTCGTGTTTTCTCGCACGACATCCCGGTCCCGGTGTCGGCACGCTGCCCTATTACGCCGGTGCATATGGCCGCGCGCCCGGCCCGATAACAATCATCCCCGAGTCCGAACGGACGGACCGGTCGTATCGTGTCGTATCCGCACGAGAATCTTGCATCCCCCCGGTGGCCGGTCGCGCGCCGGCATCAATCTCCGGTGCGGCCGGTTTCGGACAAGTCGGACACGATAAGCGACACGGGGTTAACATCCACGCTACCCGGTCGCTTGTAGTCGCGAACAGTGCGGATGTTTTTTGGAGATGCCGCTGCAAATGCGTTTCGCTGGAAACGTGGGACGCGCTACATCCATCCGTGACACTTTGAAGCTTCCAGCATCAAGATTGCACGCGCCGGGCGCTACCAGGAGCACAAATTTGCCATCGGTTCGGGCGGACGAAAGTAACTCGCACTACAGCGACGTCCATCATTGGCAACGCGAGCTCCACAGCGATGGCGCAACGCAACAGTAATAGTAGTGGTGTTGGCGTTGGTGTTGGTAGTAGTCTGGGCCAGGGCTTATCGTAAGGTTCCATTTCCGGATATGAAGTTTTATCTTGCGCGCGCGCGTACTGTTTACGTCGTATTCGCGTGATACGAACTGCGCTCCGCTCCTCCCGAGTTCGTTCAGGCCGCGTGAAGCTGGCCCCATCATGTTCCCCTATTGGGACAAATGTAATGCGGCCAGTGCCGGGGCGATCGTTGGTGCACGTTCTATATCAAAACCCGACCCCGGCGACATTCGGTGCGTTTCTAGCAGTGACCACTGCATCCGCAGCGAACGGCGCCATTACGAGCACGCCGTGGTCCACCAGTGTCGATAAGCGCGTCGGATAAGGTTCCGACAGATTTGAATTTGGGATACATTCGTGTCGGAAACAGTGCTACGCGGCGAGGTCAACAGGGTACTAACATTATGCTAAGCCTTCTACATCGCTACCAAACTACACGTTTTATGTGTGTACATATTTCCAGGCAAAAACACATGTCTCAATATATCAGAAATAACCTAAACCCAATGGAATTGTAACACGAAATAGACTTCTAGATAGAAGTTTGGAAGCGAACCATACGTCAATTATCTTGGAACACACCGACTCACGTCTGGAGAGACGGTTTTCAACGCCCGTTCCAAACATCCAACGCACGTAATGCTATTAATCACATCACAAACCAATGACAGCTAGTGCCTGTGCGGCCCTATTTGGATACGGTTCGATTTGCCATCCGCTCGCGAGCCACCAGGCTCTCGCTTCCGTTCTGAGCGAGCGAATCTGTACCTCGCACTCGCACCGACCGACGGACGGCCGACTGGCGGCCCTTATCGGTTGCTCCAATCTTTCGTGTCGCTTATCTCGGACCGGCCTCTGCTCGAGTGCCCGAGTTCGGTTCACGGCTGCAAGATTGGTGAGCACACACACAGAAACAGAGACGGAAGATCCGCCGCGAAGATGCGTGATGGCCACCGAACCCCGGTGCGGTTTGGAGCTGTGGTCCAGGTGCGGAGCGCGGCTGTTAATAACGTTCCATGTTTGACTAGCGATAAAGTTATGATGAATATTTTTCGCTTATCTTCGATATCGCGCCGGCCGGGCTACGTTTGGCCTAGCGGCCCTGGCGACCGCGTCCAGCGAGCGACCGCCGGGGCCGGTGCGCAAAACGGAAGTGAGCCGTGAGGCCGCGTCCGGTTTCTTTCTCCGTCTTCGTCGCCGTTGCCGCTCCGTTCGGCACGGTATTACCTTTTTGGTGCGTTATCTAGTGCCCGCACCGCGTGTACGGGAATACGTTGCCACCATTGCGATTGGATTCGTTCAACGCACGTTTCACGGGACATGAGGCGCGTCCCCGGGCTGTAGATATGGACCCTGATAGGAGCGTACATTTACATACCGCACCCCGTCTGAAGGCGAGGAGGGATGGCGATGGATTCCCAATCGGCCGAGGGCCCCTCCGGCCAAATGTGGGCCCCTCCACGGTCTGATAAGACCCGGTGCGTTCTAGGCGTCCTGAGAAAGACGTTCGAAGATATGCGATCAGCGCCGTCACCTCCGGCTGGCCAATAGGCGGTGGTCCAGGAATACCGGGGCCGGGAGCTGTCCAAATATAGCCCACGTCCCATATCTTGCGCTCGCACTCGCGGGCCTCCCTATCTTCTTATCGCCGAACGGATCTAGTGCGAGCTTTACTTTGTGGCCCTTCAAATCAACAAACCAATCTACCCGGCGCACCGCTCCACCGCTCCGAGCACTCGAGGATGGCTCGGTTTCTTATCTTCACTTCGCGCAATTCGATTATATCTCAATCCGGGCGGTTGTAGTGGAAGACCCCGCGATGTCTTGCCCTGCCACGGTCTCCAGCGGCTCGCGCTGTGCAGCGCAAACCGTTCCCCGGTCAGACCCGGTTCAGTCGTGGAGTGGCTCGCACTGCGATAACAACGCCCGTTGTCTAGGGAGATTTCTTTACCGCTCGGCGAGCGTGGTCAAACGGTTCTGGTGCGGAAGTGAACCAAGTGAACGGAGTGTGTCTCTAGCTCTGAGTAGTATCTGAGCGAAAATCTGGTGCCCCATCGTCTGCACTCGTGTCAACGCGTGTGTGTGTGAGAGAGAGAGAGTGTGTGTTCGTGTCGCAATAAATACATCTTGCTCTAAATTGAAGTTAAAGCTATCGAGAGCTTGCTAGCCTTGATGGGCGATTCTTGTGCTGCCCGGGTGTACGTGTCCGTGTGTCGCAAGCTTTTGCGACATAAAAAGTGGCTGGCAGTAAGATAGTGTCTGCCCACGTTCTGCAACGAACCTCGCCTATGCACGTGGGCATCCATCAACACCGACCAGCAATCGACAGCCGCCGAATGCATCCAAAACTGTACGAGCTGCTACGCTCGCGTAGTAAGAAGATCTGGCCCGGTAAGTACGACCAATTGTTCCGTCCATGTCGACGCCGCGACTTAACTAATCTGATAGCGTGTCTCGTGCGGTGTTATCACGACAGCCTATCACAGCAAGGTTGAGCATTTTCGAAAGCTAAACCGTGGATTTCGAAGCAGAAATTCGATGAAGAAGGTTTTTAATATCCACCAAGTCACAATACTATTGAATTTGACAGAGGTTGATCTCTTCACTGAATAAATACCGCCAATGTTCAGGTGTCTGGTCTGGTCGGAAAGTGCTCCACCTTATCCATAATATCTTATTTTTACACGCCATTCCAAACATTCCTGTTCCTCTATGCCTGTATGAAATACTTTTCCTCTCCCGCCACGACTCTAAGGCTCTATTTTCCATACCGGAAAGCATTCAATCTTGACGCTTATCTCGCAGCTATCGTTCTCTTCGTCTCGTTGTGTCTGTTTTCCTTACCATTCGCCAACGCTTACGCCACCTCCACCGCGCTCTCGGACTTGTCACTCCGATTTGGTGGAGTATAAATTTCCATCCCGTTATCAGCCAGCCAGGATTCGGCTGACGTTGTGCTGACGACCCGCCGGTGGGCCACAGAAATCCTCCCGCCAATCGTCTCCGGCACAAAGCTCTCCGGTGCTACTATCCCACCCAGGATCAACGGCTGACAGCAATGCGGTTCCCGTCGGGAGGCGGAGCGAGCCGCTGATGCACCCATTCCCGATGCGGGTGCGGCACAGACATTCATCTCCCTAATATCGGTTTGCTTACCGGTTGCTTCCCGGTTGCGTTGCGCAACCCACGTCTGGCCGTGGAGTTGGAATTTACATCAGAACGGTGCGCTATCGCACCAGGTGACAGATAGCTAGTTATTTTCACCTTATTTTCAGCCACCCTACTGTCAAACACAGCGCAGGCAAGCGCAACAAATAAAAACTCTCCTCCCAGGTGCCACCTTTCACATTGTGCTGCGATGCAGTGCATGCCGGGGTTTGTGCAAAAGGACACACCATTACCCATTATCCAATGCTCTGCTTATTTCTCGTCCATTTGCCGCTACTGCCGGTGGCTAGATCTTACCACGGGCTATCTTTCGATGCGAATGCACTCGGCCAGCGGGGAACCGGGTTTGTGATAAAACTTCCGAGATAAATCTATCGCTATCTCCCAGCCCGGTACACTTTTACTCCGGTGCCGGTCGCCTACGGGCGCAGGTCGCAAAGCAGCCGGACAAACATCGTCCAATGCCCGGGCATACAGTCCGGAGGCCCACGACCATTTTCGCACCTTTACATTGTGAATGGAATAGCTGTCTAGCTTAGGTTTCTGGTACAACCTACAGAGTGTTGGATGTAGTCTTCATCTACTATTCTATTAACATTCTTTTTCCTACTGACCAAATACCAAATACTGAAGCACCTCCATCGTTCAGAAATATATTACGATATCATCACCCTCACGACGAGTGATGGCGTGCGCCTCGCACTGTGAGCTAATAACACAACACGCGTTATACAAGTACTGCCACTGCCCGTGGACATCGACATCTGCCAGATCTTATCTGATCTTATCTGTACAAACGTTACTACGAGTCGCTGATAACAGCGTATCGGCGTACAGCCTGCTGCCTGCCCAGGAAGACATTCATCTTTGTTGCGTCGTTACGGCGGTAACACATCACCATTTTTATATCTCGAGAAAAAAAAGTTGTCTTAGATTCAAACAAATGTTTCACCTATCTTGTATCGTTGATTGCATGAGCAATTTTCCGGAATAGAGCTCGCATCGACAATGCACACTGATTATGGAAACTGAAATGTTTGACTCTTCATGCGTCAACATTTGTGACATAAAAGTGCATAAGTGAGCTAAAAATTGGTTGATTCGATTAGAATCATTCTTTTTGTTTCGTTCGGCTTGGTTCAACATGTAAAGGCTTTTCGTAAAGGCTAAACATTTTACGAAAACTATCTGAATTGTTTTAGTCACGCTATTCGTCAACAGAGGGCGCCACATATGTTAGGGTGAAATATACGGGTGGAACGTTTTGTAGAGTTCTGAGCAGAACGTTTTGTAGAGCTAGAGCATATCAGTTTTAAGATATTTATGACTACTTAGCTATGGGTAAACGATGTCAAGGATTTATTACTCGTCAAAAAAGGTTATTTGCACTTTTTTTGTACTTAATTACGATTTTTTTTTCATGGACCAGTGGAACAAAGTCGAACCAGCGTATAGATAAATGGGATGTACAAATCTTTTATAGCCAAAGTGATATTAACAATAATGAATAACATAAAAACCATTTGTATTAAATTCCACATAAAAGCTTAAAAATAGAAAACTCGCATATAATTATTCCTAATAATCTATAGAACATGTCCACCTATTCGCTAAAACTTAAGAACTCTTATAATATGTAGTATTATTAACATTATTATTAATATTTCACTAACTTCATTGTTATGTTAAATAGATAGTACTAAAAAAATAGACGCAAGTTCGCAGAAAGCTTGGAATAATATTTCTAATTCATTCGAGTTTCAACGCAAACGCCATTTTACGTTGGAAAGAAGTTTTCCCGGGTCAACTTATTTACTGAATTTGTATGATTTTTGAATTATTTCTCCCGCATCGATAATATAAATTGCTGCGCACCAATCTGTCAGTATCGTTTCGTGTGAGATGTGATGCCTCCAAAGAGTAAACAAAGTCCCTTCCTGCAACCTATTGGTTTATCGAGATAAACTGCCACTGCGGATATGCGAGTAGAGCGATCAGAACAAAACAAAAACAAAGATGAACCACCACCAGCCTTATCCGTTTATGTGGACAAATGATTTTTCGAACGAATGCGTCCGGCTCAACACCTTAAGAGAGTGTGGCGGCGGTGAGCATAAAAACTGTACGCGTTTCCAATCCTCCAACACCTTTCGGAAAACAACGACGGAACGGACGGAAAATGGAACGAACAAATCGAGAAAAAAACCACTCTCGGAAAACTCCCCACGCGACACGGTAGATGGTGGATAAAAAACACAAACACACACACACACAGACCCGGCGAAAGATGAAGTGAAACGAAACGAAAACAAAAAAAAATACGCCGCGCCGCACACACATAAAAATGGCATCATTTAATCATTCCTTATCGCGTGTCCCCCGTGCACGGGCCGGATGATCGGGAGGCTGCAGGCCACGACGCCGAGTGAGCGAGACCGAGGGAGGAAATTGTACACCCGGGACACGGCGCCCGAGTTCAAGGTGCGCGCGCGGTGTGTCGAACCAGCAGGAGGCCAAAAAGTGAGCGAGTTAAATAACGCAGGAATATGAAAAAAAAGGGAACAGCTCGAAACTCACAGCCTGACCAGTGGGACGCAAGGACGGGGGCAGGAACCGGGGGTGAGACAGGCACGTGCCCAGGTTTTGTCCCCGTGTGCTGCAGACCGGCGCTGGTGCGATAAGCGAACCCGGTGTGCTTTACTCCCCTCCCCCCAGTCCGGTGCGATACACGCACACAGGCTCAAAGAAAATGCGCGGAAAAATCCACTTTAAAGTGCTCGGCTCACGCGAGCAAGGCACCGGAGCCGGAAAAACGGGAAAACTATACTTCAACTATTATTTAATCCAGCATTCTCTGCAACGCTCCTCGGCTACCTGGTGAAAAATCTTTTCCTCCAACGCACCCACCGGACCCAACGAGGAAGGAAGCGCGGTATAATCGGTCCGGAAAGAGGAGGTCTTGTTACAACAAAAAAAAAATAAAAAAAATCCCGGAACCTTGCACAGAAAAAAGGGACGATAAGAAAGTGTTATATATATAGTACTTTACTCTTCCTTGCTTTTGCGCGCGCGTGCACCTGTCGGCCCACCACACCCTAAGGCGCCGGCACGGGCCGTCATACTTGAAGGTGGTAGCTTAATCCCGGTGGCTGCCCGAGCCACCCTTTGCGGTCATGGCGGTGCCGTGAGGAGCCAGGATCAGCGATGGTCAATGGAACGAATCGGGGGGTGGGAAAAAAAGTCCACCCTGGAAGGGTTAGCTAAAGGAACCGAATGCATGGCGCTCGGTGTTGCGGCGCCTGGCGATTGCGATTCGGTGTGTGTGCGGTTCGAAAGAGGATGGAGACCCGGCCAGGTCGTCCGTGTGAGTGGAGCGTGGCTTGTGAGGAACGATAAGACGTCACCGAAAATTTCGGGATGCAAGATTGTCGTTGTACTCCGAACTTACTGCCGGCGCACCTTATCTGGCTCCTGGCGCTGGAAGGAGCGAAGTCGTACATGTCCGGAGGACTTTTTGGAACGATTGGCTTTGAGTAAAAGAATTTAAATCCGTATTTTAATGAAAAAAAAACACACTACGAGATTTTCAAGTGAATTGAAGAAGTAAAATTCAAAACAAATTTCAGCGCCATCTATTGGACGGTGTATGTACTGCGGTGTCTTATCAGCGTCACCTCGTGTGGACATACCGTAAACAAATGGTTGCAATAATAGGAACTTGAATCCCAATCTTATGCAATGATAAACACACTGCTACAAAATCACCAATTAAGCTTGTTTTGCGTCTTGTGAACCGTTTTAACATTGTGGATTAATCTACTGGCCAGTGCAAATACTGCAGTATATCTTATCAGCGCCACCTGGTGTTGGCGTACAATAAGCTGACAGTTTTTAATGCAAGCATTGAAGTAATCATTTAGTAGAATTAAAATTGAAGAGAATATTAGCAATTATCTTATCGAAATTAAAATCAAAACAAATGTTAGCGCCATCTATTGGACGGTGCATACACTGCGTAACCAAAGATCTTGTATAGCCAATAGCTTTGAGTACCAAAAAGTAAATAAAAGATTTCGTTCAATAACCTTACTGGGCGTCTATCAACAAACTAGTTGCTGAAATTATTCTTAAAACAAATTTTAGCGCCATCTATTGGACGGTGCAAGTACTGTTGCACTGTAGATCTAATCAACGCCATCCCGTGCGGATATACACTTAGCAGAAATATTTTGAAAAAATACATCTATTAATTGTTTGACGAGAAAAAGGATTTTTAAAACATAAATTCCATCCAATACATACAAAAAAACGAATCCACATTGAACATAATTTGTTGCACAGAAGAACCAAACGGTGCCGTCCGGCTCGCTGCACATCCACCGCACATGGCTCGGCACGCCAACGAAGAAATCCTAATCGAATCGTCCGCACACCATCTCTGGCCAGGAGCCGAACGGATGCTGCTGCTGCTGCTGCAAGGCGCACGATAAGGAAGCCGTAAGAAGCTGACGACCGAAGCCATCCATTGTAGTGCCGAACAGCCGTACGGACCCGGGGTGCAGTTGCAGACCCTTTTGGGTGGGGCGCCAGGCGAACGACACGGGGCACCGTTTTCTTAACGCCCACACCTACCACACCGGGTTTGCATGCAAGGCGCACCCATAAACCTTCGCAGCGAAGCAAATGCGGTACAAAATGGTGACACAGATAAGACGAGGGGGGGGGGGGAGTGAGCGGTTTGAAAGTTTTCCCTATAAAAATGGCGCCGTTCCTTATCGTCGCTTCCACTTTTTGGCACGCCGTGCCACCCGCTCGCGTTTCTTTCGACGCCACGCTCGGCTACCTTTCTTCAGCTGACCGTGGGAACCGAAAGGGGCGAACGAGCTCGGCGCTAGATTCAGATCAGATGCACCGGTGGATGTGGGTAGAGCAAAAAAAAATCGCTCTCAAGTTGTTTTAAACTGGCCGTACTTTTGCGTGCCTAGATGCCTTAATGTGCTCGGTTATTATGATGCCATTTCGGTGCTATCGAATTCAATGTCTGTGCTTCTTGAAAGATTACTCAGCGTTAAGGGATATCACTTTGACGCCGGTAGTTGAATCGTTATCGCCTGTCGCATTGTTGCCTCATCGACATCTCCTGTCTTTTTATGCTGTTTGTATTTACCCTGGTTTCCGGTGTACAAAAGACCTGCTTTGCCCTATTTTTACTTTAAAAACGAAGGTCTCGTATATACGGGACTAAGACTTACAACGGGAATAAGACAACATATCGCCGGTATGTTGTGTAGTGTGGTAGTTGAGCACAATGTAGGTAGGTTTACTGATAAGGTATAAACATAATGAAAAATCTAATTTAATTTAGTTACACCACCCATCAACAGATGGCGCTAAATTCAAAACAAATGTTAATGCCATCTGTTGAACGAAGCCTATCGTGTGGGTAATGTAGATCTAATACACCTGGAAGTACGGCAGTTAACACTATTGAAGAAATGTGCTGCGTTCCTTGTTCTTCAACTATCTCAGTTGTCTTCCAACGATTGTACCTAAAACAAAACATCGATTATAATACAGCAACCAATGCAGAATGAACATTCATTTGCATCATACTTACCTAAATATTCTTGTTACAGAATATGCAACAGAAACGGCGAAAAAGCCACTTGCCATTTTACCAGTATGGATGCTCAGCAACGGCTAAAAATAGAACACGTGATAATTTTAGATTATTATGCTATGCATACAATTGTTTATCATTTATATATGTGCAACACTTGTTCCCATTTGGTTTTCTGCTTAGATAGACAGACACTTAGAAAACTATTTGAATGAAATCACAACAACAATACGCTACACGTATGCTCACAACGCTATCAGATACATCAACGACAACGATCAACGACAAGTCAACTGAAGCATTTCTCTTGCAACACAGCTCCCCCCACGAAAAGCTTGGGCACCGCGAAAAGCACACACACACACATATATATATATACAAACTCATCCGGAACAGTGGAACAGGAACAGTGGTGAACGCAACACATTGCCACACACGCCTGCTCTCCATCGTGGAGTAGAAAAAAGACTAAAAAGATATGATGAAGGGACCGACCGATCGAACGATGCACTGTACGCGTATGAGGGTGACAGCTAGAGAGCGAGAGAGAGAGAGAGAGAAAGAGAGAGAGCGAGTGAGCGATTAGTCACATCATCGTCTCAGCTCCAGAATCACTCTCAGCCCTGGCAGCATGCATGTTTTTGATGTTTCTCCGCTGGAAACACACAGGCCCAACCATGTATCTAACCAAGCAGTTTAGCGATCGTGTCGGGCAGGTGTAGGAACGCAGCGGAACGCTTCTCCTTTGGATAAAGATCGTCCCCGGTAGCTGGATGCCAGTCGTTTTGCGACACCAGTTGGAATAGACGGGCGATTGTCGCTGATTCAGACTGCGCAAAGTACACTTGCCGAAGACGATCGTGCGCACAGTAGCTCAGCGCTTATAGTTATTTGTGCGTAGACAGCCTCCGAGCATGGCACAGGAGAAAAATCGGGTTGAGGGCGTGAAAGATCTGAAGAAGACGGCATCTGGCGAAAGTGTCACCAAACCGATACCGGAAGCTGTAGATGCCGGGACCAACCGTCAGCGCGAGCCGGAGGAAGTGGATGGAACACCGACCGTGTCCGGAGCTGCTAGAAGATCCCATCGCATGATCCTGCGTCACACCCAGCATATCCAGTGTGATTGTGGCAAGCAAATGCACAACAAATTCAAGAAGTATCACCGGTTGCGGTGCCCCGTCTGGAAGCAGAAGAACAAGGACGTTAGTCTGCCTGACACTGATTCATCATCGTTCGCCGACACCTCCACCGAGAGCAACAAATCGAAAATGGAGTGATCATTCTCACTACCTTTTGTAAATTGAACATGTATAAAACGCTTTCTTCTAAATAAACAGCAAACCATTAGTTACTGCGTTGCGTCTCATTACTCTTTACTTAGCTACTTTTTTCCCGAGCTTAAGAAACGAGAACAGAGTAAGTATGCGAAAGTGATCACGCATCTGTTGCGTTTTTCAAATAGCTTAGATGCTATGCACAACATGCGGTTTCGTTCTCTAATAATTAACACTAACAAACTAGCTCTCGTTAGCCGTCTATCAATCGAAAGATAAAATAAGGTGTTGATTCGCCAATGATGTTTTGATGACTACCAGGAAGAAATATGACGTATTGCATATCGAACGACAGGGAATTTCATTCTCTATAGGGGGAAAGCATTATTGGAGCAATATAGTTTCCATGGACATTTTAACGTGTTCCTATCTCTAAAAACAAGATGTTGGTTTTCTGATGAAATCACATGCCACCGAAATATGGCGTGATATACTTCAAACTATGGAAAGTTTCGCAACAAACACGTCCATTACAATGACAACAGGAAGCCGTGGCTTCCGGGTTGCATTCTTTATCCCTCTCCCCACGAAACACAACACCCACACACGCGCGCGTGGCCCTTACGGAACACGCAAAATGCCCATCCCCCTTATGTATCGGATACGAAGGTCGAACAAAGGTGGAAGTGAGATGGTGGTCTATTATACCTCACATTTTATTCTCTAAAAATGAATACGAATAAACTAGCGGAAACTCTAATTTCGCACGACGTTTTACTGACCAAGCGAATGTTATAACGAGTTCGTTCCTTGATCGTGATACTTGTATTATCATTTATCGGCAAAAGGCATTTCATATACCAAACGGTGGGTAAATTCGTTCTGTTTCTTAAAGCTTGTAATTGTCAAGCGCATTCCCAGCAACTACAAAACAAATGCTTGGACGATTAAAAAAAACGACGATTCAAAAAAATACATTTCAAGCCTACAGGAAACAGAAACTGTTGGCTAACATTCTTTCACCCCCACCGTGGAACTAACACACACATTTTGTACTCGTGTGCGTGTGCATACCTCGTCTTCATCGCGGCATGATAGTTCGTCTTTGATATGTAAAAACATATATGCTAGTCGCAATATGACAATATGACACAGATACCAATCAAACAAACAACTAGAAGAAACATTAACTCCTCCTCCGCCGTGTAAACCGAGCGAACAAAGAAATCCCTTTCGTTTGGTATGAAAGAGACCCTCTGTAAACGACCGCCTCGAATTACGGCTGAACAAGTGTTAGGAAGAGCCTTGAAAACTATTGTAAAAAAGCGACACAATTACAATAATGCCAGTGGCACCGTTAGCGGATGCTGAGAGTGTCGCGACAAAAAAAAGGTGGGGATAGAGAAAGATGGAAAACGGAGGTGGCGGTAGATGAACAACCAATACACATAACACCAAGACTCGAGTGGCGTGATTACAGATCCTAGGAGTGTGAAATCTCTCCCGCTCTCGCACGCAAAACACAACTACACGCATCATTAGTGCTACCTTCACAGTGGAAATTTCCCATTGGAAACATCATTTCAAACATCAGTGACTTCCCTCTCCCCTTTTGTTCAAAATCGGCCTGTAATTCTTACTCTTTCAAACTCACACTCCCAACACGCGGGCCCCACCTCCGCCCCTTGTGTGCTTCAGTAAGTGTTTTTTTTCCACTCCGTTTCGTTGGTGGTGTGAGTGTGCTCAACTGCATTCGGCCCACCAGGAGACGCAGCGATCAGGCACGCTGCGCCATAACCGTTGAAGATCTTGTAGCGATAGCATCTTGCGCGATCACGTCAGAACGAAATCGATTCTTGCCATCTTAAGATCGCTTCGATACGACTCTGCCCCGAGTGTGCCTATAGTCCGGTGATTGAGCGATTCGAACACGAATTCGGTGGAAAACTTGCCCCCTAAAAGTGATTCCGGTGCACGTGGAGAAGAATCTCGTGTCTTCCAAGTCGTAAACAGTGTCGGTGCAGCTTCAACCCCAACCATCAACACAACCAACCAAATTTCAACGCGCATCGAATATCGCGCAAAACCAGGATGGAAATTGCTGAGGCCGAGGGTGAGTATCTAAAACCGATCGACATCAGAAACCGCATACGGCGTCCAACGTGTCGGATCTCGTTCGCGGGCCGTGTTAAAGCAATAAAACCCAACTACACTAACCGTGCCACCGTTGAGGAATGTCTTTGCGAAAGCAGTGTTAGGAAAAAGTGCGTGTCAAATGTGATCTGTAGTGTGTTGATGCTTTGTCCACACGGTAGGCTCCGTGCAGTTCCGACAGACATCGGAATGCTTCAATCAAACCAACATTTGTTGCCAAAATACGCAAAAATCGTGTGGTATGTAGGGTGTATGTGTGCGAGTGTTCCATTGGTCAGGCTCAATCACTGTTGAAATGACTCACAAAACGCCATCTTTGGTTTGATTGTTCCGATGCTGGCAAAAATGTGTTGACCGATGTAAAGATTTTCTTTTTCAAACCTTATCTTGCCTGGTGGTTTGTTAGCAAAGAAGAACCAATTTTGGGTGAGACAAACATGTAAATAAGTAAATGGAAAATTTGTAGAGATTCGTATAGAAGCATGCATTAAAAACGTTTCCCCGACGACAGGGATAGAACGAGTGTATTTTGTGTTTGGTTCTACAATGTTTGAATATTTTGTGCCAATGTTGAAAGCTGGTACTATGCTGGTAATGGGAAGGATTTAAACATATCTGTTTACAATCTGTGAGTTTCCGCGTTTGTAGGTAGCGTAGAGTAGAGCTATTTTCTAGTTCCAACGGGCTGGCTAGGAGTGTGCGTCATGATAGCTTCTGTGCTTTTTTATATTGTTTTGTTAGTTCCTTCTCGCTCACACACAATTAGCATGTCGATGTCGATCAATCACCTCGAAAGTGTAGAACCGTCGTGGAAAATTTTTAGCAATTTTGGCATTTTATGTATAACTAGGCGTCGGCTATCACTGGCGATTCCTCCGCTTCTAGTGTGTGGATAACTGATTTACGTTTAATGTATACGCTTCGTGTAGTTTGGCCTTCGAGAGTCGAGAGTCTATTTGCGAACAAAACTTGTACAACATGTACCTCGTATTTCATTCTACCAGTGGTACGGTTAGTGTATTGGACTTCTACGAAGGTACACAAGTCGTATAGCGGAATAATGTTAGGCAACGGATGTTATTTCATTGTATGTTACATGCGTCCTTCCGCAGAACGTAACGAAATAGGCAACCCCGGCAGCGCACGTAACAAAATAGTGGTTTATGTCGCTTCGAATAAACTCGAAAGGTGGTATGACATCCTGGACGACAGAACAGAGGTTTCATCAATTGGAGAGCAACAGGCACAACAAGCGCCGGAAAGCAGCACCATCCAACCGAACCCGCCTTCCGAGGTCACCGGAGAAGACACTCATCCCCCGATGGCGTGTGCACCGAGGTTAGTTGAAAACCGTAGCTCTCAAACGGACTTTGCGATGGAAATGTTCCAAGGTACCGAGGCAGCATGGTCGCGCCTGGGAAAATCTCCCGAGCCAACCGCTGATTCGAATAATAACATCCCGAAACAGCAAATGGACGATTTGGTTACTGTGCCGGTGGAAGAATCCACCCCGGATCCAGCTGCTTCGGGTGATCTATCCGGCTTTATTACATCTGCTGAAAGCAACGGCACCATTTTAATCATACGGGAAAACTCAACAATACAAGTTTTTTGTGATACTTTACAGATAGTAGAAAATGAAGAACCTTTGGTCATTCTCTGCTCCGATAGCTCTAGTCAACCAAGCATAGAACAAATCCAAACATTAGACAATAAGCAAAATACATCAGAGTTAGTGACAGAAAACGATGAACCGGAGCCATTCATATTCTCAGATATGTGTGAAGAAAGTGCGCAAGTAATAATCCTAGATTCCGAACCGTCTGAAGGGAGTTGTAGTATTGAGGAACCACAGAACGACATTCCGATGGAAGCGCCTATTTCGACAGCCCATCCAATTCCACTGTCAGATGACGAATTTGTGCCTGACGATGATACACCCAGCCTAACATGTACGGGAAAAATGTATACTAACGAATCTGAAGATCACTCGCATGACACGATCGACGAATCAAGGGAGGAAGTGGTGCCAGGTACAGAAATATTCGTTAAGGATGCGTACTGGCTGCATGAGCCACAGTACAATAAATCTGAGCCGGAAAAGTATGTTGCAAACGTTTCGCAAGTTTCGTTAGATGCGTCCCTAGATTTAGAGCAAATGATCGTACCTCATATTATTTCACAAAAGGCTAATGTTACAGATTTAACAGTTTCACATAAATCTGTTCAAGATATACATAGTGGTGCAGAAACGGTTAGTTTAGTGTCATTCATCATAGATAGGGGCGCATTAAATGATTCCTCTCATAGCGATGACACCAATGACCGTTTAGTGCCATCCAACTTGAACAGGAATGAACCCTCGCATAGTGGTGACCCAAATGAACGTGTAGTGACCGACCTGAATAGGAAGAATTCGAAAGAACCCGCGCAAAGTGATGACCGAGATGAACGTATAGTATCATGCAGCTTGAATAGGGCTTTAAATGATTCATCACACGCTTTAAATGAATCATCACATAGTGATGACACCAATGAACGTTTAGTGTCATCCAGCTTGGATAGGGACGAATTGAATGCACCCTCACATAGCCATCACACCAATGAACGTTTAGTGTCATGCAGCTTGGATAGGGACACTTTAAATGAATTATCCCATAGTAATGACACCAATAAACGTTTAGTGTCATCCAGCATGGAAAGGGACAAATTGCAAGAGCCCTCACACGGTGATGACACCAATGACCGTGTAGTGTCATCCAGCTTGGATAGCCATATGCGGTATATTACTGTTGACTCTCCAGATCACGTTGCAGTTGAACCTGAAGCTTTTAAAGAAGGGCAACAACTTTTGAAGGAATATTTCCAACATTTTTGCAACTCGCAGGAACCCCTCAGGTTTGAAAACTTGCCCTTACAAAATGAGTTAGGCGTTAGCTCGGGTCTACACGGTGAGCTGGCTACTGACGTAGAACGCTTAACCTCCAATGAACAGAATAGTGAAAATACTGCAGTCTCTGCAACCTTTACAACCTTGCAAGACGAAAGTGACAGAGCAGCTGCACCAGTCGGAAGTGAAGATTGTTTCGATGAAGCGACTGCAACTGATTCGGAGGAATCCATTGCAACTACTAATCTGGACATGATCGTCGAAAAATCTGAGAAACTAATTGCACCAGACATTGCAATGCTATCTGCGGCCCATCAAATGCATTGTCAAGATGAATCTACTGCTGCGCCAGTCGAAGCAGTAAATGAAGTGGCTCAGAACCTAGACAAAAGAGATACAACAGCTGCACCAATCTGTGATACCTCCGATGATTCGGTTGCAACTGATTCGGAAGAATTCATTACAGCCGATCAAACACATCTAACGTATTGCCCAGACGAATCTGCTGCTACCCCAATCGAAGCAATGCATGAAGAGGCACAGAACCTAGAAGAAAGTTTCAGGGCAACTACACCAATTTCTGATTACAACGATATATGTGAAGTGATTTTAACGGAACCATTGGGTGATGAAGAATTTGTTTCAGATTTACCCCTGGACATGACCTGTTCGAACGAAAAATCGAAAAGAGTACCTTCAACGGACATTGTAGTACAACATCCTGAGTTCGGTCAAACGGAACAATCAGATGATACCATTAATGCTAATCGCTCTCCGAAACGATGCGCAGAAAGCGTTCCTTATTCTTTCCAACCTTCCCATATGAAGATGAAAGTCTCAATTCCTCTTCCTAGTAGTGTTTTACTAATGTTGCTGAATAAAAACTCACAACAAAGCCAAACCGTTCCCAATGCGACAGTAGGGATTGAGCCTCCCGTAGCTGGCATACCCGTTCCTACAAATAATGAAAATTCAAATCAAAAAAGCGGGCGACAAACGCCGTTGTCCAGTAGCGAGACCTTTAAAATTCCACCAATGCCTGACAGACCTATGGCACAAAACAACGAACTAAATCAAGTTGTGAACATCGAGCCGGTTATCGGAAAAATATCTGCAAGAGGACAATCATTCCATATAAAGAATATTCTTAATATGGGTGTGCAACCCAGCCCAGACAGTTTTAATCAAGCCAAGCAACAAACCTCCAGATTGCCCCTTATCAATGAACTCCAAGAACGAGTTAGAAAAATTGCAAAGGTCAGCTTACGTGATCCGAGGTTGCAAAAGCGTAATGCCTTAGGGCAACGCGCAACGGATATTACAGACCCTATCCATGCACGGCAAAATAATACCAGAACTGAGGGTGAAGCAGAAGGGCAGAGTTTTGACACTCTTTCAAGGGCAGAGTTTTCGGCTGAAATCAGAAATGTACCTCAAGAGGAACATTCCGATACTTTACCACTCCATTCCGATACGCAAGAAGAGAATCCAAACATTATTTCACCTGGATTCATAAGCGCGCAAGAGCAAAATGGATACAATATGTCCCCAAACAACTTTTCGTCTGGATGTGCAAGTCCACCTCATGATAATGCTTCAAACACTCTCATCCCGTCAAACATCTTATCGGCGGGAAATATAAGTGCAACA
>KB673201.1:8755632-8789768 GCA_000349145.1 Anopheles dirus | reverse complement strand
CAGAATCGAAATACGTATTCACCTAGAGACATAAGTTTGCCACAACGGCAGAACTTTAACACCTGTTCGCCTGCAGTTATAAGTGTAGCACAAGAGCAAACCCCGAATAATTCTTCATCTCAAGCTATAAGTGTACCACAAGAGCAAGAAAGATTACCAGTGTGGTTGAAACAAATTTCTCCAGGGGTGGGATATGCATTATACGCGCTAGAGTCGAAATCTTTCCCGTCTGGAAATCAAAGCGTATCTCAAACAAATAACCCATATCCTCTGCGCTTAACAATAAATTCAACTGGAGGTAGTAATGTAGCAGAAGGGCAAAATCCATACTTTTTTTCGACTGGGGATAAATGTGTAGTCCAAGGCAAAAATTCGGACACTCTGCCTACAAACAGAGATATAGAACCAGGGCAGAAATCACCCAAATTAATGCCTGAAGAACCCCTCAGGTTTGAAAACTTGCCCTTACAAAATGAATTAGGCGTTAGCTCGGGTCTACACGGTGAGCTGGCTACTGACGTAGAAGGCTTAACCTCCAATGAACAGAATAGTGAAAATACTGCAGTCTCTGCAACCTTTACAACCTTGCAAGACGAAAGTGACACAGCAGCTGCACCAGTCGGAAGTGAAGATTGTTTCGATGAAGCGACTGCAACTGATTCTGAGGAATCCATTACAGCTACTAATGTGGACATGATCGTCGAAAAATCTGAGAAACTAATTGCACCAGACATTGCAATGCTATCTGCGGCCCATCAACTGCATTGTCAAGATGAATCTACTGCTGCGCCAGTCCAAGCAGTAAATGAAGGTGCTCAGAACCTAGACAAAAGAGATACAACAGTTGCACCAATCTGTGATACCTCCGATGATTCGGTTGCAACTGATTCGGAAGAATTCATTACAGCCGATCAAACACATCTAACGTATTGCCCATACGAATCTGCTGCTACCCCAATCGAAGCAATGCATGAAGAGGCACAGAACCTAGAAGAAAGTTTCAGAACAAATACACCAATCTCTGATTACAACGATATATGTGAAGTGATTTTAACGGAACCATTGGGTGATGAAGAATTTGTTTCAGATTTACCCCTGGACATGACCTGTTCGAACGAAAAATCGAAAAGAGTACCTTCAACGGACATTGTAGTACAACATCCTGAGTACGGTCAAACGGAACAATCAGATGATACCATTCATGCTAATCGCTCTCCGAAACGATGCGCAGAAAGCGTTCCTTATTCTTTCCAACCTTCCCATAAGATGATGAAAGCCTCAATTCCTCTTCCTAGCAGTGTTTTACTAATGTTGCTGAATAAAAACTCACAACAAAGCCAAACCTTTCCCAATGCGACAGTAGGGATTGAGCCTCCCGTAGCTGGCATACCCGTTCCTACAAATAATGAAAATTCAAATCGAATACGCCATACGTACGCCATACATACACCGTTGTCCAGTAGCGAGACCTTTAAAATTCCACCAATATCTGACAGATCTATGGCACAAAACAACGAACTAAACCCAGTTGTGAACATCGATCCGGTTATCGGAAAAATATCTGCAAGAGGACAATCATTCCATATAAAGAATATTCATAATATGGGTGTGCAACCCAGCCCAGACAGTCATAATCAAGCCAAGCAACAAACCTCCAGATGGCCCCTTATCAATGAACTCCAAGAACGAGTTAGAAAAATTGCAAAGGTCAGCTTACGTGATCCGAGGTTGCAAAAGCGTAATGCCTTAGGGCAGCGCGCATCGGATATTACAGACCCTATCCATGCACAGCAAAATAATACCAGAACTGAGGGTGAAGCAGAAGGGCAGAGTTTTGACACTCTGCAGCCAAAGACTGTTCCGCATGGTTTACCCCAGGTGCTGAGCTCATACAGTATGTCCTCAAACAGTTGTTCGGCTGAAATCAGAAATGTACCTCAAGAGGAACTTTCCGATACTTTACCACTCGTACATAAAAGAGTTTTGCAAGAAGAGAATCCAAACATTATTTCACCTGGATTCATAAGCGCGCTAGAGCAAAATGGATACAATATGTCCCTAAACAACTTTTCGTCTGGATGTGCAAGTCCACCTCATGATAATGCTTCAAACACTCTCATCCCGTCAAACATCTATTCGGCGGGAAATATAAGTGCAACACAAAATCAACACCCTCACGCTTGCTCATCCAGCGATACAAATTTATCACAAGGGCGATACGATTGGCGCAGAGCAAGCTGTTCATCCAGAGACACAAGTGATCCTAAATATCCCGAATGTCCATCGAATGATAACACTCTATCCCCAAGCATCGTATTGCCTGGTGGTACAAGTGTGCAAGCGCAGTATCCTAACACTTTATCGGTGGAAAGAAATGTACAACAGGTGCAGCAGCGATACACAGCTTCGCCTGAATACATGGGGATGACACAAGGGCAGAATCGAAATACGTATTCACCTAGAGACATAAGTTTGCCACAACGGCAGAACTTTAACACCTGTTCGCCTGCAGTTATAAGTGTAGCACAAGAACAAACCCCGAATAATTCTTCATCTCCAGCTATAAGTGTACCACAAGAGCAAGAAAGAAGCCCATTGTGGATGAAAAAAAAATCACTAGGTGTGGGATATACTTCACACGCGCTAGAGTCGAAATCTTTCCCGTCTGGAAATCAAAGCGCATCTCAAACAAATAACCCATATCCTCGGCGCGTAACAATAAATTCCACTGGATATAGTAATGTAGCAGAAGGGCAAAATCCAGACTCTTTTTCGACTGGGTATAAATGTGTAGCCCAAGGCCAGAATTCGGACACTCTGCCTACCAACAGCTCTTCGCTCAGAGATAAAGCACCAGCGCAGAAATCACCCAAATTATTGCCTGGAGATGTTGCGTTAATGGAACTTCAATTAGAGATCGCAAAAGCCAACAGAGATAGATTAAATAAGTTTATAGTATCGACTCGCAACAAAATACGCCGACGACAAAGTTGTCATCAATAACGCGGTGAAATAGCGTTAGCTAAGAATCGCAATCCCGCATCAAACTTCGTTCCTTGATTCGTGAAACGTTTCTTTCGTTTTTTTTAGTAAACGTCCTACCGAGTATACACGTCAGTCACAATTCGTCCATAAGACATGGAAATGTTGGGTTTTACTGTAGTTTACGAAATATTGATTGATTGATTGATTTATTTATGAAATGATTTAAAAAAACTTCAATTATAAAAAATATGTTTTGTTGTGCCTCAGAGTTAGGGAACGGAAACAAAAGAAAAGATAAAAATAAGATAAAAAAAGATAAAAAATACAGCTCAATGTAATATAGATGTTAAGCATTCTATCGGACGAATTTATCGATGCAATTTTTAACAAAACCGATTTGTTTAAAATAAATCATTGCCACACGTGGAACGTTACCAAGTATGGAAGCAACCTATGCGCTGAATAAAAGTTGTAAACATTATGTAATGAAAGTGTTTCATTCGTAGTAGTTTTCTATTCAACAAAATGACCTCGTAAGCACGTAAGTAGAAAATAAACGAAACGAGTTTACAGCTTCACCATGCTTCAACAAACTTCACTACTGTTAAGACGTTGAACGATGTTTTTTCTCACATTCCCCCGCCCAATGGTAGCACAGAGTCGCTTATCTAAGCATTAAAATAATAATTAAATTATGGATTCTACCATCCACCATTATCTCGGTCAACCAACACGACCCGACACATCAGTGGCCTGTTAGATCTGGCATCAACCCAGAGCAAACGAAGTATCTAAGATGCATGCAACCACTCTCGTGAGGGAAATGGCCTAGAATTGATCCTGTGTAAGAACAACGGGCTCGGCATTTTCTCCGACCTTGCATGCGATTGTAGATCGTAATGAGTCTGCATACTGGGTCGATGCTAGCTAGCGTGTAGTGTTCACCAAGAAGTCGGTCAACTTTCTTAGGCACCACCCCATTGCTCTGGTAGTCGGCTCGCATCAGACCCGAAAGCTTTGGCGGATCGACTACGTTCTGTTTCCTCTTCAGCGGGCGAGAAAATGCCACCCGGGTTGATACAACTTTCTGTTTCTTTACCCTCGAGAACAAACATTGGATGATGCCTTTATCCTCACCAGGTCGGTAAGATTAGCTAGAAGGGAGGGGAAGCCGTCTACCACAAGCCAGTGGCCAATCTTGCAAACCACATCATCGTTCGCCCGAGTAGAATGTCCGATCCTGGGTAGACTGTTGCACCTTGTCCACATTCTGCGCGCAGTACATTGTCCACTAAGCATCTCTTGTACCTTGTGTAGAAAACAGGCATACGCATCTACTTTTCCCCCCCGGCAACGATGCTTATCTATCCTTCCAGTGGGTGCAGCTTGGTGAAACTTAAAATTTAAATTGATAATACGTACTCGTACGCCCAGTGCAAGCATTCCTCAAGACAGCCAGCTAGGGTGGCTCGGCATGCAACTGAGGTCCATTTTTAGTGAGCTGAAAGATACCGCTTTTATGTGGGCTCTATGTGATCCATGGAAGACGTCGGTGGAGAAGAATATTTGCATACGATACCAACATGGCAAGACATTAGGACCGAGCAGATTCTGAGGTTATTTGAGATACGTTCCAATAAAGAGAACGTTCTCCCAGGAGATGTCCCAGTCTGCAAGTCGCAAAATGCACTCTTCAAAAAAAGATGTGCTGGATTTGACATTTTGCGTCCGAATTCTGGGCAGGCGTGACTTCCGGAACCCCTCGTGCATCTTCGGTGAAATATTACTACTCCCACAGCCATCTCACCCTCGTCCGCTTCCTGTATCCTCACTGCTAATAATGTGTGCGGGCATAAATAATCTTTGCCTCCACCGGGCTCCACAGTCCGCTCTTTGGCCGCTGCTCAACTTTTCCAACAGCCAGAAGGGTTGAAGAGCGTTTCGGCGACTCGCCGGACAGGAGGAACGAGGCAAGTACGAGCCGGACCGTTTCCGCAAGCCTTATCTCGGCTCTTATAATTATTCCAATCGTGTGTGGATAAGGGAAATTTAGCTGCGCCTTGCGAATAGATGAAATCTCCGGCGCTCGTCTGCCGGCGCAATGTGGGCTAGGGCGCACAGCTTCGGTGGTCAAAAATGGATCCCGAAGACGTTACAAACGGTTCCACTGATTCGTTGGAACACTACCAGCGCGTAATTTGGAATCCTGATCAACGCAATATCATGCCCCGGAATTGAAATCAAACTTATCATCTTGCCCACCGTGGGGCCTCGATTGCCGCGGCATCTCCTCTGCTGACTGTTCATTTGCCTGGCACTTATCGTCGAGGGTTAAACCGAGCGGCCGGGGTTTTCCCCCAAACCCCCGGGACGGCCGGGTGTGGTCGAGTGTGGCCGAGGCCAAAACCTCAGGTTCTCAGGCAACGCGGAGGAGACCGGGAAAGCTGGCAATGTATGACCGACCCGGTGTCTTGGCTTGAAAAGATAAAGACGATAGAAAGTAAACATAATTTATATATGAAGGAAATGGGTGGAAAATGTTCACACATACGTACGGTACGTATACGCCGGGGGTATACGTGGGGGGGACAAGAAGGTGGACCGAGAGCGGACCACCGTCTGGGGAAGGATCAAAGCGGACGGCCAGCCTGACTCGGTATCAGCATCTTTGCTATTGCACCCGGGCACTCGGCTCGGAACGGGTAAGGTACGTCGTCCTTCCCGGGCAGCAGTACCGTTGGCAAGCAGCGATAGGGTGCTGCCGCCTTTAAGTGCAGATGAGATAAGGCTTCTTTCGTTTCCTTTTCTTCAACGTCAGCCCGCCGCCCCACGGCCGTGTGCGAGGAGCACAGCCTTGAGTGAAGAAAACGGAAAACCCGGTGACAAAAAGTGGCCCCGGAGTTGTCTGGCTGTCGGGCCACAACAAACGCTCTCCCGTGTGCCTGCCTGCCTGTGCGATCAGAAGTGTGTGATACGCCTTTCAGACGACAGGCGACGCTCCTGCGGAGAGCAGCGGAAGGGGCTGTGCTAAAGAGAAAGAAGATCCACCCCGGGGCCCAGCCGGAAGACGATGCGGTGTCATATTTGAGAATGCGGGCCAAAGAAAAGCTCGACGACGACGACGACAACGACCGGCCCCGGGATGGAGGTGATTTTCTTCACTGCTCTGAGATCCTTGCTTGCTACGACAGCGATTCATCGCCCGGTCGGTCAGCACTGGGGGGAGTTGGTGTGGGTGGTGTGGGTGGGGGCATTCAAAAATATAAAATTAATGGTTTATAAAGTTTTGGAAAATATAAACCTGTGGCCCGTTCTTATCGTTCCCGTACGTTCCCGGTCGTGCTGTTGTGGTGGTGGTGGAGCATTATCGGGAGTCCTGCGAGACACCAACCAAGCAACACACCCCAACGCACACACACACACACACACACACACATGCACACATAGTCAAATTTTGCAACCGAAGCGTGTACCCTACCCTTATACGGCTGGCAACGGCTGAAGGCAACTGTCTGGCAGAGATATGCACATCGCCATCCCCTCGTATGCAGATGGCTCGCACACAGCTTGAAGTTCCCGGCAGGAAGAAGTTTTGCTTCAAGATCTTTCGTGGGTCCTTTTTCCCCTGTGGAACACTGGGTGGGACGAGGGGTGTTTACAACTCCCAGCCTCCCACAACACTCACACGCGTTTAAAAAACGCGCAGAAGGGTTAATCAGCGGATATGTCGACGATGCATAATGAAGTGTGAAAAACGGTGTTGCCGGGTTGCTTTTCCCCGGGCACACTCCCCCTCCCACCCCAAAGACCCGAAACGTCCACACAACGCAACGTATTTCGAAGCAGCAGCCAATGGCGCCGGAGATAAGATGATGTTGGCTGATGTGTGGCGTTTCGGGTGACGTTTTGCTTCGTCAGGACATTAGAGCGGAATCGTCTCCGCCGCCCACATAAATTCAATAAAAATTCAACCAATACGCAACAATAGAAGGCCAAGTGCGCGCTTCGCTCGTTGTGCTTTGATAGAATAATATAGCGCACGCTATTTTTGAGTGTGTTTCAGCAGTAAAATGTCGCGAATGTCAGTACTCCCGCGAAGAAATTATTATGTCTTAGGAGTTTGTGACAACTCTATGCATGCGTGTACAGTCAGGAAAATAAAAATGGCAGCAACATAGTTTTCCTTCAGGAATATTTTCAGAATTTATCTATCTATCACGTCAAATTTTAATTTAAATGATAATTTAATCTTTTTTTTTTATTATTTGATGTCAAAAAAGAATTATATTGTCAACTTCATTTTTCATGATGACATTGTTTTGAGTACTGACGTCTCAAGATTAATCGATACAATCGTACAACAGAATAGAAAACACGATTAGAAAATACCTATCGAAATAGTAAATATTATACTCATAATAAAAAGCTTGAGAATCTTATAGCCTCAAGTGGTTACAAGCAAATTTGATGAAAATAATTCAATCTAACACATTTCTCCACCATTCCCAATAATGCAACTATCTTAGCTAGTTGCATTTTGTACGTTTGTAACTATTTCGAATTGAAATTAGAAAGCTTAGCAGGTTTAGTTCCCTACGTAAAGTGTCTTGAAATGACAGGTAAGGTTCACTGTATGTGTGAAGAGAAATTTATTCATTCATGTCATATATCCTACTGTTCATTGCGTGTTCATTGCGTGATAATGAAACCGTCCACATTATCGTGTTTACGCCATGTTTAAGGCAATCGGCACGCAAATTCTTGAAATGTTGCTCAAAATCATCCCAGTGCGGTTCTTATTTCTCAGGCTGTTTTCTACAACAGCTCCCGTTGAAGATGCCTCCATTTGGGGCCTAGCTCGGCTTGCGTATTGTGTACCGGCAAGCGGTCTCCCACCGGTTCCAGCGTCATACACCCGAGTGTACCACATTACGGCGCCTTAACACACCGCTTAATTTATTACCGATGCGTCCTCTCCCGGGGCTGCATGCTCCGCTCCGTCCGCGCCGTCGCAACATCCGCTCGTTGGCTCAATTTACATTCGCACATTAACGATTATTAGCGTATTAACGCGAGCACGGGCCCACCGCGGTGTCGCCACGGAAACGGCACGCGCACCTCCCCACAGACGCACACACATACACACGCATGTCGCATGGTGTGATGATGAAGTAATGATGAAGTTGGGCGCATTCAAACCTCCCACCAAACCACCACCGCCAGCGCCCAAGATGACGCCGTTAAACTTTTACTTCCTCCCCACGGAACGCTCCTCCTTTTCCTTCTCCCCACACACCCCACCAACCCACCCTGCCGCTCAGCCCATAAATAATGGGACGCGAATGTATCATTTTCACGACGGACTCCTGTTGCCGCTGGCTGGCTGCCGATAAGGGAAATGAGTCCCGGGCGCGTACGATGCGCGCCCGACGATAAAGACCGGCCGCAAGACGCGCATCCCGAAGCGCCCGAAGGGTGGTGTCGGTGAAATGAATCATAAGACCAAGGCGCGCTCTGGGGGGGGGACCACCGGTTTTGCGATGGAATTTAGGATCGGACGCGTGTGGCGCGTGCGGCGGTAATTTATTTGCACTCGCGAGTGATGATTTTTACATTTCGCATCCAATTACGTGCGATGAATCTCTGGTCCGCGCCGTCCCGGGCAGATTCGTGTTTGATTTCTGGAGGTTATTTCGTTTTAATTTGACCATTTGCCCGGCGCGTGGTTCGTAAAACGGAGCATGCCGGCACATTCTAAATCTGTTTGGGGATTTTATGAAACGCTATTACCGGCACGCTTGGGTTGGGGAGTGAAATCGGAACGGAGCGAAAGCACCAGAAATAGGGACGCTGGTACGCGTGCCGACATCAACAGCCGTTTTCTTGTTCCGCACTCACCAGAGCACCCATAACACGAGTCATAACCGAGAATGGACAACCAATAGACGGTTTTAGTTCGGTGAACGAAATTGAAACCCACCCTTCAGGGCGCCCTCCAATCTGCATGGGCTTGCATGAGCCCGGGATCGATTCGATTCGGCGTGTGGGGATGCGTTGTACATCCGCAGCATTTATACGTGGCGGTGATGGTGGTGTTGGAGGTAAAGATTATTTATGACGACGGCGCACTATCTCGCATCAAGATGCAGTGCAAATTTATGATTCGCCACCCGTCCCACCCCAGGGGCTATGTGTGACGGACGACGAATTTGGCTATGGGGCTTGAACAGCGTTCAAGCCGGTCCGCCGATTCCCATCACTACTTGCCCACTCTCGCTATCAGCACCGGAACACCTTGCGTGCGGAGTTTTATTTGTTCCCCAAACATAGAGTGTCGGGATCCAATTGCTTCTCGCCCTGGAAACACTGGATACTACTGTAATGTAAAGGAAGTGAGGGTAATACACATCCCCTTGATCATTCTCCGTTTAATAAAAATTGGAAAAGATATCATAGACAGATACTCCACGAAGCTCCATGGGCAGAAGTTAAGATATTAAAAATTCAATAAATATATCTAAAGAATCCAAAACGAAACATACATCGCCTAAAAACATCAACGTGAGATGGCTATTGCACAGATACCTAGTCGTGAGATTTTATAGACATCTCCAGTTTGTGTTGACGCCATTCCAAAATTTCTTTGCAAACCGCATTGAAGAAGCTCACGGGGTATCAATACCTGCCCTGAGGAATGTTTTTTTCGCTTGGGGTTTGTTGTTTATTATCCTCCCGAAGAAAGCATGACTAAAAACTCTGTTTTCCAAGAAGTTATGGCCGTAAAATTTCTTCGATTGAGGCAAAACAACGTTTAAATGTTTGAAATGGACCTTTGGGTCATTCGTTGTTTCGTTTATACGACTCGTTTTACTCCATGCATTGTGCAGAGATATGCGACTTAAACTTTCTCAGTATTGATTGAAACTTTTTGGATCCATCTTAATTTTGAATCTATTGATAAAAGTGTTGAAGTGTGATTAGACACTAAGAATCAAATGTTCACGATCCAAAGCGACCGTCTCGTTCCGACTTCCGCTTCCTGTTCATGCAGCCACACGCCTCAAAAAAGGGATTTTGTTTCCTTTTATGGGACACCAAACAGTATCGCAACCGACTGCCTAATCTGTGTATCAAACTTCATCGCCAGTGACACACTCACACACACCCACACACAAATCAGGATATAAAAACCCCTGAAAAATATTGCCAAGATGAAGCTCCCAATCCCAGGCCAGCCTTCAATCATCCGGAACTGGGGCCGGGCCGAAAAGCCGCATCGGCATCGCGATGATTGAAAATGCAGAAGTTTGCAAAGGGTGAACAAAAGAGGCCACTTCCGGCCGAGGAGAGGAGTCTCCCATTTTTTATCCGCCACCACAGGGCCACACTGTTTGCCGGGCTATCGTTTTGCGGACCGTCGCGGTCGCTGCAACCCACCGAACCGATCGTTAAAACACGGCCAGATGAATGTGCTCCTTAGCTGTAGCCTAAGAGAAGCGACAATAAAAAAATATTATTACCATAATCGCCCCTTTGGACGCGGGAGGCCTTGGCCCGACTTTTAAGCTTCCCTGCCTGGTCGTGTTTTTTTTTCCTTCCTCGTTCTTGTCTCTTGTTTAAGTATGCAAAGAAAGAGCGCAACGTGTGACCGGGCTAGGTTTATCGCGTGGGCCACCAGCGCGTGCGTGTGTGTTCTTCCTGGCAGTCGCGCAAAAAGGGTTCCGTTTTCACACTTTATGTGCTCAGGTCCGTCCGGTTGACCATACTTGATAACGTACCCCGGCGCCGGATCCCTGGATCAACGTTCGTCGCTGTGCGGCTCATAGCTCACGGTTATGACAGTTTGGTGATTGAATTTCCGCATTATCACCATCACCGGTGGCCGGTAAATAAATCTAATCATTTTTTTTGTTGCGCCCTCTTGCTTGCTGGTGCTATCCGGCCCTCAGTGGCCCATCGCAAATCGGTAAATATCAATTTTGTGGCGTCTTTTGAGGCGTGAAGAGGCGCAAATCGCTTCACTTGCGGCTCGATATTCAAATCAATCGCCCGTAATCTTTACGACCGCCGACCTGCCGCTGCCGGGTGGAAACAATATTTATTCGATTATCTTCACCAGCTCTTGAGGCGGAGATTTGAAGCTGGAGCTTCGTTGTGCCGAAGCTGAACGGGTGTACACGGTACCGTGAAATCACATTCGCAGTGGCCGCTGATCAAGCGTTGGCGTACGGACATTGAACTGAAGTTTGGTGTGCATCGATCGCACCTCTTGTCCGTCAAATCGCGTGCATAATTTGCACATTCCGCACCAATAAAATGATGTGCCAGCAATAAAATGATATTCTTCGCCGATCGTGGTTTGGCTCGGTTGTTGAGTTGAACGCTGCAGGCACAGTGGGCATTCAACACTCACTGTGGGGCATTCGGGTGATCAGCAAGTCAAGAATACTAGAGATTGAGCAAGAAGCTCGACTCGGACAAACGATTAACGGTTCAAATTTATGATGGCAGTGTTGCATCTTCTACAACAATCCAACCGTGGCGAGCAGGAGTGCTAGCATCATTGGAGATGTTTTCGTTTACCTCGAAGTGAGTGTCGGTAGAAGAATTAAAGAAGAAATTCCAATTCCAAGATCACAGGATGGATGAACCGATCTCCGCCTCTAAAACACACCGAATCGAACTGAGCGTTAGAACCATCCATGTGAGCAATTCCAGACGTTGTGGACACCATGTCCAGACGGTCTAAAGCCGTTCCAGCATGAAAGAATCTGGTAGCGAATTCATGTTCAGTATTTATTACTTCTGACGACCGGCGGCGGCCATTGCGACCATGTGGATGGATTGTCGAGGCAATGTTTCCTATTGTTTGCAAACTTCTTCCATCCATTCGTATTGACAGAAGGGATTCACTTCATTAGGATTAAAAACATAACTTTATTGCCCATAATTGCGGTTGAAACGTGCCCATACGGAGTCAAAGAATGTGGAATCGTTTTATTACTTCTCCCGAAATTAACGTTTATGCTTCCCGCATCAACTCGACCGCGTTGATTCGGCTAAAGCTAAAGCGTACAAAGCAAAAAATAACGGAAAGCAACGGATCCAGTGTCTCTGGAGGTGTCTTCTCGTTCACGTCTATGCCGGGCCTGGCGGACGGACGAGCTGTCGGAAATTGAAGTATTATTTTATGTTTTATATTTAGCATTTAAAGGTAATAACGTTGAAATTGTTTTTGGCGAGCGAACTGACACTGATGGGGGGGGGGCTGCTACAGGATGGGATTCCTTTTCTTGGAATGTTTAACACGGTAGCCGACGCTGTAACACTCACCACGGCATAAAGCAATCGCAGCACACCCAAGAAGCAAGGCGTGCAAAGAGCGCCTAAGGCGAAATGAAAAGAGATTCGAAGAATTGCTAGCAGCGTCAATTTTCAATCGAGGAACAAGTTTCGGGGGGGCTCAAGTTGGATTCATTTTTCAAGAAATAAAAAGAACAACATATATTCGAAACTCTTGTCCGACTCTTGTCTACAGGCGTTGCCCGTAGCGATTCTTCAACCAGAGCGCTCGGGTCAGAGACAATTCCTGAGTTTAATTGCCTTAAAAAAAGCGCACGACGCTGCACACTCGAGTTCACATTTACTTGTGCAATATTTTACACGGAAACTAGAAAGAGAAAGGTAAAATGTACAGTTCTGAAGACGATGACGACCCGCCTCATACGCACACACTCTTTGACCTCGTGCGTTGGGTTCAAAAAGTGAGCACATTTTCAACACGTGCATCCAAGTAGTCGGGCAAATCTTGGCACTTCACCAAAACACCCACACCTACTTCGGGCGCGTTTCAAAACACACGGAATCACAACTTGCTGTGTGATCGAAACAAATGATCGAGAATAGAATCAAAACATTGAACGGTTGTCGAAGTGTGTGGTAAGAAAAGTGTTGTCTGTACCTTCTACTTGCTCAGCCTAGCGATACATTCAAATCGACCTCACATGTGCATGTCGGATCGTCTCTACTGGACATCTACCCACATGAAGCCATGATTCGTGGAAAAACGCGTAGATGAAATGTACCTACAAGTACATTTGCTTCCGTTATTGAGACTCGGATGCATCTTTGTCTGGAATATGCTGTCTGCAAATGTTCTGTGGCGTAGGCGGATGTACCTAGCAGGAGTTCGATGGTGTTCAAATGACGAGGGTCAGCTCTGCGAGTATCCAATATTCATGCAATAGCCGACAACTCGTGTTGCTATTTATTTTTTGCGTAGACAAGACAAACTACTGGACTGCTTGACTGCACTACTGTAGCCACTCTGATGCATAACTTGACTAAATATGCTTACTTATAGATGGGTCAAGAGTAAAACATATTGCTGCAAACTTCATACCAAGGATGGTTGTCGACCCAAACTAAGACGAGAATGAAGAAGTGATTAGTTGTTCAATCTGATTCGGCTCATGTAAACATTTTTGGTTGGTGATCTTCCAGAAGCTTCCATAAGATGAACGTATGGTCCTATATCTTCCATAAGGTTTAAACGCAACAGGATGTGCGTTAAAATCTCAAGTAGATAGTCCCCCTAGTACTCGACTATCCAGAAGATGATCTTAAATTACACAACTACACAATTTAATGCCGCATAAAGCCATCGGAACACTTCTGCACAGCACCATCTAGTATGTAGTATATGTGTTTTAGGCAAATTTTCAAGCCCTCACCAAACCCAAAACCCGTTCGTCGAAGCATTTTCCACATTCCTTCAAACGCACAGCGCTTGTTTTTTTGAGCCATCTCCTTCCGTCCTACCCACATTGCGACGGGGTTTTGGCGCATCACGCCCCACATCCGCGCGAATGTCCACCCGAAACAAACATTAAAAAAAACCCGGACCATTCGAGCAAAAGATAACAGCGCACCGGTCGGAGCCCGCGAGTAGGTCGGAACGCGGACGCACCACATCGAGAGGAGAGAGAGAGAGAGAAAAAAACCTGCCAACCAGGCGAAAACGGACGCGAATTGCAACTCATAAAAATTAAGGATAACGTCCCGATAACGCAGGTAGCCGGGTTTTAAAATTACATCAATCATAAAGCATGGCCGCGCGAACCCGGCTCGCCGAAACGAGCACCCCGTGGCGTCCCTCTGCTGCTGGAGTGTGTTTTTTCTTCTTTCGTTTGTTTGTTTGTTTGTGCTCTGTTGTAACTCATCCTTCCCGGGCGTCGCGCGAAAACTTTATGTGAGTAAGCCCGCGCGAGAGGTGGCAAACGCGACAACAGCAACGACAAAAAAATCAAGCCGCACCGATGCGAAGGGACAGTTTGTTTGGGGCATGAAAAATACCATCCCTACCGTCCGGGGGGACAAGTTAAAGCAACGCGCACACACACAGCCACGCAGAAAAAAAACAAGCAAACACACCGTTTGGGTGAGGAAGGAAAGCGTTTTGTAAAAGTGCTCCACTCGGAACGTGTACGTAGACACATTCGCGCAAGAAGCAAAAAACAACAGCATCGAAAAGCGTGCGATAACGTCCAAAACCGTTTGGCAGAGCGCTGCCGCGACCGCTAACGCTAGATTCGCGATCGTTTGGAGCGAAGCTCACGCGAAACTCCGTCGCGCTGCTGAAACTGCTGAGCACTGAGTGTTGCCCGGCCGGACGGTGCTGGCTAATGCAGTGGAAGAAATCGCGGCCTGTGCTCGCGTGGTGAGAATTTAGGATGCTTTCTGCGTGTGTTTTTACTTTTCTTGTGTTCTTCGCCAACTCCACCGCGGCCTGCACCGAAGGAATTCTGCGGCAAACGCTGAGTTTCCTGCCGGCATCGGGTGACAATGTTTCACCCGTGCGCACTGGGGCGCAACCGATCATTCACAATCTGAGCCCACACATCAGCAGCGGGCCGGGAGTTACGCGAAGTGATCGCTTATTTTATTTTCCAAATTGAGCCCAACGGGGCCACCGCCGGCGAGTTTAATTGTAAGTCCGGTCCGGGGCGGCGCGCGATATGATTTACATGCTCCCGGTACTCACCAGCTTGGCTCGTTTGCTTGTGCTTCTTGCCTGTTTGGCGGGTTGGCTGATTTGCAGGGTGGCTCCAGCTCCACGCTGTCGCTTTACGTACGACAGCTGAATCCCAAAACGGCGAAAATAATGAAGCCCTTGAACCCCGGGTGCCCATCTCCGGGAGCGCGGCTTGATCTCGTTTCCTTCACGAGCGTAACTCCGGCAGCCCTTCACTACCGAAGGAACCTCCCGACCGTTGGCCGTCGGAAACGGAAAGAGGAGAGAAGCGCAAAATGTGCATTCAAATGACAATTATGAATTGGAAACAAATTTCCGCGCCGGCATTCAATTGGGCTTGCTCCGTTCGGTGCGAGGAGCACACCGTGCACAAGCCACGCAGCGGCCGGATGAAAGAGCATAAATAATAATCTCCATCGGCGGAGGGAAATCGGGTGGCTGCGATGGTCCCGTATCGCGAGCGATCGCGGTCCGGTCGAGTGACTCGGGATGTCTCAACAATGGCCCTGGAGCACGATGGTCCCCGGGTGGACTTTGGGTGGGACAAAAATTGCAACGGATTTTGAACTTGAATGAAGTTCTTGAAAGAGTTATACAAAAAAAAACTGGCGACAACATCAAGTATGGAATACCAAATGACGGAGAACTCAAATCCCCAATAGTGTAGTTAAAAAGACATTCCTTGGAATGTTGGAAACTATGTTTTGTATGTTTACGATCTGTAAAATCAGAACTGAAAATTGAACATTTCAAGAAACTTGAAAAACGTACCTATAGTTTTATTGTTCCTTATTTCTTCCGACTCTGGTTCCCGACGACTGGTTCCCTCGTTTAGCATAAGTTTGTTGCTTAAAATGTAAAACAGAACATGAAACGAGGATGAAGTCCCTACTCCTTGCACTCGTGCCTTTTGGATGTCCGATTTGGCATAACACGCTCCAAGCTCCTAAATACATCAAGCATGTAAATTACTTTACAACACCGCAATGTCCACCCAATTTGCTTTAAGCTCCAGAGAGTTCGAGCCGTTCTCCAAGAAACTGCTAACTTCCTTTCCAGCCGTTTCTGCCGTTCTGTTGTGTTTGAAGAACCAAAGAACTTCGTTTGACGAACAGCGATCACGTTCGAACGCACGTTAACGGGGGTTTTGTTTTATGGAACCGACTACAAAACGCTGCACAGTAACCTCCCGGCGCATTGGTGATTATCTCACCACCCGTTTCCGATCGGATACGATCGACACACGCAAAATAAAACATGACAACGGTACAAATTCGATCGAGCGCCATCTCCGTTCCGGGCCGCGGTCGCGACCAAAAATTGCAGCCGCTCGCGGATTTCGCGCAACACCCGTATCTGATCCCATTGTACCGGGCGCGGGATGATAAGAGCCGCACGCTCTCTAGGTGCCCCGTTTCGCGGCAAAGACACCCGAAACGGACAGCTGTATGTGGCGCGTTTGGCAGCCGAACAGGCGGAAGATCGTATGCTGCGATGGGAGGAAGGTAGAAAAGAAAAATCGGCCACCGAACGCTCCGATCTTTACGAGACGGCCGATCCCGCCGAACTAGCGATCCGTACCGGCTATTAACCATGAGGAGGGTCGTGTTCGGGAGCAGAGCCTTTTTCCAAGATCACACAGCAAGCTTTAGTTGAAGAAGTTTGTGAAGAAGGCGTTTGGATTATGAATAAACCAGTTTGTTATGAGTTTATTAGGCAAAAAGTGCCACCATCAGTTCAAGGTTTTTCACCATGTGACTAATACGATGCCTGCCGCTGAGTCCGCTCCAACGCCGCAGTCGTAAAAGCATCCGGCAATAATAAAAATAATGTGCATTCACACCGTGCAACAGCGCGACCCAGCGTTTGAAGCATTGGTCCGGCTCTCGCTTTTGATTTCTTCGCGTTCGCTGTTGCTTTTTTTCCATTCGCTGGTAAGATGGCAACGTTCAAGCAACGCACATGAGATGCACTAAAGCCAATCCGAAGACGGGCCGAGTCTCGAACACGGTTTACAGCACCCTGCCCTTGTCGTGTTCGTCCAATGTCTTCCGTCTCTTTCGAGTTGCTCGCGGCGTTTCGTTTTGTTGTTGTGCACGGCAACCGAAACGAATTGGACTGAGTCGGAGTTGCAAGCGTGTTGTACATCGTGTCCTACATGGAGAAACATAAACAACAACGAAACTAACGATACTGAATAACTGTTGTAGGAAATAACGAAGAGATTGAAGGTTTTTGTACCCTTTTCAGTTCTTCAGATATTAGACATAGCTCTAGTGCAGTTCGTTCGATGACGCGTTTGCCTTTACAACCACCGACACTTTGTTTGACTTCCATACCATGTTAACATATTGATGAATGTGTTTAAATGTTTGATTGCAATAGTCATTAATGAGCTTTTCCAATTCTTTTCTCTTCTTTTCATAGGTAAGTCTCTCATTGAAGTTTCTTGGAGTGTGTGACGTCTAATCGGTTGAAACAAACAAAAAATTAACAAGTTACAACCGTAACAAACATGTAAGTACCGTTTCAAACGAAAAGGCCTTATCTTTGGTTTCTACAAAGGAATCTGCACCACTTATACGTGAACTCAATCGCGGTTTTACACAAACAGTGTATGAAGTCATATGATCACACGCTTAATTTCTTCCCTGGACATGGATTCTGGTTTATTCGGTATTGCAAAATCGGTAGCAAGGTCTTACAAACTCTGCTGAGCAATTTTTCACTTAACATAAAAAGCCAACCAAGCTCATTAATTATAGTACCAATAACTAGTTTATCCTTTGTTTCGTGAGTTTATTGTCCAAACACTTGAGAGTTATTTTCTGTGTGTTGCACAAATTTGCATCTCAAAATTATGTTTGCACTAGCGTCTTCTAGGCAACACACTCTGCTTATGAAATACTGCGTGGCTTGAGGCTTGATCTTGAGAGGTAATTTGCTCAGTGAGACGCAAGCATGCTGCAGAACGAGCCATACCAATATACGAAACAAAAACCACTTCCAAAGTGCAAAGCATTGCCCTTTGGTTGCACCGAGCGATCTGTTAGTTTGAAGAAGGGGAAAGAAAAAACTCCCAAAAGCACGTAACCGGCAGCGCTGAGATGCAGGAAAAACCAACACACATGGCTAAGAAAAGTAGCACACCGAGTTATCGTACCATTCCAGCAGCCGGATCCGTCCGATTCGCCACGGATGAGCGAGTGTTGATTGAAGCATACGCAAACACACCCCAGCCGGGCACGGAACAGCTAGTCCCGGCATCGAACGACGCTTCGATGACCGGCTGGGTTGTGCGGAAATGAATCCTGCGCCACCGCCAGCGGTCCTTCCTGAAGACCGAAAAGATGACGTTGGGTGAAAACTGTCTTTCGTGGACCCGCTTCGAAGCCCGTGGCTCGCTCAGGAATTCGCTCAAAATCCCGCTTGCATCCATTTCACCGACGTCTGCACTGCTAACTTATCAGCTCGAACGTGCACTGCAACGCTCCACGCTGGGAATAAAAAAGCGAAGGAGCAGAAAATCGATGCCGTGAAGGAAACGTCAGGCGAAAGATTGATAAGCGCGCAGCGAAATCGCTTCCGCACAGCTAAAAAAACCCTTCGAGACGAAGAAAAGGCTTCCAGGAACCGCAGCAAAATATTTACGCTCCCCGAATGCAGCAGCTTTCGATGGGACGTTGGGCGTTGTGTGCATGCAGCATGTCCTGTTTATGCTCGAGCACCCACACACACGCACACACACACACACACACACACACACACACACACACCCGAAAGTCGAAAGTTTTATGCAAAACGGCCACCGAAGATGGGACGCTGTCTTCGGAAAAGATTAGCATTCCCACACTCAACGTGCACGCCCCGCGTTGCTGATCGTCATCAAAACTCGACGACCGAACGTCGAACGGTTGGCTTCGTTTGCTGTTTTATTTTTATTTCATTTATTTTTTGCTCTGCAAACCTGCCCTTCGGGGTGATAAGCTGATCGTAAAATGCTCCGCCGTGGTTGTCTTCGGAAAAAAGGGGTTTTTTCGGACAGTGAGCATTATGCATCGCGTGCAAAATGGGCGCACACACTTTCGAGCACATTTTAAATGACATTTTGCAGCGCATGTGTATGCGTCATGCACTGATGGATAATATAACCTATTTGATCAAGCCTGAAACAAAAAAGCTAGTCAAGTAAGCACATTGTACTACCCTCAAACTCTCTGCAATCAAAATATCAACAAGTTTGCAACGGCATACTAGGAGTTCGTAAAAGTCGACTGCTATCGTAAAGGTGTGTTTTAATCTTATCGAGGCGTCGAATTGGTGAATGGAATTCGCTACTTACGTTCACGTTATCTTGCCATCCGTTGGTGTACCATTAGAGTACAGACAGAAAAAAAACTTCCCCTAACCTGGGTCAACCGGCATTATCAGCAAATGTAGCCATCAGGCTTCCCTTTGCTTCATTGTCGAACATTTCTTCAACATATCAGCAATAGCTCTTCAATATCAGGTTCAGGATTCTGCACACTTCACATTAAATTATGACAAATATTGTGCGCAAAACATCTCGATATATAGAGAAAATAGGGTAAAACACAGTTCCTTCCTTAATTGAAGCACTAATAGTTGACTTCATAACATCAAAACAATCGAGAAATGTTAACTATATTGGGTCATAAACACTACGCAAGTTTTACAGTCCAATAATAAGTAGATAATTGAGACAAAAGAATTGACATGTTCGGCGAACTCCAAGGGATGTCTTTTTGCTTCACGTTATTATTTACGGTCCTTCTTAATCTGTTATAGCAAAAATATAATGTTTGTATGTATATACACATAAGCTTCACTTCATAGGATAATCTTTAGATGATTGTTTGATCTTTAAACATCTAATAATGTGAATGAGAAGCGTACTGTCCCGACTTCTCCAAAAAAATTACAAGAAGTATATACATGCATGTTCTTCTCATACAACATATTTCTCAAAATAACTAAAAACTAACATAAACAAAACGTCAATCGTAGTTACACTATTATTAGAAACGAAGTACGATAGGTAAACAAGCGTCAAGTATTTCTTTTTTTATAATCTCCCAACAAACTACTATGAATAAGTATACATTTTCCAAACGCACATTCCCACATGTTCTTATAGCTTTACCTATACCGTCACACTTATACGGTGGCACTGTAAAAGCTGCATTCGAACACGCTCCCTTCTGCCACAGACAGAAACGCTAAATCTCGGGTGGGATTTTCCGGGCACGTCGAAACGATATTTATTGTCCTTGCCGCATTTCCGCGTCGTCTTGCCAGTCCGCGCGCACAAATGAAACTGTCTCAAAACTGACACCATTTGATGGAATGACCATGGTTTTTTTGTTGTTTGTTCATTCCATTACTTTCCCCCCTTGTTTACATTGCCCGTTTTGCAGCGGGAATTGGCAAACGCAACAACTTGAACCGACAACAACAGCAAAAAAAACACACCACCAAAATGGCCACGACCAGCGGCGAACGTCTCGCATGCGCTTCTTAAACATTCGCAACACCCGGGACGTGCCCGTGCAGGACGAGAAAAGTCATCTCGCTGCCCGGGGTGATTCATTTCCATCCATCGGCAGCGGCAAAGTTCGGAAGCCCAGCCAAGCGCCGACGAACGCGAGCAACAAAAAAAAAGCCACGTGCATAGAGAAAAGTAATGCCGCACTGCATCAAGCGACCAAGGCCATGGAACGATCCTTTAACCGTGGGCAATCGGAGTAAAAGGAGCAAAGGAAATAGCGTATCGTCTTTCCATTACACGGGCTATAGATGGGCGAAATAAATCGTCTCCGAAACGGCTCACACAAACCCCTCGTGTGACGCATTGGGCGCATTCCTTATCCGTCCTGCCGTGGTGCCGGCGCATATGCACTAAATTCTGATCGATTCTCGACACATTTCAAATGCATACCCGGCGGATTGGCCGGGAAGCTGGAAGGAAATTGAGATTTCCCTTCTGCGCTCTTGACTGCGCTTTTTCCGTTTAATTTTACACCAACATCAGTGTTGCCGCCGGAAAAAATGGCGACGGAATCGTGGAAAAAGGGAACCACCAGAAAGCATTTCCCAGCACACTCACTTTCCCGCATAATCACCTAAGATCACGCTCCCCGTGCTATCCTGGCCTGACGTTTCCAACAAATCCCCCGGCAGTTTGTCTGTCTCAACCGTACCACCTGCGCGCGAGAACGTAAAGATCGAGGAAATGAATAAATTTTATTATCAAAAATACATTTGCATAAAATTGTGTAACCCGTGGTGCACCCGGAGGTGCACAAATCATTGATTAGTACGGGAAAAAAGCACCTTAGACGGAGAAGAAGAAAAAACGCCAAAAATCGCGCATTAATCCTTCACCTACTGTTTCCTATTCGCACCGAACCGGATCGTAGTGCAGCAGCAGCGGTACGGGAGAAGATTGGGTGCGAAATTTATTCCACCGTAGTTGCGATCGCGCGAAAAGGTTTCATTAAATTATCGGATTTATTGCAGCTAGCCTGGCGCAGACCTGCGGAAGACACTGCGACGATCCGCAAAGTAATGGTTTCCACGGTTCGGGATGCAGTATTTGGGGATGGATTCGAGGGTTTTTTTTGTTCTATCGCATATGCAAAACGCTCACAAAACACAACCTATCGGAATGGCATTCAGGGCGAACACTTTCTTGCCCGCAAGCGTCGAACGTAATTGCAGGAGCCGCCTAAGGATCGTAAATATTCGTAATTGCCAGTGACACCATTCGTTTGTGAAATGACAGAGACGATAATTGGTGCCCCATGGCATCCAGAATTAGCCTCAAATGACTGCAATTGGCTTTCTTTGCAATATATTCCCATTATTACTTCATTTGAAGAGGATTTCTTCTTATTTCTTCGTACAACAATGAGAAAGAGTAAGTATAGGCCTACCATTCTTGGTTCTCTGGTGGATAAGGCAAATCATTATGTATCTTGGGTCATGTGATCATCTCTATCGAGCTAGCATGGAATAAATAGGTCTACGCATTGAAACCATCTACTATTCCCCGTAAATTCGCTCAGTTCCAAAATCTAATGCGGTTACTTTAACATCTCATTAAGAACTTCTTCTAGACATCTTCTCCGTGCCTAGCACAACAACTTCTAGTAAGTCTAGACCTGGCATTTCCTCGAATTTATTGCTCCTGTAGTTGATTAGTTAGTTCAGTAGGGAGAGCTTCGAACTCATAACCTGAAGTGTGTGCGTTCTTGAACCTGAATATAAAACCATCATAGCTTACTTTGTATCTACAGGTAGTCCAGTTAGTTACCGCGGCTGGTGCTCTCTATTGGGTCTACATTTCACTTCATGACTTCATAATAAGTAAACTTAATAGACACACCGTGTTGGTTAAAAATGATTTGAACTCAGATATAGACTTCGCAGGCATCGCCTCCTTATCTTAGGTTGTTAGGTAATGGCTTTGCCTAAGCATGACTTCAATATCAGTCTTATAGCAGTTAAAAGCAAGCCCCGTTGAACTATCAAACTTCCTCACATGCAGTGTCGTGTGCGCTACGCACCTGACCCGACCTCAGAACTGACCCTTAGGAGCGCATAATGTCGTCCGCGCAACAAACTTCGGGCGCGCTGCTATGTTACAAGCGCACAGCATACAGAAGAAAATAATGAGCAAAACCCGTCGGGGCGATCCATCTTTTTCTCGAACAAAACGCGCCAATCTTCTAGCATCGCGATACGTCGGCAAGTGTGTGGGCGGTTCCGCAGTGTCCGCGCGAGCGCTAACCTCCCAACGTCCGCCACCAAAAACGCTCGAACCCCAAAGACCGGGTGACGTAGGGCACCCCCATCCCGATAAATACGCTCCCGATACGATACGCCCTGAGGTGATCCGGAGGTAGTGACGGCGCTGCAGGCGCTGTATCGTCCCGTCCCTATCTGCCGATGCTTGCCGTGGTCGTCCGCCGTGCTCATTGTGCTTCAATTCGGTAACTTGACCATGTGCTTTCCCAAGATGCGGACCGAGCGCACGAAAGGGCGGCGAAGTGCAGGCACGGTGCGAGTCCACTGAGGCGGGTTTTGCATTGATTCCGTTCGTACACCGCGGGCAGCATCCGGTCCGGCAGGTATATCATTAGTTCGGGCCGGCCCCAGCCTTCCCTGACTGTGTGTTGACCAGTTTCTTCGATAGTACAATTGATTATTTTAATGAGCAGACAACGTACGAAATCCGCGGCGGTACGTGGCGCGCGATGTATGTGAGAACGCGATTTGATTGTGTTTCCGATTGAGTGGCCGTGCCGTTCCGTTCTCGCGCGCGCGCCAATGCCCACCAGATGGATGCCGTGCTCCAAAATCCAAGCAACAAGCGGACACGGATCACGGCGCTGGGATGTACGGCGGGGTTTTGTAGCCGGGTTCGATCGCCAGCCCGAAGGGTCAGACACGAAAGATTTCTGTTTTTATGTTCCTCTCCCCAGGCCGGGCTGCCCTGCAAGTCCCGAGTTATCCCTAGTCCCGCTTGTTCTACGCGGGAAACAGGGATAGTTTTGACGATTGCTCTAATCGTTTGCATCAAAATGGTATGCTCCTCTTGCAGCCGACAACACAATGCTGCTGCTGCCTTTGCTGCGTTTCGAAAGCGAACGAGCGAGCGAGCGCCGCTTTGTCCCTGGAAGAGGGAACGTCCGGTGCGCGTCCTTATCTCTGCGCTTTCCTGGTGGTCGTTTGCATCGTGATACCAACACGACGATGCAAGACAACTTATCATGAAACCTGCGCAGTTTGCATGATCCGCACGGTTGCCCAACAACACCAACAGCAACAGCAACCGCCCGATCTACATCTCACGAGTGCCCTACTACTACAACAACGCAGTACAAGTCTCCCGCAAGTTCTGCTTTTCGGGACACCAAAACGACACGATAATTATCGGCACAAAGTTTGGTGGCTCGATCCGAAGGGACGCGCCCTTTCTTACACGCCATTTGCTGCGACAAGCAGGTCGTGATGGTGTTTTTTGCTCTCTTCCGCTCTCACTCTGTTGCGAAAAAAACACGCCCTGTATTCTCCCTATATCCAGACTTCCTCCACCGGCAAGACCTTGAGCACCGGCTTTCCACAGTGGCCACACGCTGCGCCGAAAGGAAGACAACACATCACCGGCACTCGGTCGGTCCCGGATTGATCGGTGTAAATCAACCCCCGGCTATCGTTGCTTCCTGTGGGCTTTTCGCGACATAGCTCCGGACCAACATGGCGACAACATGGATCCGGCAAGCAAAGTAGCGATGTACGAAAGCGTAAAACTAGCCGCGGAACAATGTTCCGATGTAGCCGGGTTTGCTGTGCCAGCACGCATCGCAACACTGGCCGGGCGGAGGATCGGGCCGGGCTTGAAGATCACATGCGCTGGGCTTGTCGAACATACTCTCCACGACCGCGTGTCCCCATCAATCGCACCGGGTGGGGGAGAATTTATATTCAATTTTGTTTTGCGAAAGTTGCTGGCATGCTGCTGCTGCTGCTGCTGCTGCTGCTGCTGCTGAAGTAGATCAATCTCTGCGGACCCGTTCGCGACACGACATGCGACGCGAAAGAATGCGCTGACAGGAAGGACACGCTCTGTCGTACATCCGCGCACGAAATGGAGTTTCTGGTAGGGGTGGGGTGAACATGATGTACGGAAATTGGTGGAAAATGAAACAACATCCAATCAGCGGCTGATCATGCGGGGTGCCCGGGGAGCCTTCAATCTGCGGCCTGTCACCTGCAGAAGGCGATGCCCCGTGATCCGAACTTCTTTCGACGCTCTCTGCATAAAGGAGGGGCGCGCAAACAGACCCCGGATTTATGCTTATGATTGAAACATAAAGTACGTTGCGCGTAATCTACACACCGCGGAACGGTCGCGTGTACAAGGCCCCGACAGTCAGTCGCATGAATCATGCTGACCTCAGCGGGAGCGGAGCAATAAATAGTCGGATTGGATCGGTATGCAGCACCGAATGTACATCGGTACGCAACAGGAAGGCGCGTCCGAGATGTGGAGGTTTATTGTATTGAAAAGCAAACCCAACACCGAGGTCTTATCAGTGCCCCTAACGTAGGATAGGATATAAGAGGGTTTCAATGAAGAATTTGCTTACGCTTGTGCCTAGGTTCGAACAGAAATTTGAACACTTCTCAAGAGCGTCTAGACGATCGTTTCTTGTTCAATGGTGTTTTGTTTCACACATTCCTTCCAACGAAGCTGACGAGCGCACAAATATGAAGAGCACAATAATGTTAAACAATCTGTCGCGTGCTCCGATCGCACTCGCCAACAATCATACGAAGCGATTCCAGACAACAAAGCAAAAGTCAAGTATGGACAAACGATCAAATGTTTTTAAAATCAAATGAAACGCTGCACATTGGGACGGCGATGCCTCCAAACGGATCTTCAGCTGGAGGTTGGTCGTAAAGATGATTATTGCTAGCTTTAACCTCTTCTTCTTGTATACTGAAACGTGTTGTTTATTGAACGTGTACTGATAATCAAGTCGTTATAGCCAATTTGACAAATTCCTTTGTGAGAATTCGCGTTAGATAGTTACGATCGTTGTACACAACACAAATGCCTTTCAAGTGTTACTTTATCATTTGAGTTTTAAATTGCCGACTGCACAAAAACGTCTTTAGACATGTTGACACCGATAAACAACATAGCGCATGAAATGTGATCAGCTTACTGTCAGACTTGAGTAGCTTCAGACAGTAGAAGGGTCGGCATTTTTCACTTTCGATCGCTGAACGCCTGCTTTTGTACGTGCAAAGAAAGAACTAGATTCTCTTATCGACGAACCTTCGGAGGCAGGTTACATAAACAACATATCCCGCGCCCGTCGGCGATAGGACGAGCACGAAACGACATGGTCAGCTTATTTCGAACTACCGCGACGGGCGACAGAAAGCAATAAAATCTTCCCCTTCCCTTGCTGTGTCGCGACAATCCAATGCGAGCCCATCCATTACTCATTAAAGAATTAATAAACACGCACTCGATGGTGCCGCCGACGAACCAACACCACACAGCAATGCGAGGGGGCAACAATACGTCTCCCTGAGAATGGAAACGATTTTTACACGCGGCGATCGTCGTATCCGGCCGGGGTCGCCTCGGCGCGCGCCATTCGCAACTGCGGTATCGCTTGTTTCTCCACAACAGAAGCAAGTTTTGCACACTTGCGCGGTCAACTCTGCGACGGTACAGCGACGAGGAGTATAATGGGCGTATGACGAATCGTTTTGTGGTGTCAGAAATAGGTTAGCATTGCATCATAAACAACTTAAATTTTATGTCCTCCATGGATCTAATTATGGAGATTCGTGTCAAAGATATTGTTCAAACTTTGAAATGGTTCGATTGAAATACTAGCTTACCCGTTAGATGGTTTGCGTTGCTACACAAGCACCGGAAAACACTCGCGGATGCGAGTTGCTGTCAGCCAAGCTGCTATTTAGGACTTCCTGGTGTAAGGTTCGGCTCCTTCCTGGCCATCTCAGTCCGGGCCTACCACGCATACACTGTATTTTGGAACTCCATTGGCTGGGTGGCTCTGTCTTAATGTTGTAATATGACTAGTCTACCGGAAATAATAAGACCACGTAGGAATATCATACTGATAGTGCTCCATTGTCGTTCCACACTTGAGGGACCATAAATCCTCCTGAGCATTGTCATCTTCTACGAGGGTTTCGTTAGAATTTTCTAGGCTCTCCGTTTGAATCATGTGTCCAATCCGGACCAATTTGGTGAACGGAAGAGATACTTCAGACTCTGGTATGTTCAAACAACTTCCTGATCTGTACATTCTCAAGTTCTTTGCCACTTCTGTCTCGCTCGATATGCGCAATTTTTACGTGTCATAATTTGCCTACATCAGTTTTTGATAAGACAAGATTAAAGGCAAGATTTAAAAGATTAAGAATATTGAAAAAACGAACAGAAAATGTGTTCTAGCCGTAAAAACTAACAAAATAGTCTCAATGAACGACGCCACCCTATCAAGAACGACTTTTATGTTTATAACAAGTTAAACATTTCAAATTTACATACAGTTCCATATATAAAGCTGCACACAATCAGTATCAATAGAGTGATTGTATGAAAAATCTATTGTCTTGAATAACTCCAAAAAGGTTTGGCACAGACTGCAAAAACCCTTCCCAAGCCTGCACGCTTTCGAGCGCTGCAGGTCTCCGGGTTTACTTCCTCACGGCCGGTAGAACGACAAAATGCTCTAATGAGTCGTTATCACACGCTCGTTTGCCAGCGAGACTTTTACGTCACCGCCGTCGGCATCTCATCCAGCCCAGCCACGTAAGGTGCACGCTAGAGCAAAGCGGTGGCGTGGTGCACCCATTATCCACCTTTGTGTGAGTGTAAAAACCGCACAGCGAACCGGTAGCACAAAAGCGAGCGACTTGTGCCGGCTAATTATTTCATGATCCACTGTCCGGCACTGACAAAGCAGCGATCATCCATCTCCAGCCAGCGACTTCGGCAAAAGACACGGGAGTAGCAGTACCGTCCGAGCAGCAATCGCCGCCCGTGACAGAAAGGGTGGGATAATGTACCGGGTAGGGGCGGGAATACCCACACCACCGCACGAATTCCCGACTTGTGAGCTCCACCGGGTGTGTCTCTGCCCGTTGCGCGGTTGCCAATCTCGATTCCCTGCGCGGCGACGCTTTCGTGGGACGACGTAAAATAAAGTCATCAATATGGAAAATAAATCTACCACATACCCGCACACATGCAGCATCTGCCAATGGGTCTTCGGTCCCGGTTCGCGATGGGCTACCGATTGGTTTGCATGTATGCACACACACAACACGCTGGAACGGAAGAAATCGAACCCGTCCGACGTGCGGGTTTGGAGACCGGCTAATCTTCATCCACCGAAGGTGGGCAATCTTCCGCTCTGCCAGGGGGATTTAGGAGCCCGAACGACAACTCGGCAACTCAGACCACTGCAGGCCAGGCGGGCGCAAATTGGGCCCACACGGAGGCGTGATGCTGGGGATGCGATTAACGCGAGACGCTCTCGGCAGCAAACAGTATCGCCTTCGCCGGGCAGAACTTTGAAGGATTGCGCCCGGCCGGAGCGGCTTCATCATTCCGGGCGGCTTACCGTCATCTTTCAATGCCACGCGCGCGCACACGGCGTCCGCAGCATCCGCGTGAAAAACCGGCTCCGAGGCATTCTTGCTCGCGTTTCGGGTGCTGCGATGGCTGCAGGTTTGCCTTTTTTGTTCCCACCCCGAGGAAGGCGCACTATCGAGCGCTTCGGAGAAAGCCACCATAGAGACACCGTCGACCAGACCCAATCGGATAGCGTTACAGCGTCCAGCTGGATCTCTTCGCCCGTTTGGTGGACAGCAAAAACGCATCCTTTCGTTTTCCACGCTGGTACGTCCAGGCAAAGTTCCGATGTTACACACACATGAGTTTTGCACACACGGACTCACTTATATCCAACCGAAAAGATGACGGGGGCGGGTTTTTCGACGGAGCGGTTTCGTTTCTTTGTTTGCGATAATCGGAAAACCTCTCTTCCGACGCCGACGGTGTACAGCACTACTGCTGGATGAAGCTGGCAATGGTTACTGTGTTGCAGTGCTGTCTTTTGATGAAGCGCGTGGTTTAAAAAATATGGCGATGAGCTGTGAGAACGCAGTAGGCTGAAAACTCCACCGATAGAAAACGAATCTTCTCCATAAAGCACATTGGTCGGTTAAAGTCTGTTCTGGGATGAAAATAGAGGTTCAATCTCGTAGAATCTGTTTAATCCTTTTGAATGTTAACAAGCTTTAAAGTGTTATAAAAAGTCCAAAAGTAGGATGTTGAAATCGAGAGATTCTTTAGTCAAGAAATGGCGGATCCATCATGGTTCCTATGATAGACTTCTATGTAGTCATGGCCTATGGCAGGTATTGTTTCAATTAAATAGTATTTAAAACAAAACCACAGCTTAATTGAACATTGAAGGAGCTATCCCTCAAATTGTCATAATAGGTCACATGCTTTAAGAACGTCCATTTAAGAAAGAAAGATCTTTTCAAAATAACATAAAACTGTCCTCCGCTTCTTTGGTGGCGTCCGTCACACCGTCCGATACAACGTCTTTTTGAAACGTTGCATCCCGGAACACAGTTAATCTAGTTTTACATCCCTCCCTGGATATCTTTCCCTGGATCAACAAATGAATCAGTCATGAGTGGTGGATCGACAAATCTGGAATAAGTGTATTTTGTTTGGGATAACGTCGAAATGGCTCCGCTGTTGTTGAATCGCGTGTATTGTTCTCGCACACTTTCGATACACGTGTTTGCGCTTAAACCAAGCATCAGAACACCGAGCTAAACGTCAAACCAGATCAATATTTCAAGCATTCCGGCCTGAAAGTTTTACGACCGGTTCCATCTGTTCGTTCACGACCGTTCCCTTCCGGAGGCCGAACTCTTCAGTGGAACTAATTGGGAAGAATTATGCGCGGTGAAAAACAGTAAGAACGAACCAATTGTCTCATCCACACTTCTGTCCCACGACGATGCCTTTCCGCCCGGCCAAGACGGACGCTGTAACCGTCACGAACTTTCCTCCCGATGCACAATTGAACGCTTTGTCACGCTCGTTCCCTTCCATGTGCCGACTTCTATGGATCGCAGCCTCCAGCCTAGGGATCAAGTGTCGCACCGTGGGTCTAGGAAACGCGACCAAGAAAACCCACCCCAAAGATTGTGACTAATTAAAGTGGCTTTACCCACTGACCCACGCCAGGTCCCTTCGAGATCGCCCACCTTCTATCACGAGAAAAGCCGCCACCGAAATGGAAAATGAACAAATTGCTTAGCACTTCCGCGGAACCAATTTCCCATTCCCCGGCTGGCTCCTGCTCAGAAATGCCCACGGGGAAACTCCCGATCGCACCATGAAGCCGCTCGGTTCATCCGTTTGGGCACGAGAGGAGTAGCTGGAGAGAAAAGTCGTGCCACGACTCATTATTTTATTTGTTCCCTCCCTTTCCCGTGAAAATCCTTATCGCCGGGGACGGTTCGCTCCGGCCGGAGCTCGCGACGTCCGAGTGATATGACTTTTCGGTAGAATTCAATCCAGATTCGCGGTGCAGCGGGTAAGGAAAGCAGGCGAAAAGGAAACGGCGCAGAACCGGTAGCCCATAAAATCAATCGCTCCCCAAACGGACCGAGCGTGTGTATGTGTGTTTGTGTGCATAATTTCATGTATGTTCACTCACGATATCGTTCCATCCGGTCCGAGGCCGAGGCCACCAGTTCTCGGCTCATTCACCGGTGTTGCTGCGCTTCGCACCGTAACAGGCACGCCAACATCCCGGGCCGCTTAATTGATCCCCTTGTGCTGGGAGGAAACCCACCCAAGCAAGCCGATGGCACCGGTGCGATTAGGAAGAGGACAACCGTACGCGAAGTGATCGCTAGCCGGGCAAGAAGATCGGGCGACACGACTTCCAGCCACTCCCACCGCTGCCGAGGATACGCTGTAGCCCATTTTCGCGTGCGCGCGATGGTGGCTTTCCGTCCGAATCGAGCACTGGATCTGTTGGTGACGATCAGCTTTTAAGGTTGTCCGGAGCAATCGGGTCCCATCTGCGTTGGAAGAGATTCACTAACAAAGTTTCGTCTCATAGAGTCCGATTCGTTGGAACAAAGGTGGACATGCAAAATAATCTGTTTTGTCCATAACTTCCCTTAACTCCCATAACTCCCATAACTCCCCGATGGATTCCGAGGGGTGGAATATATGAATAACAAATGACTTATAAAAGGGATAAGCAAATAAACTTTACAAACTGTTTGTTTTAGACTTCAAAATCACATATTTTTCATATTCTTCAAGATTTGTCCACGAGTAATATCAAAAACAATTGAAGTTTGTACTCGCTCTAATGAATATATCATGGAACCTAGCTATTAACGCTAAATTGACATCGCTTCCTCAATGCAATGAGCTAATGGATGAGTAAAAATGTGTTGTTAGCAGAGCGTCAAATCGCTTTCGGTAACGTCGCCACATTGGGCTTGATTAATTTCTCCCAATTGGAAACAAAGCGAATTCCAGGAATAATTACGCCACGACACACAAAGCCCAATCCGCTGCGCCCGGACACTTAATCCGATCTCGATTCACACGCAAACGCCGCGGTTCGTGCTTGAGCCACGGCGAACGTCTCATTTAGGCATAAATTACCCGCCAAGCTCCAGCTGGCGAGTACATCTGGGGACGGAAGCTCCTGTACCGCCGTGAGCATATGCTGGGATGGGTTTTTTGCACGCTGCACACCAACTGGATTGATGCGAGCTGAGTTCCGTGCGCAAAACCGTGGGCATCCGTGGACGACCCACACGGGGACAATTAACACTTCGCGAAACGTAAATGTCGTCATTAGCGCGACACCGTCGTCACCCGGTCCCTGTGCGGAAATCGCAACCAGATCGGAGACAGAACAGGAAGACCGCTACGAATCTTCCTTCTCCACACGCTTACACACACACACCGGGGCGGAGTTGGGAGTTCGATTAAGATGACATTAATTTCGCCGCCCCCTTCGCTGGAAGTGTTCTTCCCGTCCCCGGTGATATATGCGCGCGTGTATGTGTTCAGTCGCGCACCACTTCCGCACACGCATTCATCCGTCGGGTGTGCAGAAGTTAATGTCTTGTGCCAAAAGGATATCCCAGCACCGCTCGGGACAGGCCGCTGAGGCCGATGATTAATGTTCGCGGCGTGGAACGCTTTCCTTCGCCTTTTTGGTCCCGATAACTGGTGGCTAATATCTTTCTCATGTGTTCCCATTCGCTACTTCGCAGGAGACGATGAGGAAGGTGGTGACGAGCAGCAGCAGCAACAGCAGCAGCAGCAGCAGACACAAAGCACCACGGAGGAAAACGGTGACAGTAACAGCACAATAGGTAGTAACAACGGCAACGGTCGCAATAGTAGCCACAGCAGCAGTAGCAGTAGCAGTAGCAGCAACAGCAGTAACACCAGCAGAAGTAGCAGTGCCGGTATGAACGGAGTTGGAGTGGATGTCGGCCACGACGGCAAGCTGGATGCGGAGATGTGCGACAGAAGCCGGTCGCCCTCTCCGGGCCTGGAAGATCCGCCCGGGACGACTTCCGACGGTGAACCCGACAGCTACGACCATCCGCCGGACGAAGCGCCAACGGTGCCACTGCGCGAGATCAAACAAGAGCCGAACGTGGAGCAGGAGCCCACCGGCAAAGAAGCCACGCACCGGCCCGGCTCGACGAACTCGTCCCAGGGCCAGACGCCGTCGCCGACGCCGCTGCCGATGTTGCGACTGAATGTGGCCCTCGCAGCCGATCCGGCCGCCAACCCGGACGCGAAGGATCTCAAGAACCTCAGCGACGCGGAAGCCGCCCTCGAGGAGAAGCAATCTCACCATCACCACCAGCAGCAGCAGCACGCACTCAACATGGCCATCGGTCCACCGCCGGCACTGCAATCGGTAGGGTCGACTCCACCCGCTCTGCTCGCCCGCAAACCCAACGCGGGCCCAACGCTCAAGGGTCCGGAGCTGACGCTCCCCGTCGACCTACCACGGCTGCCCATGTTCATCTGTGGACCCTGCGGCATACGCTTCTCGTCCGCTTCGACGCTGGAGGCGCATCAGACGTACTACTGCTCACACCGCAAGGATGCGGACGAAGCCGGTGGAGGTGGTGGTGGTGGAACCGGCGGTGCAGGTACCACAGGTAGTGCCGGAGTGTCGTCGAGTGGTTCTGGCGCGGGCACTGGCAGCGGTGGCAAGAACGCCCACCCCGGAGGTGACGGATCAGGCGAGCCGCCGGCGAAAGCGCTCAAAACCGGCAAACAGTACGCCTGCTCGCAGTGTTCGTACAGCGCGGACAAGAAGGTCTCGCTGAACCGACACATGCGCATGCATCAGTCGTCACCGTCACCGTCACCAGTCGGACCGATCGTAAACGGCGATGACGGCGTCGTTCTCGCCGGCCATGCGCATCACGCGCAGCAACAGCAACAGCAGCAGCTGCAGCTCATACAAGCGCAGGCCGTAGCAGCCGCTGCCGCCGTACTCCATCAACAGCAGCAACAACAGCAGCAGCAGCAGCAGCAACAGCAAGGACAACAACCGCAAGGGCCAGCGCCACAAGTCGACCGGTACTGCTCCGATTGTGATATTCGGTTCTCGAGCACCAAGACATATCGGGCGCACAAGCAGCACTACTGCAGTTCGCGCCACCGCGAAGGGTAAGTGTCACGGCTTTGCCTTCATTCCAGAACGGCACGGCTTCATTCGACGCCCTTTATTGCACCTCGTCAACAGGCAACAGTCCAACAACTCCACACCGAAACCGTCGGCCCCGAAGTCCGGTTCGCAGAGTCCACCGGACGTCCCAAAGACGCCACCGGTCGCGGCCAGCCAGCAGCCGTTCCTGGCGCTGCCCACCAACCCCATCATCGTGATACCGTATTCGCTGATCCGGGGCGCCAGCGTCATCCCGGGATTGCTGTGAGTACAATGTCCCACTAACCCGCCTTTTGGAGCGGATTTTTTGAAGCTTTAACAAATATTCAAAGTGTGCGCACGTGCTCCACTAGCTGGAACCCAGCTGTGCCAGTTCGGTTCGTCACATATGAAAGTCGTAAAGATCAGACCATGACACGTTTGCGTTCTCTTGCGTTCACGTTTTGTGTGACGAAAACTTCTGAATGTGAGAGTTCCGATGGTTAGATAGATAGCTCTTTCTTAGTTAGTTAATTCGGATAAAACGATGAGATAGAGAATAGAATTGAATTCTTCACACTTTCATCTCACTCATCAAATTCAAGTCTACAAATTTGGTGAAGCTAGTGATACATACAACGTCATCAATGTTGTATGTAAATATTGAGTCATGGCATACTTGTACATTTAGCCAAATATTTTGTGATTTTCAAAAGCATGCTGCGATGTAAGCCTACTTGAACATGTTTGAATTGCTAGAACAGTATGTTTATATTTGTCGATACTAATTTCAA